>CAXARU010000096.1:632500-802500 GCA_963971365.1 Lasioglossum villosulum
TCAATGTCAATGTCAATGTCAATGTCAATGTCTATGTCAATGTCAATGTCAATGTCAATGTCAATGTCAATGTCAATGTCAATGTCAATGTCAATGTCAATGTCAATGTCAATGTCAATGTCAATGTCAATGTCAATGTCAATGTCAATGTCAATGTCAATGTCAATGTCAATGTCAATGTCAATGTCAATGTCAATGTCAATGTCAATGTCAATGTCAATGTCAATGTCAATGTCAATGTCAATGTCAATGTCAATGTCAATGTCAATGTCAATGTCAATGTCAATGTCAATGTCAATGTCAATGTCAATGTCAATGTCAATGTCAATGTCAATGTCAATGTCAATGTCAATGTCAATGTCAATGTCAATGTCAATGTCAATGTCAATGTCAATGTCAATGTCAATGTCAATGTCAATGTCAATGTCAATGTCAATGTCAATGTCAATGTCAACGTCAACGTCAGTGTCAGTGTCAGTGTCAGTGAAAGTGTCAGTGTCAATGTCATTGTCAGTGTCAGTGTCAGTGTCAGTGAAAGTATCATTGTCACCGTCAGTGTCAGTATCAGTATCAGTGAAAGTGTCATTGTCAGTGTCAGTGTTAGTGTCAGTGTCAGTGTCAGTGTCAGTGTCAATGTCAATGTCAATGTCAATGTCAATGTCAATGTCAATGTCAATGTCAATGTCAATGTCAATGTCAATGTCAATGTCAATGTCAATGTCAATGTCAATGTCAATGTCAATGTCAATGTCAATGTCAATGTCAATGTCAATGTCAATGTCAATGTCAATGTCAATGTCAATGTCAATGTTAATGTCAATGTCAATGTCAATGTCAATGTCAATGTCAATGTCAATGTCAATGTCAATGTCAACGTCAACGTCAGTGTCAGTGTCAGTGTCAGTGAAAGTGTCAGTGTCAATGTCATTGTCAGTGTCAGTGTCAGTGTCAGTGTCAGTGAAAGTATCATTGTCACCGTCAGTGTCAGTATCAGTATCAGTGAAAGTGTCATTGTCAGTGTCAGTGTTAGTGTCAGTGTCAGTGTCAGTGTCAGTGTCAATGTCAATGTCAATGTCAATGTCAATGTCAATGTCAATGTCAATGTCAATGTCAATGTCAATGTCAATGTCAATGTCAATGTCAATGTCAATGTCAATGTCAATGTCAATGTCAATGTCAATGTCAATGTCTATGTCAATGTCAATGTCAATGTCAATGTCAATGTCAATGTCAATGTCAATGTCAATGTCAATGTCAATGTCAATGTCAATGTCAATGTCAATGTCAATGTCAATGTCAATGTCAATGTCAATGTCAATGTCAATGTCAATGTCAATGTCAATGTCAATGTCAATGTCAATGTCAATGTCAATGTCAATGTCAATGTCAATGTCAATGTCAATGTCAATGTCAATGTCAATGTCAATGTCAATGTCAATGTCAATGTCAATGTCAATGTCAATGTCAATGTCAATGTCAATGTCAATGTCAATGTCAATGTCAATGTCAATGTCAATGTCAATGTCAATGTCAATGTCAATGTCAATGTCAATGTCAATGTCAATGTCAATGTCAATGTCAATGTCAATGTCAATGTCAATGTCAATGTCAATGTCAATGTCAATGTCAATGTCAATGTCAATGTCAATGTCAATGTCAATGTCAATGTCAATGTCAATGTCAATGTCAATGTCAATGTCAATGTCAATGTCAATGTCAATGTCAATGTCAATGTCAATGTGAATGTCAATGTGAATGTCAATGTCAATGTCAATGTCAATGTCAATGTCAATGTCAATGTCAATGTCAATGTCTATGTCAATGCGAATGTCAATGCGAATGTCAATGTCAATGTCAATGTCAATGTCTATGTCAATGTGAATGTGAATGTGAATGTGAATGTGAATGTCAATGTCAATGTCAATGTCAATGTCAATGTCAATGTCAATGTCAATGTCAATGTCAATGTCAATGTCAATGTCAATGTCAATGTCAATGTCAACGTCAACGTCAGTGTCAGTGTCAGTGTCAGTGAAAGTGTCAGTGTCAATGTCATTGTCAGTGTCAGTGTCAGTGTCAGTGTCAGTGAAAGTATCATTGTCACCGTCAGTGTCAGTATCAGTATCAGTGAAAGTGTCATTGTCAGTGTCAGTGTTAGTGTCAGTGTCAGTGTCAGTGTCAGTGTCAATGTCAATGTCAATGTCAAAGTCAATGTCAATGTCAATGTCAATGTCAATGTCAATGTCAATGTCAATGTCAATGTCAATGTCAATGTCAATGTCAATGTCAATGTCAATGTCAATGTCTATGTCAATGTCAATGTCAATGTCAATGTCAATGTCAATGTCAATGTCAATGTCAATGTCAATGTCAATGTCAATGTCAATGTCAATGTCAATGTCAATGTCAATGTCAATGTCAATGTCAATGTCAATGTCAATGTCAATGTCAATGTCAATGTCAATGTCAATGTCAATGTCAATGTCAATGTCAATGTCAATGTCAATGTCAATGTCAATGTCTATGTCAATGCGAATGTCAATGCGAATGTCAATGTCAATGTCAATGTCAATGTCTATGTCAATGTGAATGTGAATGTGAATGTGAATGTCAATGTCAATGTCAATGTCAATGTCAATGTCAATGTCAATGTCAATGTCAATGTCAATGTCAATGTCAATGTCAATGTCAATGTCAACGTCAACGTCAGTGTCAGTGTCAGTGTCAGTGAAAGTGTCAGTGTCAATGTCATTGTCAGTGTCAGTGTCAGTGTCAGTGTCAGTGAAAGTATCATTGTCACCGTCAGTGTCAGTATCAGTATCAGTGAAAGTGTCATTGTCAGTGTCAGTGTTAGTGTCAGTGTCAGTGTCAGTGTCAGTGTCAATGTCAATGTCAATGTCAATGTCAATGTCAATGTCAATGTCAATGTCAATGTCAATGTCAATGTCAATGTCAATGTCAATGTCAATGTCAATGTCAATGTCAATGTCAATGTCAATGTCAATGTCAATGTCAATGTCAATGTCAATGTCAATGTCAATGTCAATGTCAATGTCAATGTCAATGTCAATGTCAATGTCAATGTCAATGTCAATGTCAATGTCAATGTCAATGTCAATGTCAATGTCAATGTCAATGTCAATGTCAATGTCAATGTTAATGTCAATGTCAATGTCAATGTCAATGTCAATGTCAATGTCAATGTCAATGTCAATGTCAATGTCAACGTCAACGTCAGTGTCAGTGTCAGTGTCAGTGAAAGTGTCAGTGTCAATGTCATTGTCAGTGTCAGTGTCAGTGTCAGTGTCAGTGAAAGTATCATTGTCACCGTCAGTGTCAGTATCAGTATCAGTGAAAGTGTCATTGTCAGTGTCAGTGTTAGTGTCAGTGTCAGTGTCAGTGTCAGTGTCAATGTCAATGTCAATGTCAATGTCAATGTCAATGTCAATGTCAATGTCAATGTCAATGTCAATGTCAATGTCAATGTCAATGTCAATGTCAATGTCAATGTCAATGTCAATGTCAATGTCAATGTCAATGTCAATGTCAATGTCAATGTCAATGTCTATGTCAATGTCAATGTCAATGTCAATGTCAATGTCAATGTCAATGTCAATGTCAATGTCAATGTCAATGTCAATGTCAATGTCAATGTCAATGCCAATGTCAATGTCAATGTCAATGTCAATGTCAATGTCAATGTCAATGTCAATGTCAATGTCAATGTCAATGTCAATGTCAATGTCAATGTCAATGTCAATGTCAATGTCAATGTCAATGTCAATGTCAATGTCAATGTCAATGTCAATGTCAATGTCAATGTCAATGTCAATGTCAATGTCAATGTCAATGTCAATGTCAATGTCAATGTCAATGTCAATGTCAATGTCAATGTCAATGTCAATGTCAATGTCAATGTCAATGTCAATGTCAATGTCAATGTCAATGTCAATGTCAATGTCTATGTCTATGTCTATGTCAATGTCAATGTCAATGTCAATGTCAATGTCAATGTCAATGTCAATGTCAATGTCAATGTCAATGTCAATGTCAATGTCAATGTCAATGTCAATGTCAATGTCAATGTCAATGTCAATGTCAATGTCAATGTCAATGTCAATGTCAATGTCAATGTCAATGTCAATGTCAATGTCAATGTCAATGTCAATGTCAATGTCAATGTGAATGTGAATGTGAATGTCAATGTCAATGTCAATGTCAATGTCAATGTCAATGTCAATGTCAATGTCAATGTCAATGTCAATGTCAATGTCAATGTCAATGTCAATGTCAATGTCAATGTCTATGTCAATGCGAATGTCAATGCGAATGTCAATGTCAATGTCAATGTCAATGTCTATGTCAATGTGAATGTGAATGTGAATGTCAATGTCAATGTCAATGTCAATGTCAATGTCAATGTCAATGTCAATGTCAATGTCAATGTCAATGTCAATGTCAATGTCAATGTCAATGTCAATGTCAATGTCAATGTTAATGTCAATGTCAATGTCAATGTCAATGTCAATGTCAATGTCAATGTCAATGTCAATGTCAACGTCAACGTCAGTGTCAGTGTCAGTGTCAGTGAAAGTGTCAGTGTCAATGTCATTGTCAGTGTCAGTGTCAGTGTCAGTGTCAGTGAAAGTATCATTGTCACCGTCAGTGTCAGTATCAGTATCAGTGAAAGTGTCATTGTCAGTGTCAGTGTTAGTGTCAGTGTCAGTGTCAGTGTCAGTGTCAATGTCAATGTCAATGTCAATGTCAATGTCAATGTCAATGTCAATGTCAATGTCAATGTCAATGTCAATGTCAATGTCAATGTCAATGTCAATGTCAATGTCAATGTCAATGTCAATGTCAATGTCTATGTCAATGTCAATGTCAATGTCAATGTCAATGTCAATGTCAATGTCAATGTCAATGTCAATGTCAATGTCAATGTCAATGTCAATGTCAATGTCAATGTCAATGTCAATGTCAATGTCAATGTCAATGTCAATGTCAATGTCAATGTCAATGTCAATGTCAATGTCAATGTCAATGTCAATGTCAATGTCAATGTCAATGTCAATGTCAATGTCAATGTCAATGTCAATGTCAATGTCAATGTCAATGTCAATGTCAATGTCAATGTCAATGTCAATGTCAATGTCAATGTCAATGTCAATGTCAATGTCAATGTCAATGTCAATGTCAATGTCAATGTCAATGTCAATGTCAATGTCAATGTCAATGTCAATGTCAATGTCAATGTCAATGTCAATGTCAATGTCAATGTCAATGTCAACGTCAACGTCAGTGTCAGTGTCAGTGTCAGTGAAAGTGTCAGTGTCAATGTCATTGTCAGTGTCAGTGTCAGTGTCAGTGTCAGTGAAAGTATCATTGTCACCGTCAGTGTCAGTATCAGTATCAGTGAAAGTGTCATTGTCAGTGTCAGTGTTAGTGTCAGTGTCAGTGTCAGTGTCAGTGTCAATGTCAATGTCAATGTCAATGTCAATGTCAATGTCAATGTCAATGTCAATGTCAATGTCAATGTCAATGTCAATGTCAATGTCAATGTCAATGTCAATGTCAATGTCAATGTCAATGTCAATGTCAATGTCAATGTCAATGTCAATGTCAATGTCAATGTCAATGTCAATGTCAATGTTAATGTCAATGTCAATGTCAATGTCAATGTCAATGTCAATGTCAATGTCAATGTCAACGTCAACGTCAGTGTCAGTGTCAGTGTCAGTGAAAGTGTCAGTGTCAATGTCATTGTCAGTGTCAGTGTCAGTGTCAGTGTCAGTGAAAGTATCATTGTCACCGTCAGTGTCAGTATCAGTATCAGTGAAAGTGTCATTGTCAGTGTCAGTGTTAGTGTCAGTGTCAGTGTCAGTGTCAGTGTCAGTGTCAATGTCAATGTCAATGTCAATGTCAATGTCAATGTCAATGTCAATGTCAATGTCAATGTCAATGTCAATGTCAATGTCAATGTCAATGTCAATGTCAATGTCAATGTCAATGTCAATGTCAATGTCAATGTCAATGTCTATGTCAATGTCAATGTCAATGTCAATGTCAATGTCAATGTCAATGTCAATGTCAATGTCAATGTCAATGTCAATGTCAATGTCAATGTCAATGTCAATGTCAATGTCAATGTCAATGTCAATGTCAATGTCAATGTCAATGTCAATGTCAATGTCAATGTCAATGTCAATGTCAATGTCAATGTCAATGTCAATGTCAATGTCAATGTCAATGTCAATGTCAATGTCAATGTCAATGTCAATGTCAATGTCAATGTCAATGTCAATGTCAATGTCAATGTCAATGTCAATGTCAATGTCAATGTCAATGTCAATGTCAATGTCAATGTCAATGTCAATGTCAATGTCAATGTCAATGTCAATGTCAATGTCAATGTCAATGTCAATGTCAATGTCAATGTCAATGTCAATGTCAATGTCAATGTCAATGTCAATGTCAATGTCAATGTCAATGTCAATGTCAATGTCAATGTCAATGTCAATGTCAATGTCAATGTCAATGTCAATGTGAATGTCAATGTGAATGTCAATGTGAATGTCAATGTCAATGTCAATGTCAATGTCAATGTCAATGTCAATGTCAATGTCAATGTCAATGTCAATGTCAATGTCAATGTCAATGTCAATGTCTATGTCAATGCGAATGTCAATGCGAATGTCAATGTCAATGTCAATGTCAATGTCTATGTCAATGTGAATGTGAATGTGAATGTGAATGTGAATGTCAATGTCAATGTCAATGTCAATGTCAATGTCAATGTCAATGTCAATGTCAATGTCAATGTCAATGTCAATGTCAATGTCAATGTCAATGTCAACGTCAACGTCAGTGTCAGTGTCAGTGTCAGTGAAAGTGTCAGTGTCAATGTCATTGTCAGTGTCAGTGTCAGTGTCAGTGTCAGTGAAAGTATCATTGTCACCGTCAGTGTCAGTATCAGTATCAGTGAAAGTGTCATTGTCAGTGTCAGTGTTAGTGTCAGTGTCAGTGTCAGTGTCAGTGTCAATGTCAATGTCAATGTCAAAGTCAATGTCAATGTCAATGTCAATGTCAATGTCAATGTCAATGTCAATGTCAATGTCAATGTCAATGTCAATGTCAATGTCAATGTCAATGTCAATGTCTATGTCAATGTCAATGTCAATGTCAATGTCAATGTCAATGTCAATGTCAATGTCAATGTCAATGTCAATGTCAATGTCAATGTCAATGTCAATGTCAATGTCAATGTCAATGTCAATGTCAATGTCAATGTCAATGTCAATGTCAATGTCAATGTCAATGTCAATGTCAATGTCAATGTCAATGTCAATGTCAATGTCAATGTCAATGTCAATGTCTATGTCAATGCGAATGTCAATGCGAATGTCAATGTCAATGTCAATGTCAATGTCTATGTCAATGTGAATGTGAATGTGAATGTGAATGTCAATGTCAATGTCAATGTCAATGTCAATGTCAATGTCAATGTCAATGTCAATGTCAATGTCAATGTCAATGTCAATGTCAATGTCAATGTCAACGTCAACGTCAGTGTCAGTGTCAGTGTCAGTGAAAGTGTCAGTGTCAATGTCATTGTCAGTGTCAGTGTCAGTGTCAGTGTCAGTGAAAGTATCATTGTCACCGTCAGTGTCAGTATCAGTATCAGTGAAAGTGTCATTGTCAGTGTCAGTGTTAGTGTCAGTGTCAGTGTCAGTGTCAGTGTCAATGTCAATGTCAATGTCAATGTCAATGCGAATGTCAATGTTAATGCGAATGTCAATGTCAATGTCAATGTCAATGTCAGTGTCAATGTCAATGTCAATGTCAATGTCAATGTCAATGTCAATATCAATGTCAATGTCAATGTCAATGTCAATGTCAATGTCAATGTCAATGTCAATGTCAATGTCAATGTCAATGTCAATGTCAATGTCAATGTCAATGTCAACGTCAACGTCAGTGTCAGTGTCAGTGAAAGTGTCAGTGTCAATGTCATTGTCAGTGTCAGTGTCAGTGTCAGTGTCAGTGAAAGTATCATTGTCACCGTCAGTGTCAGTATCAGTATCAGTGAAAGTGTCATTGTCAGTGTCAGTGTTAGTGTCAGTGTCAGTGTCAGTGTCAGTGTCAATGTCAATGTCAATGTCTATGTCAATGTGAATGTGAATGTGAATGTGAATGTGAATGTCAATGTCAATGTCAATGTCAATGCGAATGTCAATGTCAATGTCAATGTCAATGTCAATGTCAATGTCAATGTCAATGTCAATGTCAGTGTCAGTGTCAATGTCAATGTCAATGTCAATGTCAATGTCAATGTCAATGTCAATGTCAATGTCAATGTCAATGTCAATGTCAATGTCAATGTCAATGTCAATGTCAATGTCAATGTCAATGTCAATGTCAATGTCAATGTCAATGTCAATGTCAATGTCAATGTCAATGTCAATGTCAATGTCAATGTCAATGTCAATGTCAATGTCAATGTCAATGTCAATGTCAATGTCAATGTCAATGTCAATGTCAATGTCAATGTCAATGTCAATGTCAATGTCAATGTCAATGTCAATGTCAATGTCAATGTCAATGTCAATGTCAATGTCAATGTCAATGTCAATGTCAATGTCAATGTCAATGTCAATGTCAATGTCAATGTCAATGTCAATGTCAATGTCAATGTCAATGTCAATGTCAATGTCAATGTCAATGTCAATGTCAATGTCAATGTCAATGTCAATGTCAATGTCAATGTCAATGTCAATGTCAATGTCAATGTCAATGTCAATGTCAATGTCAATGTCAATGTCAATGTCAATGTCAATGTCAATGTCAATGTCAATGTCAATGTCAATGTCAATGTCAATGTCAATGTCAATGTCAATGTCAATGTCAATGTCAATGTCAATGTCAATGTCAATGTCAATGTCAATGTCAATGTCAATGTCAATGTCAATGTCAATGTCAATGTCAATGTCAATGTCAATGTCAATGTCAATGTCAATGTCAATGTCAATGTCAATGTCAATGTCAATGTCAATGTCAATGTCAATGTCAATGTCAATGTCAATGTCAATGACAATGTCAATGTCAATGTCAATGTCAATGTCAATGTCAATGTCAATGTCAATGTCAATGTCAATGTCAATGTCAATGTCAATGTCAATGTCAATGTCAATGTCAATGTCAATGTCAATGTCAATGTCAATGTCAATGTCAATGTCAATGTCAATGTCAATGTCAATGTCAATGTCAATGTCAATGTCAATGTCAATGTCAATGTCAATGTCAATGTCAATGTCAATGTCAATGTCAACGTCAACGTCAACGTCAACGTCAACGTCAACGTCAACGTCAACGTCAACGTCAACGTCAACGTCAGTGTCAGTGTCAATGTCAATGTCAATGTCAACGTCAACGTCAACGTCAACGTCAACGTCAACGTCAACGTCAACGTCAACGTCAACGTCAATGTCAATGTCAATGTCAATGTCAATGTCAATGTCAATGTCAATGTCAATGTCAATGTCAATGTCAATGTCAATGTCAATGTCAATGTCAATGTCAATGTCAATGTCAATGTCAATGTCAATGTCAATGTCAATGTCAATGTCAATGTCAATGTCAATGTCAATGTCAATGTCAATGTCAATGTCAATGTCAATGTCAATGTCAATGTCAATGTCAATGTCAATGTCAATGTCAATGTCAATGTCAATGTCAATGTCAATGTCAATGTCAATGTCAATGTCTATGTCTATGTCTATGTCAATGTCAATGTCAATGTCAATGTCAATGTCAATGTCAATGTCAATGTCAATGTCAATGTCAATGTCAATGTCAATGTCAATGTCAATGTCAATGTCAATGTCAATGTCAATGTCAATGTCAATGTCAATGTCAATGTCAATGTCAATGTCAATGTCAATGTCAATGTCAATGTCAATGTCAATGTCAATGTCAATGTCAATGTCAATGTCAATGTCAATGTGAATGTCAATGTCAATGTCAATGTCAATGTCAATGTCAATGTCAATGTCAATGTCAATGTCAATGTCAATGTCAATGTCAATGTCAATGTCAATGTCTATGTCAATGCGAATGTCAATGCGAATGTCAATGTCAATGTCAATGTCAATGTCTATGTCAATGTGAATGTGAATGTGAATGTCAATGTCAATGTCAATGTCAATGTCAATGTCAATGTCAATGTCAATGTCAATGTCAATGTCAATGTCAATGTCAATGTCAATGTCAATGTCAATGTCAATGTCAATGTTAATGTCAATGTCAATGTCAATGTCAATGTCAATGTCAATGTCAATGTCAATGTCAATGTCAACGTCAACGTCAGTGTCAGTGTCAGTGTCAGTGAAAGTGTCAGTGTCAATGTCATTGTCAGTGTCAGTGTCAGTGTCAGTGTCAGTGAAAGTATCATTGTCACCGTCAGTGTCAGTATCAGTATCAGTGAAAGTGTCATTGTCAGTGTCAGTGTTAGTGTCAGTGTCAGTGTCAGTGTCAGTGTCAATGTCAATGTCAATGTCAATGTCAATGTCAATGTCAATGTCAATGTCAATGTCAATGTCAATGTCAATGTCAATGTCAATGTCAATGTCAATGTCAATGTCAATGTCAATGTCTATGTCAATGTCAATGTCAATGTCAATGTCAATGTCAATGTCAATGTCAATGTCAATGTCAATGTCAATGTCAATGTCAATGTCAATGTCAATGTCAATGTCAATGTCAATGTCAATGTCTATGTCAATGTCAATGTCAATGTCAATGTCAATGTCAATGTCAATGTCAATGTCAATGTCAATGTCAATGTCAATGTCAATGTCAATGTCAATGTCAATGTCAATGTCAATGTCAATGTCAATGTCAATGTCAATGTCAATGTCAATGTCAATGTCAATGTCAATGTCAATGTCAATGTCAATGTCAATGTCAATGTCAATGTCAATGTCAATGTCAATGTCAATGTCAATGTCAATGTCAATGTCAATGTCAATGTCAATGTCAATGTCAATGTCAATGTCAATGTCAATGTCAATGTCAATGTCAATGTCAATGTCAATGTCAATGTCAATGTCAATGTCAATGTCAATGTCAATGTCAATGTCAATGTCAATGTCAATGTCAATGTCAATGTCAATGTCAATGTCAATGTCAATGTCAATGTCAATGTCAACGTCAACGTCAGTGTCAGTGTCAGTGTCAGTGAAAGTGTCAGTGTCAATGTCATTGTCAGTGTCAGTGTCAGTGTCAGTGTCAGTGAAAGTATCATTGTCACCGTCAGTGTCAGTATCAGTATCAGTGAAAGTGTCATTGTCAGTGTCAGTGTTAGTGTCAGTGTCAGTGTCAGTGTCAGTGTCAATGTCAATGTCAATGTCAATGTCAATGTCAATGTCAATGTCAATGTCAATGTCAATGTCAATGTCAATGTCAATGTCAATGTCAATGTCAATGTCAATGTCAATGTCAATGTCAATGTCAATGTCAATGTCAATGTCAATGTCAATGTCAATGTCAATGTCAATGTCAATGTCAATGTTAATGTCAATGTCAATGTCAATGTCAATGTCAATGTCAATGTCAATGTCAATGTCAATGTCAACGTCAACGTCAGTGTCAGTGTCAGTGTCAGTGAAAGTGTCAGTGTCAATGTCATTGTCAGTGTCAGTGTCAGTGTCAGTGTCAGTGAAAGTATCATTGTCACCGTCAGTGTCAGTATCAGTATCAGTGAAAGTGTCATTGTCAGTGTCAGTGTTAGTGTCAGTGTCAGTGTCAGTGTCAGTGTCAATGTCAATGTCAATGTCAATGTCAATGTCAATGTCAATGTCAATGTCAATGTCAATGTCAATGTCAATGTCAATGTCAATGTCAATGTCAATGTCAATGTCAATGTCAATGTCAATGTCAATGTCAATGTCTATGTCAATGTCAATGTCAATGTCAATGTCAATGTCAATGTCAATGTCAATGTCAATGTCAATGTCAATGTCAATGTCAATGTCAATGTCAATGTCAATGTCAATGTCAATGTCAATGTCAATGTCAATGTCAATGTCAATGTCAATGTCAATGTCAATGTCAATGTCAATGTCAATGTCAATGTCAATGTCAATGTCAATGTCAATGTCAATGTCAATGTCAATGTCAATGTCAATGTCAATGTCAATGTCAATGTCAATGTCAATGTCAATGTCAATGTCAATGTCAATGTCAATGTCAATGTCAATGTCAATGTCAATGTCAATGTCAATGTCAATGTCAATGTCAATGTCAATGTCAATGTCAATGTCAATGTCAATGTCAATGTCAATGTCAATGTCAATGTCAATGTCAATGTCAATGTCAATGTCAATGTCAATGTCAATGTCAATGTCAATGTCAATGTCAATGTCAATGTCAATGTCAATGTCAATGTCAATGTCAATGTCAATGTCAATGTCAATGTCAATGTCAATGTCAATGTGAATGTCAATGTGAATGTCAATGTCAATGTCAATGTCAATGTCAATGTCAATGTCAATGTCAATGTCAATGTCTATGTCAATGCGAATGTCAATGCGAATGTCAATGTCAATGTCAATGTCAATGTCTATGTCAATGTGAATGTGAATGTGAATGTGAATGTGAATGTCAATGTCAATGTCAATGTCAATGTCAATGTCAATGTCAATGTCAATGTCAATGTCAATGTCAATGTCAATGTCAATGTCAATGTCAATGTCAACGTCAACGTCAGTGTCAGTGTCAGTGTCAGTGAAAGTGTCAGTGTCAATGTCATTGTCAGTGTCAGTGTCAGTGTCAGTGTCAGTGAAAGTATCATTGTCACCGTCAGTGTCAGTATCAGTATCAGTGAAAGTGTCATTGTCAGTGTCAGTGTTAGTGTCAGTGTCAGTGTCAGTGTCAGTGTCAATGTCAATGTCAATGTCAAAGTCAATGTCAATGTCAATGTCAATGTCAATGTCAATGTCAATGTCAATGTCAATGTCAATGTCAATGTCAATGTCAATGTCAATGTCAATGTCAATGTCTATGTCAATGTCAATGTCAATGTCAATGTCAATGTCAATGTCAATGTCAATGTCAATGTCAATGTCAATGTCAATGTCAATGTCAATGTCAATGTCAATGTCAATGTCAATGTCAATGTCAATGTCAATGTCAATGTCAATGTCAATGTCAATGTCAATGTCAATGTCAATGTCAATGTCAATGTCAATGTCAATGTCAATGTCAATGTCAATGTCAATGTCAATGTCTATGTCAATGCGAATGTCAATGCGAATGTCAATGTCAATGTCAATGTCAATGTCTATGTCAATGTGAATGTGAATGTGAATGTGAATGTCAATGTCAATGTCAATGTCAATGTCAATGTCAATGTCAATGTCAATGTCAATGTCAATGTCAATGTCAATGTCAATGTCAATGTCAACGTCAACGTCAACGTCAGTGTCAGTGTCAGTGTCAGTGAAAGTGTCAGTGTCAATGTCATTGTCAGTGTCAGTGTCAGTGTCAGTGTCAGTGAAAGTATCATTGTCACCGTCAGTGTCAGTATCAGTATCAGTGAAAGTGTCATTGTCAGTGTCAGTGTTAGTGTCAGTGTCAGTGTCAGTGTCAGTGTCAATGTCAATGTCAATGTCAATGTCAATGTCAATGTCAATGTCAATGTCAATGTCAATGTCAATGTCAATGTCAATGTCAATGTCAATGTCAATGTCAATGTCAATGTCAATGTCAATGTCAATGTCAATGTCAATGTCAATGTCAATGTCAATGTCAATGTCAATGTCAATGTCAATGTCAATGTCAATGTCAATGTCAATGTCAATGTCAATGTCAATGTCAATGTCAATGTCAATGTCAATGTCAATGTCAATGTCAATGTCAATGTCAATGTTAATGTCAATGTCAATGTCAATGTCAATGTCAATGTCAATGTCAATGTCAATGTCAATGTCAATGTCAACGTCAACGTCAGTGTCAGTGTCAGTGTCAGTGAAAGTGTCAGTGTCAATGTCATTGTCAGTGTCAGTGTCAGTGTCAGTGTCAGTGAAAGTATCATTGTCACCGTCAGTGTCAGTATCAGTATCAGTGAAAGTGTCATTGTCAGTGTCAGTGTTAGTGTCAGTGTCAGTGTCAGTGTCAGTGTCAATGTCAATGTCAATGTCAATGTCAATGTCAATGTCAATGTCAATGTCAATGTCAATGTCAATGTCAATGTCAATGTCAATGTCAATGTCAATGTCAATGTCAATGTCAATGTCAATGTCAATGTCAATGTCAATGTCAATGTCAATGTCTATGTCAATGTCAATGTCAATGTCAATGTCAATGTCAATGTCAATGTCAATGTCAATGTCAATGTCAATGTCAATGTCAATGTCAATGTCAATGCCAATGTCAATGTCAATGTCAATGTCAATGTCAATGTCAATGTCAATGTCAATGTCAATGTCAATGTCAATGTCAATGTCAATGTCAATGTCAATGTCAATGTCAATGTCAATGTCAATGTCAATGTCAATGTCAATGTCAATGTCAATGTCAATGTCAATGTCAATGTCAATGTCAATGTCAATGTCAATGTCAATGTCAATGTCAATGTCAATGTCAATGTCAATGTCAATGTCAATGTCAATGTCAATGTCAATGTCAATGTCAATGTCAATGTCAATGTCAATGTCAATGTCAATGTCAATGTCAATGTCAATGTCAATGTCCATGTCCATGTCCATGTCAATGTCAATGTCAATGTCAATGTCAATGTCAATGTCAATGTCAATGTCAACGTCAACGTCAATGTCAATGTCAATGTCAATGTCAGTGAAAGTGTCAGTGTCAATGTCAATGTCAATGTCAATGCGATTGTCAATGTCAATGTCAACGTCAACGTCAACGTCAACGTCAACGTCAACGTCAACGTCAACGTCAACGTCAACGTCAACGTCAACGTCAACGTCAACGTCAACGTCAACGTCAACGTCAACGTCAACGTCAACGTCAACGTCAACGTCAACGTCAACGTCAACGTCAACGTCAACGTCAACGTCAACGTCAACGTCAACGTCAACGTCAACGTCAACGTCAACGTCAACGTCAACGTCAACGTCAACGTCAACGTCAACGTCAACGTCAACGTCAACGTCAACGTCAACGTCAACGTCAACGTCAACGTCAACGTCAACGTCAACGTCAACGTCAACGTCAACGTCAACGTCAACGTCAACGTCAACGTAAACGTCAACGTCAACGTCAACGTCAACGTCAACGTCAACGTCAACGTCAACGTCAACGTCAACGTCAACGTCAACGTCAACGTCAACGTCAACGTCAACGTCAACGTCAACGTCAACGTCAACGTCAACGTCAACGTCAACGTCAACGTCAACGTCAACGTCAACGTCAACGTCAACGTCAACGTCAACGTCAACGTCAACGTCAACGTCAACGTCAACGTCAACGTCAACGTCAACGTCAACGTCAACGTCAACGTCAACGTCAACGTCAACGTCAACGTCAACGTCAACGTCAACGTCAACGTCAACGTCAACGTCAACGTCAACGTCAACGTCAACGTCAACGTCAACGTCAATGTCAATGTCAATGTCAATGTCAATGCGAATGTCAATGCGAATGTCAATGTCAATGTCAATGTCAATGTCTATGTGAATGTCTATGTGAATGTCAATGTCAATGTCTATGTCAATGTCAATGTCAATGTCAATGTCAATGTCAATGTCAATGTCAATGTCAATGTCAATGTCAATGTCAATGTCAATGTCAATGTCAATGTCAATGTCAATGTCAATGTCAATGTCAATGTCAATGTCAATGTCAATGTCAATGTCAATGTCAATGTCAATGTCAATGTCAATGTCAATGTCAATGTCAATGTCAATGTCAATGTCAATGTCAATAGCAATGTCAATGTCAATGTCAATGTCAATGTCAATGTCAATGTCAATGTCAATGTCAATGTCAATGTCAATGTCAATGTCAATGTCAATGTCAATGTCAATGTCAATGTCAATGTCAATGTCAATGTCAATGTCAATGTCAATGTCAATGTCAATGCGAATGTCAATGTTAATGCGAATGTCAATGTCAATGTCAATGTCAATGTCAGTGTCAATGTCAATGTCAATGTCAATGTCAATGTCAATGTCAATATCAATGTCAATGTCAATGTCAATGTCAATGTCAATGTCAATGTCAATGTCAATGTCAATGTCAATGTCAATGTCAATGTCAATGTCAATGTCAATGTCAACGTCAACGTCAGTGTCAGTGTCAGTGAAAGTGTCAGTGTCAATGTCATTGTCAGTGTCAGTGTCAGTGTCAGTGTCAGTGAAAGTATCATTGTCACCGTCAGTGTCAGTATCAGTATCAGTGAAAGTGTCATTGTCAGTGTCAGTGTTAGTGTCAGTGTCAGTGTCAGTGTCAGTGTCAATGTCAATGTCAATGTCTATGACAATGTGAATGTGAATGTGAATGTGAATGTGAATGTCAATGTCAATGTCAATGTCAATGTCAATGTCAATGTCAATGTCAATGTCAATGTCAATGTCAATGTCAATGTCAATGTCAATGTCAATGTCAATGTCAATGTCAATGTCAATGTCAATGTCAATGTCAATGTCAATGTCAATGTCAATGTCAATGTCAATGTCAATGTCAATGTCAATGTCAATGTCAATGTCAATGTCAATGTCAATGTCAATGTCAATGTCAATGTCAATGTCAATGTCAATGTCAATGTCAATGTCAATGTCAATGTCAATGCGAATGTCAATGCGAATGTCAATGTCAATGTCAATGTCAATGTCTATGTGAATGTCTATGTGAATGTCAATGTCAATGCATATGTGAATGTCAATATCAATGTCAATGTCAATGTCAATGTCAATGTCAATGTCAATGTCAATGTCAATGTCAATGTCAATGTCAATGTCAATGTCAATGTCAATGTCAATGTCAATGTCAATGTCAATGTCAATGTCAATGTCAATGTCAATGTCAATGTCAATGTCAATGTCAATGTCAATGTCAATGTCAATGTCAATGTCAATGTCAATGTCAATGTCAATGTCAATGTCAATGTCAATGTCAATGTCAATGTCAATGTCAATGTCAATGTCAATGTCAATGTCAATGTCAATGTCAATGTCAATGTCAATGTCAATGTCAATGTCAATGTCAATGTCAATGTCAATGTCAATGTCAATGTCAATGTCAATGTCAATGTCAATGTCAATGTCAATGTCAATGTCAATGTCAATGTCAATGTCAATGTCAATGTCAATGTCAATGTCAATGTCAATGTCAATGTCAATGTCAATGTCAATGTCAATGTCAATGTCAATGTCAATGTCAATGTCAATGTCAATGTCAATGTCAATGTCAATGTCAATGTCAATGTCAATGTCAATGTCAATGTCAATGTCAATGTCAATGTCAATGTCAATGTCAATGTCAATGTCAATGTCAATGTCAATGTCAATGTCAATGTCAATGTCAATGTCAATGTCAATGTCAATGTCAATGTCAATGTCAATGTCAATGTCAATGTCAATGTCAATGTCAATGCGAATGTCAATGTTAATGCGAATGTCAATGTCAATGTCAATGTCAATGTCAGTGTCAATGTCAATGTCAATGTCAATGTCAATGTCAATGTCAATATCAATGTCAATGTCAATGTCAATGTCAATGTCAATGTCAATGTCAATGTCAATGTCAATGTCAATGTCAATGTCAATGTCAATGTCAATGTCAACGTCAACGTCAGTGTCAGTGTCAGTGAAAGTGTCAATGTCAATGTCATTGTCAGTGTCAGTGTCAGTGTCAGTGTCAGTGAAAGTATCATTGTCACCGTCAGTGTCAGTATCAGTATCAGTGAAAGTGTCATTGTCAGTGTCAGTGTTAGTGTCAGTGTCAGTGTCAGTGTCAGTGTCAATGTCAATGTCAATGTCTATGTCAATGTGAATGTGAATGTGAATGTGAATGTGAATGTCAATGTCAAAGTCAATGTCAATGCGAATGTCAATGTCAATGTCAATGTCAATGTCAATGTCAATGTCAATGTCAATGTCAGTGTCAGTGTCAATGTCAATGTCAATGTCAATGTCAATGTCAATGTCAATGTCAATGTCAATGTCAATGTCAATGTCAATGTCAATGTCAATGTCAATGTCAATGTCAATGTCAATGTCAATGTCAATGTCAATGTCAATGTCAATGTCAATGTCAATGTCAATGTCAATGTCAATGTCAATGTCAATGTCAATAGCAATGTCAATGTCAATGTCAATGTCAATGTCAATGTCAATGTCAATGTCAATGTCAATGTCAATGTCAATGTCAATGTCAATGTCAATGTCAATGTCAATGTCAATGTCAATGTCAATGTCAATGTCAATGTCAATGTCAATGTCAATGTCAATGTCAATGTCAATGCGAATGTCAATGTTAATGCGAATGTCAATGTCAATGTCAATGTCAATGTCAGTGTCAATGTCAATGTCAATGTCAATGTCAATGTCAATGTCAATATCAATGTCAATGTCAATGTCAATGTCAATGTCAATGTCAATGTCAATGTCAATGTCAATGTCAATGTCAATGTCAATGTCAATGTCAATGTCAATGTCAATGTCAACGTCAACGTCAGTGTCAGTGTCAGTGAAAGTGTCAGTGTCAATGTCATTGTCAGTGTCAGTGTCAGTGTCAGTGTCAGTGAAAGTATCATTGTCACCGTCAGTGTCAGTATCAGTATCAGTGAAAGTGTCATTGTCAGTGTCAGTGTTAGTGTCAGTGTCAGTGTCAGTGTCAGTGTCAATGTCAATGTCAATGTCTATGTCAATGTGAATGTGAATGTGAATGTGAATGTGAATGTCAATGTCAATGTCAATGTCAATGCGAATGTCAATGTCAATGTCAATGTCAATGTCAATGTCAATGTCAATGTCAGTGTCAGTGTCAATGTCAATGTCAATGTCAATGTCAATGTCAATGTCAATGTCAATGTCAATGTCAATGTCAATGTCAATGTCAATGTCAATGTCAATGTCAATGTCAATGTCAATGTCAATGTCAATGTCAATGTCAATGTCAATGTCAATGTCAATGTCAATGTCAATGTCAATGTCAATGTCAATGTCAATGTCAATGTCAATGTCAATGTCAATGTCAATGTCAATGTCAATGTCAATGTCAATGTCAATGTCAATGTCAATGTCAATGTCAATGTCAATGTCAATGTCAATGTCAATGTCAATGTCAATGTCAATGTCAATGTCAATGTCAATGTCAATGTCAATGTCAATGTCAATGTCAATGTCAATGTCAATGTCAATGTCAATGTCAATGTCAATGTCAATGTCAATGTCAATGTCAATGTCAATGTCAATGTCAATGTCAATGTCAATGTCAATGTCAATGTCAATGTCAATGTCAATGTCAATGTCAATGTCAATGTCAATGTCAATGTCAATGTCAATGTCAATGTCAATGTCAATGTCAATGTCAATGTCAATGTCAATGTCAATGTCAATGTCAATGTCAATGTCAATGTCAATGTCAATGTCAATGTCAATGTCAATGTCAATGTCAATGTCAATGTCAATGTCAATGTCAATGTCAATGTCAATGTCAATGTCAATGTCAATGTCAATGTCAATGTCAATGTCAATGTCAATGTCAATGTCAATGTCAATGTCAATGTCAATGTCAATGTCAATGTCAATGTCAATGTCAATGTCAATGTCAATGTCAATGTCAATGTCAATGTCAATGTCAATGTCAATGTCAATGTCAATGTCAATGTCAATGTCAATGTCAATGTCAATGTCAATGTCAATGTCAATGTCAATGTCAATGTCAATGTCAATGTCAATGTCAATGTCAATGTCAATGTCAATGTCAATGTCAATGTCAATGTCAATGTCAATGTCAATGTCAATGTCAATGTCAATGTCAATGTCAATGTCAATGTCAATGTCAATGTCAATGTCAATGTCAATGTCAATGTCAATGACAATGTCAATGTCAATGTCAATGTCAATGTCAATGTCAATGTCAATGTCAATGTCAATGTCAATGTCAATGTCAATGTCAATGTCAATGTCAATGTCAATGTCAATGTCAATGTCAATGTCAATGTCAATGTCAATGTCAATGTCAATGTCAATGTCAATGTCAATGTCAATGTCAATGTCAATGTCAATGTCAATGTCAATGTCAATGTCAATGTCAATGTCAATGTCAATGTCAATGTCAATGTCAATGTCAATGTCAATGTCAATGTCAATGTCAATGTCAATGTCAATGTCAATGTCAATGTCAATGTCAATGTCAATGTCAATGTCAATGTCAATGTCAATGTCAATGTCAATGTCAATGTCAATGTCAATGTCAATGTCAATGTCAATGTCAATGTCAATGTCAATGTCAATGTCAATGTCAATGTCAATGTCAATGTCAATGTCAATGTCAATGTCAATGTCAATGTCAATGTCAATGTCAATGTCAATGTCAATGTCAATGTCAATGTCAATGTCAATGTCAATGTCAATGTCAATGTCAATGTCAATGTCAATGTCAATGTCAATGTCAATGTCAATGTCAATGTCAATGTCAATGTCAATGTCAATGTCAATGTCAATGTCAATGTCAATGTCAATGTCAATGTCAATGTCAATGTCAATGTCAATGTCAATGTCAATGTCAATGTCAATGTCAATGTCAATGTCAATGTCAATGTCAATGTCAATGTCAATGTCAATGTCAATGTCAATGTCAATGTCAATGTCAATGTCAATGTCAATGTCAATGTCAATGTCAATGTCAATGTCAATGTCAATGTCAATGTCAATGTCAATGTCAATGTCAATGTCAATGTCAATGTCAATGTCAATGTCAATGTCAATGTCAATGTCAATGTCAATGTCAATGTCAATGTCAATGTCAATGTCAATGTCAATGTCAATGTCAATGTCAATGTCAATGTCAATGTCAATGTCAATGTCAATGTCAATGTCAATGTCAATGTCAATGTCAATGTCAATGTCAATGTCAATGTCAATGTCAATGTCAATGTCAATGTCAATGTCAATGTCAATGTCAATGTCAATGTCAATGTCAATGTCAATGTCAATGTCAATGTCAATGTCAATGTCAATGTCAATGTCAATGTCAATGTCAATGTCAATGACAATGACAATGTCAATGTCAATGTCAATGTCAATGTCAATGTCAATGTCAATGTCAATGTCAATGTCAATGTCAATGTCAATGTCAATGTCAATGTCAATGTCAATGTCAATGTCAATGTCAATGTCAATGTCAATGTCAATGTCAATGTCAATGTCAATGTCAATGTCAATGTCAATGTCAATGTCAATGTCAATGTCAATGTCAATGTCAATGTCAATGTCAATGTCAATGTCAATGTCAATGTCAATGTCAATGTCAATGTCAATGTCAATGTCAATGTCAATGTCAATGTCAATGTCAATGTCAATGTCAATGTCAATGTCAATGTCAATGTCAATGTCAATGTCAATGTCAATGTCAATGTCAATGACAATGACAATGTCAATGTCAATGTCAATGTCAATGTCAATGTCAATGTCAATGTCAATGTCAATGTCAATGTCAATGTCAATGTCAATGTCAATGTCAATGTCAATGTCAATGTCAATGTCAATGTCAATGTCAATGTCAATGTCAATGTCAATGTCAATGTCAATGTCAATGTCAATGTCAATGTCAATGTCAATGTCAATGTCAATGTCAATGTCAATGTCAATGTCAATGTCAATGTCAATGTCTATGTCAATGCGAATGTCAATGTCAATGTCAATGTCAATGTCTATGTCAATGTGAATGTGAATGTGAATGTGAATGTCAATGTCAATGTCAATGTCAATGTCAATGTCAATGTCAATGTCAATGTCAATGTCAATGTCAATGTCAATGTCAATGTCAATGTCAATGTCAATGTCAATGTCAATGTCAATGTCAATGTCAATGTCAATGTTAATGTCAATGTCAATGTCAATGTCAATGTCAATGTCAATGTCAATGTCAATGTCAATGTCAACGTCAACGTCAGTGTCAGTGTCAGTGTCAGTGAAAGTGTCAGTGTCAATGTCATTGTCAGTGTCAGTGTCAGTGTCAGTGTCAGTGAAAGTATCATTGTCACCGTCAGTGTCAGTATCAGTATCAGTGAAAGTGTCATTGTCAGTGTCAGTGTTAGTGTCAGTGTCAGTGTCAGTGTCAGTGTCAATGTCAATGTCAATGTCAATGTCAATGTCAATGTCAATGTCAATGTCAATGTCAATGTCAATGTCAATGTCAATGTCAATGTCAATGTCAATGTCAATGTCAATGTCAATGTCAATGTCAATGTCAATGTCAATGTCAATGTCTATGTCAATGTCAATGTCAATGTCAATGTCAATGTCAATGTCAATGTCAATGTCAATGTCAATGTCAATGTCAATGTCAATGTCAATGTCAATGTCAATGTCAATGTCAATGTCAATGTCAATGTCAATGTCAATGTCAATGTCAATGTCAATGTCAATGTCAATGTCAATGTCAATGTCAATGTCAATGTCAATGTCAATGTCAATGTCAATGTCAATGTCAATGTCAATGTCAATGTCAATGTCAATGTCAATGTCAATGTCAATGTCAATGTCAATGTCAATGTCAATGTCAATGTCAATGTCAATGTCAATGTCAATGTCAATGTCAATGTCAATGTCAATGTCAATGTCTATGTCAATGCGAATGTCAATGCGAATGTCAATGTCAATGTCAATGTCAATGTCTATGTCAATGTGAATGTGAATGTGAATGTCAATGTCAATGTCAATGTCAATGTCAATGTCATTGTCAATGTCAATGTCAATGTCAATGTCAATGTCAATGTCAATGTCAATGTCAATGTCAATGTCAATGTCAATGTTAATGTCAATGTCAATGTCAATGTCAATGTCAATGTCAATGTCAATGTCAATGTCAATGTCAATGTCAACGTCAACGTCAGTGTCAGTGTCAGTGTCAGTGAAAGTGTCAGTGTCAGTGTCAATGTCATTGTCAGTGTCAGTGTCAGTGTCAGTGTCAGTGAAAGTATCATTGTCACCGTCAGTGTCAGTATCAGTATCAGTGAAAGTGTCATTGTCAGTGTCAGTGTTAGTGTCAGTGTCAGTGTCAGTGTCAGTGTCTATGTCAATGTGAATGTGAATGTGAATGTGAATGTCACTGTCAATGTCAATGCGAATGTCAATGTCAATGTCAATGTCAATGTCAATGTCAATGCGATTGTCAATGTCAATGTCAATGTCAATGTCAATGTCAATGTCAATGTCAATGTCAATGTCAATGTCAATGTCAATGTCAATGTCAATGTCAATGTCAATGTCAATGTCAATGTCAATGTCGATGTAAATGTCGATGTGAATGTCAATGTCAATGTGAATGTCAATGTCAATGTCAATGTCAATGTCAATGTCGATGTGAATGTCGATTTCAATGCGATTGTCAATGTCAATGTCAATGTCAATGTCAATGCGAATGTCAATGTCAATGTCAATGTCAATGTCAATGTCAGTGTCATTGTCAATGTCAATGTCAATGTCAATGTCAATGTCAATGACAATGTCAAAGTCAATGTCAATGTCAATGTCAATGTCAAAGTCAATATCAATGTCAGTGTCAATGTGAATGTTAGTGTCAGTGTCGATGTGAATGTCAATGTGAATATAAATGTGAATGTCAATGTCAATGTCAATGTCAATGTCAATGTCAATGTCAATGTCAATGTCAATGTCAATGTCAATGTCAATGTCAATGTCAATGTCAATGTCAATGTCAATGTCAATGTCAATGTCAATGTCAATGTCAATGTCAATGTCAATGTCAATGTCAATGTCAATGTCAATGTCAATGTCAATGTCAATGTCAATGTCAATGTCAATGTCAATGTCAATGTCAATGTCAATGTCAATGTCAATGTCAATGTCAATGTCAATGTCAATGTCAATGTCAATGTCAATGTCAATGTCAATGTCAATGTCAATGTCAATGTCAATGTCAATGTCAATGTCAATGTCAATGTCAATGTCAATGTCAATGTCAATGTCAATGTCAATGTCAATGTCAATGTCAATGTCAATGTCAATGTCAATGTCAATGTCAATGTCAATGTCAATGTCAATGTCAATGTCAATGTCAATGTCAATGTCAATGTCAATGTCAAAGTCAATGTCAATGTCAATGTCTATGTCAATGCGAATGTCAATGTCAATGTCAATGTCAATGTCTATGTCAATGTGAATGTGAATGTGAATGTGAATGTCAATGTCAATGTCAATGTCAATGTCAATGTCAATGTCAATGTCAATGTCAATGTCAATGTCAATGTCAATGTCAATGTCAATGTCAATGTCAATGTCAATGTCAATGTTAATGTCAATGTCAATGTCAATGTCAATGTCAATGTCAATGTCAATGTCAATGTCAATGTCAACGTCAACGTCAGTGTCAGTGTCAGTGTCAGTGAAAGTGTCAGTGTCAATGTCATTGTCAGTGTCAGTGTCAGTGTCAGTGTCAGTGAAAGTATCATTGTCACCGTCAGTGTCAGTATCAGTATCAGTGAAAGTGTCATTGTCAGTGTCAGTGTTAGTGTCAGTGTCAGTGTCAGTGTCAGTGTCAATGTCAATGTCAATGTCAATGTCAATGTCAATGTCAATGTCAATGTCAATGTCAATGTCAATGTCAATGTCAATGTCAATGTCAATGTCAATGTCAATGTCAATGTCAATGTCAATGTCAATGTCAATGTCAATGTCAATGTCAATGTCAATGTCAATGTCAATGTCAATGTCAATGTCAATGTCAATGTCAATGTCAATGTCAATGTCAATGTCAATGTCAATGTCAATGTCAATGTCAATGTCAATGTCAATGTCAATGTCAATGTCAATGTCAATGTCAATGTCAATGTCAATGTCAATGTCAATGTCAATGTCAATGTCAATGTCAATGTCAATGTCAATGTCAATGTCAATGTCAATGTCAATGTCAATGTCAATGTCAATGTCAATGTCAATGTCAATGTCAATGTCAATGTCAATGTCAATGTCAATGTCAATGTCAATGTCAATGTCAATGTCAATGTCAATGTCAATGTCAATGTCAATGTCAATGTCAATGTCAATGTCAATGTCAATGTCAATGTCTATGTCAATGCGAATGTCAATGCGAATGTCAATGTCAATGTCAATGTCAATGTCTATGTCAATGTGAATGTGAATGTGAATGTGAATGTCAATGTCAATGTCAATGTCAATGTCATTGTCAATGTCAATGTCAATGTCAATGTCAATGTCAATGTCAATGTCAATGTCAATGTCAATGTTAATGTCAATGTCAATGTCAATGTCAATGTCAATGTCAATGTCAATGTCAATGTCAATGTCAACGTCAACGTCAGTGTCAGTGTCAGTGTCAGTGAAAGTGTCAGTGTCAGTGTCAATGTCATTGTCAGTGTCAGTGTCAGTGTCAGTGTCAGTGAAAGTATCATTGTCACCGTCAGTGTCAGTATCAGTATCAGTGAAAGTGTCATTGTCAGTGTCAGTGTTAGTGTCAGTGTCAGTGTCAGTGTCAGTGTCTATGTCAATGTGAATGTGAATGTGAATGTGAATGTCAATGTCAATGTCAATGTCAATGCGAATGTCAATGTCAATGTCAATGTCAATGTCAATGTCAATGTCAATGCGATTGTCAATGTCAATGTCAATGTCAATGTCAATGTCAATGTCAATGTCAATGTCAATGTCAATGTCAATGTCAATGTCAATGTCAATGTCAATGTCAATGTCAATGTCAATGTCAATGTCAATGTCAATGTCGATGTAAATGTCGATGTGAATGTCAATGTCAATGTCAATGTCAATGTCAATGTCAATGTCAATGTCAATGTCGATGTGAATGTCGATTTCAATGCGATTGTCAATGTCAATGTCAATGTCAATGTCAATGCGAATGTCAATGTCAATGTCAATGTCAATGTCAATGTCAGTGTCATTGTCAATGTAAATGTCAATGTCAATGTCAATGTCAATGACAATGTCAAAGTCAATGTCAATGTCAATGTCAATGTCAAAGTCAATATCAATGTCAGTGTCAATGTGAATGTTAGTGTCAGTGTCGATGTGAATGTCAATGTGAATATAAATGTGAATGTCAATGTGAATGTCAATGTGAATTTCAGTGTCAATGTCAATGTCAATGTCAATGTCAATGTCAACGTCAACGTCAACGTCAACGTCAACGTCAACGTCAACGTCAACGTCAGCGTCAACGTCAACGTCAACGTCAACGTCAACGTCAACGTCAACGTCAACGTCAACGTCAATGTCAATGTCAATGTCAATGTCAGTAAAAGTGTCAGTGTCAATGTCAATGTCAATGTCAATGCGATTGTCAATGTCAATGTCAATGTCAATGTCAATATCAATGTCAATGTCAATGTCAATGTCAATGTCAATGTCAATGTCAATGTCAATGTCAATGTCAATGTCAATGTCAATGTCAATGTCAATGTCAATGTCAATGTCAATGTCAATGTCAATGTCAATGTCAATGTCAATGTCAATGTCAATGTCAATGTCAATGTCAATGTCAATGTCAATGTCAATGTCAATGTCAATGTCAATGTCAATGTCAATGTCAATGTCAATGTCAATGTCAATGTCAATGTCAATGTCAATGTCAATGTCAATGTCAATGTCAATGTCAATGTCAATGTCAATGTCAATGTCTATGTCTATGTCAATGTCAATGTCAATGTCAATGTCAATGTCAATGTCAATGTCAATGTCAATGTCAATGTCAATGTCAATGTCAATGTCAATGTCAATGTCAATGTCAATGTCAATGTCAATGTCAATGTCAATGTCAATGTCAATGTCAATGTCAATGTCAATGTCAATGTCACCGTCAGTGTCAGTATCAGTATCAGTGAAAGTGTCATTGTCAGTGTCAGTGTTAGTGTCAGTGTCAGTGTCAATGTCAATGTCAATGTCAATGTCAATGTCAATGTCAATGTCAATGTCAATGTCAATGTCAATGTTAATGTCAATGTCAATGTCAATGTCAATGTCAATGTCAATGTCAATGTCAATGTCAATGTCAATGTCAATGTCAATGTCAATGTCAATGTCAATGTCAATGTCAATGTCAATGTCAATGTCAATGTCAATGTCAATGTCAATGTCAATGTCTATGTCAATGTCAATGTCAATGCGAATGTCAATGTCAATGTCAATGTCAATGTCAATGTCAATGTCTATGTGAATGTGAATGTGAATGTGAATGTGAATGTGAATGTCAATGTCAATGTCAATGTCAATGTCAATGTCAATGTCAATGTCAATGTCAATGTCAATGTCAATGTCAATGTCAATGTCAATGTCAATGTCAATGTCAATGTCAATGTCAATGTCAATGTCAATGTCAATGTCAATGTCAATGTCAATGTCAATGTCAATGTCAATGTCTATGTCAATGCGAATGTCAATGCGAATGTCAATGTCAATGTCAATGTCAATGTCTATGTCAATGTGAATGTGAATGTGAATGTGAATGTCAATGTCAATGTCAATGTCAATGTCATTGTCAATGTCAATGTCAATGTCAATGTCAATGTCAATGTCAATGTCAATGTCAATGTCAATGTCAATGTTAATGTCAATGTCAATGTCAATGTCAATGTCAATGTCAATGTCAATGTCAATGTCAATGTCAACGTCAACGTCAGTGTCAGTGTCAGTGTCAGTGAAAGTGTCAGTGTCAGTGTCAATGTCATTGTCAGTGTCAGTGTCAGTGTCAGTGTCAGTGAAAGTATCATTGTCACCGTCAGTGTCAGTATCAGTATCAGTGAAAGTGTCATTGTCAGTGTCAGTGTTAGTGTCAGTGTCAGTGTCAGTGTCAGTGTCAATGTCAATGTCAATGTCTATGTCAATGTGAATGTGAATGTGAATGTGAATGTCAATGTCAATGTCAATGCGAATGTCAATGTCAATGTCAATGTCAATGTCAATGTCAATGCGATTGTCAATGTCAATGTCAATGTCAATGTCAATGTCAATGTCAATGTCAATGTCAATGTCAATGTCAATGTCAATGTCAATGTCAATGTCAATGTCAATGTCAATGTCAATGTCAATGTCAATGTCGATGTAAATGTCGATGTGAATGTCAATGTCAATGTCAATGTCAATGTCAATGTCAATGTCAATGTCAATGTCGATGTGAATGTCGATTTCAATGCGATTGTCAATGTCAATGTCAATGTCAATGTCAATGCGAATGTCAATGTCAATGTCAATGTCAATGTCAATGTCAGTGTCATTGTCAATGTCAATGTCAATGTCAATGTCAATGTCAATGTCAATGACAATGTCAAAGTCAATGTCAATGTCAATGTCAATGTCAATGTCAAAGTCAATATCAATGTCAGTGTCAATGTGAATGTTAGTGTCAGTGTCGATGTGAATGTCAATGTGAATATAAATGTGAATGTCAATGTGAATGTCAATGTGAATTTCAGTGTCAATGTCAATGTCAATGTCAATGTCAATGTCAACGTCAACGTCAACGTCAACGTCAACGTCAACGTCAACGTCAACGTCAGCGTCAACGTCAACGTCAACGTCAACGTCAACGTCAACGTCAACGTCAACGTCAATGTCAATGTCAATGTCAATGTCAGTAAAAGTGTCAGTGTCAATGTCAATGTCAATGTCAATGCGATTGTCAATGTCAATGTCAATGTCAATGTCAATATCAATGTCAATGTCAATGTCAATGTCAATGTCAATGTCAATGTCAATGTCAATGTCAATGTCAATGTCAATGTCAATGTCAATGTCAATGTCAATGTCAATGTCAATGTCAATGTCAATGTCAATGTCAATGTCAATGTCAATGTCAATGTCAATGTCAATGTCAATGTCAATGTCAATGTCAATGTCAATGTCAATGTCAATGTCAATGTCAATGTCAATGTCAATGTCAATGTCAATGTCAATGTCAATGTCAATGTCAATGTCAATGTCAATGTCAATGTCAATGTCAATGTCAATGTCTATGTCAATGTCAATGTCAATGTCAATGTCAATGTCAATGTCAATGTCAATGTCAATGTCAATGTCAATGTCAATGTCAATGTCAATGTCAATGTCAATGTCAATGTCAATGTCAATGTCAATGTCAATGTCAATGTCAATGTCAATGTCAATGTCAATGTCAATGTCAATGTCAATGTCACCGTCAGTGTCAGTATCAGTATCAGTGAAAGTGTCATTGTCAGTGTCAGTGTTAGTGTCAGTGTCAGTGTCAATGTCAATGTCAATGTCAATGTCAATGTCAATGTCAATGTCAATGTCAATGTCAATGTCAATGTCAATGTCAATGTTAATGTCAATGTCAATGTCAATGTCAATGTCAATGTCAATGTCAATGTCAATGTCAATGTCAATGTCAATGTCAATGTCAATGTCAATGTCAATGTCAATGTCAATGTCAATGTCAATGTCAATGTCAATGTCAATGTCAATGTCTATGTCAATGTCAATGTCAATGCGAATGTCAATGTCAATGTCAATGTCAATGTCAATGTCAATGTCAATGTCTATGTGAATGTGAATGTGAATGTGAATGTGAATGTGAATGTCAATGTCAATGTCAATGTCAATGTCAATGTCAATGTCAATGTCAATGTCAATGTCAATGTCAATGTCAATGTCAATGTCAATGTCAATGTCAATGTCAATGTCAATGTCAATGTCAATGTCAATGTCAATGTCAATGTCAATGTCAATGTCAATGTCAATGTCAATGTCAATGTCTATGTCAATGCGAATGTCAATGCGAATGTCAATGTCAATGTCAATGTCAATGTCTATGTCAATGTGAATGTGAATGTGAATGTGAATGTCAATGTCAATGTCAATGTCAATGTCAATGTCAATGTCAATGTCAATGTCAATGTCAATGTCAATGTCAATGTTAATGTCAATGTCAATGTCAATGTCAATGTCAATGTCAATGTCAATGTCAATGTCAACGTCAACGTCAGTGTCAGTGTCAGTGTCAGTGAAAGTGTCAGTGTCAATGTCATTGTCAGTGTCAGTGTCAGTGTCAGTGTCAGTGAAAGTATCATTGTCACCGTCAGTGTCAGTATCAGTATCAGTGAAAGTGTCATTGTCAGTGTCAGTGTTAGTGTCAGTGTCAGTGTCAGTGTCAATGTCAATGTCAATGTCTATGTCAATGTGAATGTGAATGTGAATGTGAATGTCAATGTCAATGTCAATGCGAATGTCAATGTCAATGTCAATGTCAATGTCAATGTCAATGCGATTGTCAATGTCAATGTCAATGTCAATGTCAATGTCAATGTCAATGTCAATGTCAATGTCAATGTCAATGTCAATGTCAATGTCAATGTCGATGTAAATGTCGATGTGAATGTCAATGTCAATGTCAATGTCAATGTCAATGTCAATGTCAATGTCAATGTCGATGTGAATGTCGATTTCAATGCGATTGTCAATGTCAATGTCAATGTCAATGTCAATGTCAATGTCAATGTCAATGTCAATGTCAATGTCAATGTCAATGTCAATGTCAATGTCAATGTCAATGTCAATGTCAATGTCAATGTCAATGTCAATGTCAATGTCAATGTCAATGTCAATGTCAATGTCAATGTCAATGTCAATGTCAATGTCAATGTCAATGTCAATGTCAATGTCAATGTCAATGTCAATGTGAATGTCAATGTCAGTGTGAATGTGAATGTGAATGTGAATGTGAATGTGAATGTGAATGTGAATGTGAATGTGAATGTGAATGTGAATGTGAATGTGAATGTGAATGTGAATGTGAATGTGAATGTGAATGTGAATGTGAATGTGAATGTGAATGTGAATGTGAATGTGAATGTGAATGTCAATGTCAATGTCAATGTCAATGCGAATGTCAATGTCAATGTCAATGTCAATGTCAATGTCAGTGTCATTGTCAATGTCAATGTCAATGTCAATGTCAATGTCAATGTCAATGTCAAAGTCAATGTCAATGTCAATGTCAATGTCAAAGTCAATATCAATGTCAGTGTCAATGTGAATGTTAGTGTCAGTGTCGATGTGAATGTCAATGTGAATATAAATGTGAATGTCAATGTGAATGTCAATGTGAATTTCAGTGTCAATGTCAATGTCAATGTCAATGTCAACGTCAACGTCAACGTCAACGTCAACGTCAACGTCAACGTCAACGTCAACGTCAGCGTCAACGTCAACGTCAACGTCAACGTCAACGTCAACGTCAATGTCAATGTCAATGTCAATGTCAGTAAAAGTGTCAGTGTCAATGTCAATGTCAATGTCAATGCGATTGTCAATGTCAATGTCAATGTCAATGTCAATATCAATGTCAATATCAATGTCAGTGTCAGTGTCAATGTCAATGTCAATGTCTATGTGAATGTGAATGTGAATGTGAATGTGAATGTCAATGTCAATGTCAATGCGAATGTCAATGTCAATGTCAATGTCAATGTCAATGTCAATGCGATTGTCAATGTCAATGTCAATGTCAATGTCAATGTCAATGTCAATGTCAATGTCAATGTCAATGTCAATGTCAATGTCAATGTCAATGTCAATGTCAATGTCAATGTCAATGTCAATGTCAATGTCAATGTCAATGTCAATGTCAATGTCAATGTCAATGTCAATGTCAATGTCAATGTCAATGTCAATGTCAATGTCAATGTCAATGTCAATGTCAATGTCAATGTCAATGTCAATGTCAATGTCAATGTCAATGTCAATGTCAATGTCAATGTCAATGTCAATGTCAATGTCAATGTCAATGTCAATGTCAATGTCAATGTCAATGTCAATGTCAATGTCAATGTCTATGTCAATGCGAATGTCAATGCGAATGTCAATGTCAATGTCAATGTCAATGTCTATGTCAATGTGAATGTGAATGTGAATGTGAATGTAAATGTCAATGTCAATGTCAATGTCAATGTCAATGTCAATGTCAATGTCAATGTCAATGTCAATGTCAATGTTAATGTCCATGTCAATGTCAATGTCAATGTCAATGTCAATGTCAATGTCAATGTCAACGTCAACGTCAGTGTCAGTGTCAGTGTCAGTGAAAGTGTCAGTGTCAATGTCATTGTCAGTGTCAGTGTCAGTGTCAGTGTCAGTGAAAGTATCATTGTCACCGTCAGTGTCAGTATCAGTATCAGTGAAAGTGTCATTGTCAGTGTCAGTGTTAGTGTCAGTGTCAGTGTCAGTGTCAGTGTCAATGTCAATGTCAATGTCTATGTCAATGTGAATGTGAATGTGAATGTGAATGTCAATGTCAATGTCAATGCGAATGTCAATGTCAATGTCAATGTCAATGTCAATGTCAATGCGATTGTCAATGTCAATGTCAATGTCAATGTCAATGTCAATGTCAATGTCAATGTCAATGTCAATGTCAATGTCAATGTCAATGTCAATGTCAATGTCAATGTCAATGTCAATGTCGATGTAAATGTCGATGTGAATGTCAATGTCAATGTCAATGTCAATGTCAATGTCAATGTCAATGTCAATGTCGATGTGAATGTCGATTTCAATGCGATTGTCAATGTCAATGTCAATGTCAATGTCAATGTCAATGTCAATGTCAATGTCAATGTCAATGTCAATGTCAATGTCAATGTCAATGTCAATGTCAATGTCAATGTCAATGTCAATGTCAATGTCAATGTCAATGTCAATGTCAATGTCAATGTCAATGTCAATGTCAATGTCAATGTCAATGTCAATGTCAATGTCAATGTCAATGTCAATGTCAATGTCAATGTCAATGTCAATGTCAATGTGAATGTCAATGTCAGTGTGAATGTGAATGTGAATGTGAATGTGAATGTGAATGTGAATGTGAATGTGAATGTGAATGTGAATGTGAATGTGAATGTGAATGTGAATGTGAATGTTAATGTGAATGTCAATGTCAATGTCAATGTCAATGCGAATGTCAATGTCAATGTCAATGTCAATGTCAATGTCAGTGTCATTGTCAATGTCAATGTCAATGTCAATGTCAATGTCAATGTCAATGTCAAAGTCAATGTCAATGTCAATGTCAATGTCAAAGTCAATATCAATGTCAGTGTCAATGTGAATGTTAGTGTCAGTGTCGATGTGAATGTCAATGTGAATATAAATGTGAATGTCAATGTGAATGTCAATGTGAATTTCAGTGTCAATGTCAATGTCAATGTCAATGTCAATGTCAATGTCAACGTCAACGTCAACGTCAACGTCAACGTCAACGTCAACGTCAACGTCAACGTCAGCGTCAACGTCAACGTCAACGTCAACGTCAACGTCAACGTCAACGTCAATGTCAATGTCAATGTCAATGTCAATGTCAGTAAAAGTGTCAGTGTCAATGTCAATGTCAATGTCAATGCGATTGTCAATGTCAATGTCAATGTCAATGTCAATATCAATGTCAATATCAATGTCAGTGTCAGTGTCAATGTCAATGTCAATGTCTATGTCAATGTGAATGTGAATGTGAATGTGAATGTCAATGTCAATGTCAATGCGAATGTCAATGTCAATGTCAATGTCAATGTCAATGTCAATGCGATTGTCAATGTCAATGTCAATGTCAATGTCAATGTCAATGTCAATGTCAATGTCAATGTCAATGTCAATGTCAATGTCAATGTCAATGTCAATGTCAATGTCAATGTCAATGTCGATGTAAATGTCGATGTCAATGTCAATGTCAATGTCAATGTCAATGTCAATGTCAATGTCAATGTCAATGTCAATGTCGATGTGAATGTCGATTTCAATGCGATTGTCAATGTCAATGTCAATGTCAATGTCAATGTCAATGTCAATGTCAATGTCAATGTCAATGTCAATGTCAATGTCAATGTCAATGTCAATGTCAATGTCAATGTCAATGTGAATGTCAATGTCAATGTCAATGTCAATGTCAATGTCAATGTCAATGTCAATGTCAATGTCAATGTCAATGTCAATGTCAATGTCAATGTCAATGTCAATGTCAATGTCAATGTCAATGTCAATGTCAATGTCAATGTCAATGTCAATGTCAATGTCAATGTCAATGTCAATGTCAATGTCAATGTCAATGTCAATGTGAATGTCAATGTCAGTGTGAATGTGAATGTGAATGTGAATGTGAATGTGAATGTGAATGTGAATGTGAATGTGAATGTGAATGTGAATGTGAATGTGAATGTGAATGTGAATGTGAATGTGAATGTGAATGTGAATGTGAATGTGAATGTGAATGTGAATGTGAATGTGAATGTCAATGTCAATGTCAATGTCAATGCGAATGTCAATGTCAATGTCAATGTCAATGTCAATGTCAGTGTCATTGTCAATGTCAATGTCAATGTCAATGTCAATGTCAATGTCAATGTCAAAGTCAATGTCAATGTCAATGTCAATGTCAAAGTCAATATCAATGTCAGTGTCAATGTGAATGTTAGTGTCAGTGTCGATGTGAATGTCAATGTGAATATAAATGTGAATGTCAATGTCAATGTCAATGTCAATGTCAATGTCAATGTCAATGTCAATGTCAATGTCAATGTGAATGTCAATGTCAGTGTGAATGTGAATGTGAATGTGAATGTGAATGTGAATGTGAATGTGAATGTGAATGTGAATGTGAATGTGAATGTGAATGTGAATGTGAATGTGAATGTGAATGTGAATGTGAATGTGAATGTGAATGTGAATGTGAATGTGAATGTGAATGTGAATGTGAATGTGAATGTGAATGTCAATGTCAATGTCAATGTCAATGCGAATGTCAATGTCAATGTCAATGTCAATGTCAATGTCAGTGTCATTGTCAATGTCAATGTCAATGTCAATGTCAATGTCAATGTCAATGTCAATGTCAAAGTCAATGTCAATGTCAATGTCAATGTCAAAGTCAATATCAATGTCAGTGTCAATGTGAATGTTAGTGTCAGTGTCGATGTGAATGTCAATGTGAATATAAATGTGAATGTCAATGTGAATGTCAATGTGAATTTCAGTGTCAATGTCAATGTCAATGTCAATGTCAATGTCAACGTCAACGTCAACGTCAACGTCAACGTCAACGTCAACGTCAACGTCAACGTCAGCGTCAACGTCAACGTCAACGTCAACGTCAACGTCAACGTCAACGTCAATGTCAATGTCAATGTCAATGTCAGTAAAAGTGTCAGTGTCAATGTCAATGTCAATGTCAATGCGATTGTCAATGTCAATGTCAATGTCAATGTCAATATCAATGTCAATATCAATGTCAATGTCAATGTCAATGTCAATGTCAATGTCAATGTCAATGTCAATGTCAATGTCAATGTCAATGTCAATGTCAATGTCAATGTCAATGTCAATGTCAATGTCAATGTCAATGTCAATGTCAATGTCAATGTCAATGTCAATGTCAATGTCAATGTCAATGTCAATGTCAATGTCAATGTCAATGTCAATGTCAATGTCAATGTCAATGTCAATGTCAATGTCAATGTCAATGTCAATGTCAATGTCAATGTCAATGTCTATGTCTATGTCAATGTCAATGTCAATGTCAATGTCAATGTCAATGTCAATGTCAATGTCAATGTCAATGTCAATGTCAATGTCAATGTCAATGTCAATGTCAATGTCAATGTCAATGTCAATGTCAATGTCAATGTCAATGTCAATGTCAATGTCAATGTCACCGTCAGTGTCAGTATCAGTATCAGTGAAAGTGTCATTGTCAGTGTCAGTGTTAGTGTCAGTGTCAGTGTCAGTGTCAGTGTCAATGTCAATGTCAATGTCTATGTCAATGTGAATGTGAATGTGAATGTGAATGTGAATGTGAATGTCAATGCGAATGTCAATGTCAATGTCAATGTCAATGTCAATGTCAATGTCAATGTCAATGTCAATGTCAATGTCAATGTCAATGTCAATGTCAATGTCAATGTCAATGTCAATGTCAATGTCAATGTGAATGTCAATGTCAGTGTGAATGTGAATGTGAATGTGAATGTGAATGTGAATGTGAATGTGAATGTGAATGTGAATGTGAATGTGAATGTGAATGTGAATGTGAATGTGAATGTGAATGTGAATGTGAATGTGAATGTGAATGTGAATGTGAATGTGAATGTGAATGTGAATGTGAATGTGAATGTGAATGTGAATGTGAATGTGAATGTCAATGTCAATGTCAATGTCAATGTCAATGCGAATGTCAATGTCAATGTCAATGTCAATGTCAATGTCAGTGTCATTGTCAATGTCAATGTCAATGTCAATGTCAATGTCAATGTCAATGTCAAAGTCAATGTCAATGTCAATGTCAATGTCAAAGTCAATATCAATGTCAGTGTCAATGTGAATGTTAGTGTCAGTGTCGATGTGAATGTCAATGTGAATATAAATGTGAATGTCAATGTGAATGTCAATGTGAATTTCAGTGTCAATGTCAATGTCAATGTCAATGTCAATGTCAACGTCAACGTCAACGTCAACGTCAACGTCAACGTCAACGTCAACGTCAACGTCAGCGTCAACGTCAACGTCAACGTCAACGTCAACGTCAACGTCAACGTCAATGTCAATGTCAATGTCAATGTCAGTAAAAGTGTCAGTGTCAATGTCAATGTCAATGTCAATGCGATTGTCAATGTCAATGTCAATGTCAATGTCAATGTCAATATCAATGTCAATATCAATGTCAATGTCAATGTCAATGTCAATGTCAATGTCAATGTCAATGTCAATGTCAATGTCAATGTCAATGTCAATGTCAATGTCAATGTCAATGTCAATGTCAATGTCAATGTCAATGTCAATGTCAATGTCAATGTCAATGTCAATGTCAATGTCAATGTCAATGTCAATGTCAATGTCAATGTCAATGTCAATGTCAATGTCAATGTCAATGTCAATGTCAATGTCAATGTCAATGTCAATGTCAATGTCAATGTCAATGTCAATGTCAATGTCAATGTCAATGTCAATGTCAATGTCAATGTCAATGTCAATGTCAATGTCAATGTCAATGTCAATGTCAATGTCAATGTCAATGTCAATGTCAATGTCAATGTCAAGGTCAATGTCAATGTCAATGTCAATGTCAATGTCAATGTCAATGTCAATGTCAATGTCAATGTCAATGTCAATGTCAATGTCAATGTCAATGTCAATGTCAATGTCAATGTCAATGTCAATGTCAATGTCAATGTCAATGTCAATGTCAATGTCAATGTCAATGTCAATGTCAATGTCAATGTCAATGTCAATGTCAATGTCAATGTCAATGTCAATGTCACCGTCAGTGTCAGTATCAGTATCAGTGAAAGTGTCATTGTCAGTGTCAGTGTTAGTGTCAGTGTCAGTGTCAATGTCAATGTCAATGTCAATGTCAATGTCAATGTCAATGTCAATGTCAATGTCAATGTCAATGTCAATGTCAATGTCAATGTCAATGTCAATGTCAATGTCAATGTCAATGTCAATGTCAATGTCAATGTCAATGTCAATGTCAATGTCAATGTCAATGTCAATGTCAATGTCAATGTCAATGTCAATGTCCATGTCAATGTCAATGTCAATGTCAATGTCAATGTCAATGTCAATGTCAATGTCAATGTCAATGTCAATGTCAATGTCAATGTCAATGTCAATGTCTACGTCAATGTCAATGTCAATGCGAATGTCAATGTCAATGTCAATGTCAATGTCAATGTCAATGTCTATGTGAATGTGAATGTGAATGTGAATGTGAATGTGAATGTGAATGTCAATGTCAATGTCAATGTCAATGTCAATGTCAATGTCAATGTCAATGTCAATGCGAATGTCAATGTCAATGTCAATGTCAATGTCTATGTCAATGTGAATGTGAATGTGAATGTGAATGTGAATGTGAATGTCAATGTCAATGTCAATGTCAATGTCAATGTCAATGTCAATGTAAATGTCAATGTTAATGTCAATGTCAATGTCAATGTCAATGTCAATGTCAATGTCAATGTCAATGTCAATGTCAATGTCAACGTCAACGTCAGTGTCAGTGTCAGTGTCAGTGAAAGTGTCAGTGTCAATGTCATTGTCAGTGTCAGTGTCAGTGTCAGTGTCAGTGAAAGTATCATTGTCACCGTCAGTGTCAGTATCAGTATCAGTGAAAGTGTCATTGTCAGTGTCAGTGTTAGTGTCAGTGTCAGTGTCAGTGTCAGTGTCAATGTCAATGTCAATGTCTATGTCAATGTGAATGTGAATGTGAATGTGAATGTCAATGTCAATGTCAATGCGAATGTCAATGTCAATGTCAATGTCAATGTCAATGTCAATGCGATTGTCAATGTCAATGTCAATGTCAATGTCAATGTCAATGTCAATGTCAATGTCAATGTCAATGTCAATGTCAATGTCAATGTCAATGTCAATGTCAATGTCACCGTCAGTGTCAGTATCAGTATCAGTGAAAGTGTCATTGTCAGTGTCAGTGTTAGTGTCAGTGTCAGTGTCAATGTCAATGTCAATGTCAATGTCAATGTCAATGTCAATGTCAATGTCAATGTCAATGCGAATGTCAATGTCAATGTCAATGTCAATGTCAATGTCTATGTGAATGTGAATGTGAATGTGAATGTGAATGTGAATGTCAATGTCAATGTCAATGTCAATGTCAATGTCAATGTCAATGTCAATGTCAATGTCAATGTCAATGTCAATGTCAATGTCAATGTCAATGTCAATGTCAATGTCAATGTCAATGTCAATGTCAATGTCAATGTCAATGTCAATGTCAATGTCAATGTCAATGTCAATGTCAATGTCAATGTCAATGTCAATGTCAATGTCAATGTCAATGTCAATGTCAATGTCAATGTCAATGTCAATGTCAATGTCAATGTCAATGTCAATGTCAATGTCAATGTCAATGTCAATGTCAATGTCAATGTCAATGTCAATGTCAATGTCAATGTCAATGTCAATGTCAATGTCAATGTCAATGTCAATGTCAATGTCAATGTCAATGTCAATGTCAATGTCAATGTCAATGTCAATGTCAATGTCAATGTCAATGTCAATGTCAATGTCAATGTCAATGTCAATGTCAATGTCAATGTCAATGTCAATGTCAATGTCAATGTCAATGTCAATGTCAATGTCAATGTCAATGTCAATGTCTATGTCAATGCGAATGTCAATGCGAATGTCAATGTCAATGTCAATGTCAATGTCTATGTCAATGTGAATGTGAATGTGAATGTGAATGTCAATGTCAATGTCAATGTCAATGTCAATGTCAATGTCAATGTCAATGTCAATGTCAATGTCAATGTCAATGTCAATGTCAATGTTAATGTCAATGTCAATGTCAATGTCAATGTCAATGTCAATGTCAATGTCAATGTCAACGTCAACGTCAGTGTCAGTGTCAGTGTCAGTGAAAGTGTCAGTGTCAATGTCATTGTCAGTGTCAGTGTCAGTGTCAGTGTCAGTGAAAGTATCATTGTCACCGTCAGTGTCAGTATCAGTATCAGTGAAAGTGTCATTGTCAGTGTCAGTGTTAGTGTCAGTGTCAGTGTCAGTGTCAGTGTCAATGTCAATGTCAATGTCTATGTGAATGTGAATGTGAATGTGAATGTGAATGTGAATGTGAATGTCAATGTCAATGTCAATGTCAATGTCAATGTCAATGCGATTGTCAATGTCAATGTCAATGTCAATGTCAATGTCAATGTCAATGTGAATGTGAATGTCAATGCGAATGTCAATGTCAATGTCAATGTCAATGTCAATGTCAATGCGATTGTCAATGTCAATGTCAATGTCAATGTCAATGTCAATGTCAATGTCAATGTCAATGTCAATGTCAATGTCAATGTCAATGTCAATGTCAATGTCAATGTCAATGTCGATGTAAATGTCGATGTGAATGTCAATGTCAATGTCAATGTCAATGTCAATGTCAATGTCAATGTCAAAGTCGATGTGAATGTCGATTTCAATGCGATTGTCAATGTCAATGTCAATGTCAATGTCAATGTCATTGTCAATGTCAATGTCAATGTCAATGTCAATGTCAATGTCAATGTCAATGTCAATGTCAATGTCAATGTCAATGTCAATGTCAATGTCAATGTCAATGTCAATGTCAATGTCAATGTCAATGTCAATGTCAATGTCAATGTGAATGTGAATGTCAATGTCAGTGTGAATGTGAATGTGAATGTGAATGTGAATGTGAATGTGAATGTGAATGTGAATGTGAATGTGAATGTGAATGTGAATGTGAATGTGAATGTGAATGTGAATGTGAATGTGAATGTGAATGTGAATGTGAATGTGAATGTGAATGTGAATGTGAATGTGAATGTGAATGTGAATGTGAATGTGAATGTCAATGTCAATGTCAATGCGAATGTCAATGTCAATGTCAATGTCAATGTCAATGTCAGTGTCATTGTCAATGTCAATGTCAATGTCAATGTCAATGTCAATGTCAATGTCAAAGTCAATGTCAATGTCAATGTCAATGTCAAAGTCAATATCAATGTCAGTGTCAATGTGAATGTTAGTGACAGTGTCGATGTGAATGTCAATGTGAATATAAATGTGAATGTCAATGTGAATGTCAATGTGAATTTCAGTGTCAATGTCAATGTCAATGTCAATGTCAATGTCAATGTCAACGTCAACGTCAACGTCAACGTCAACGTCAACGTCAACGTCAACGTCAGCGTCAACGTCAACGTCAACGTCAACGTCAACGTCAACGTCAACGTCAATGTCAATGTCAATGTCAATGTCAGTAAAAGTGTCAGTGTCAATGTCAATGTCAATGTCAATGCGATTGTCAATGTCAATGTCAATGTCAATGTCAATATCAATGTCAATGTCAATGTCAATGTCAATGTCAATGTCAATGTCAATGTCAATGTCAATGTCAATGTCAATGTCAATGTCAATGTCAATGTCAATGTCAATGTCAATGTCAATGTCAATGTCAATGTCAATGTCAATGTCAATGTCAATGTCAATGTCAATGTCAATGTCAATGTCAATGTCAATGTCAATGTCAATGTCAATGTCAATGTCAATGTCAATGTCAATGTCAATGTCAATGTCAATGTCTATGTCTATGTCTATGTCTATGTCAATGTCAATGTCAATGTCAATGTCAATGTCAATGTCAATGTCAATGTCAATGTCAATGTCAATGTCAATGTCAATGTCAATGTCAATGTCAATGTCAATGTCAATGTCAATGTCAATGTCAATGTCAATGTCAATGTCAATGTCAATGTCAATGTCAATGTCAATGTCACCGTCAGTGTCAGTATCAGTATCAGTGAAAGTGTCATTGTCAGTGTCAGTGTTAGTGTCAGTGTCAGTGTCAATGTCAATGTCAATGTCAATGTCAATGTCAATGTCAATGTCAATGTCAATGTCAATGTCAATGTCAATGTCAATGTCAATGTCAATGTTAATGTCAATGTCAATGTCAATGTCAATGTCAATGTCAATGTCAATGTCAATGTCAATGTCAATGTCAATGTCAATGTCAATGTCAATGTCAATGTCAATGTCAATGTCAATGTCAATGTCAATGTCAATGTCTATGTCAATGTCAATGTCAATGCGAATGTCAATGTCAATGTCAATGTCAATGTCAATGTCAATGTCTATGTGAATGTGAATGTGAATGTGAATGTGAATGTGAATGTGAATGTGAATGTCAATGTCAATGTCAATGTCAATGTCAATGTCAATGTCAATGTCAATGTCAATGTCAATGTCAATGTCAATGTCAATGTCAATGTCAATGTCAATGTCAATGTCAATGTCAATGTCAATGTCAATGTCAATGTCAATGTCAATGTCAATGTCAATGTCAATGTCAATGTCAATGTCAATGTCAATGTCAATGTCAATGTCAATGTCAATGTCAATGTCAATGTCAATGTCAATGTCAATGTCTATGTCAATGCGAATGTCAATGCGAATGTCAATGTCAATGTCAATGTCAATGTCTATGTCAATGTGAATGTGAATGTGAATGTGAATGTCAATGTCAATGTCAATGTCAATGTCAATGTCAATGTCAATGTCAATGTCAATGTCAATGTCAATGTCAATGTTAATGTCAATGTCAATGTCAATGTCAATGTCAATGTCAATGTCAATGTCAATGTCAACGTCAACGTCAGTGTCAGTGTCAGTGTCAGTGAAAGTGTCAGTGTCAATGTCATTGTCAGTGTCAGTGTCAGTGTCAGTGTCAGTGAAAGTATCATTGTCACCGTCAGTGTCAGTATCAGTATCAGTGAAAGTGTCATTGTCAGTGTCAGTGTTAGTGTCAGTGTCAGTGTCAGTGTCAGTGTCAGTGTCAATGTCAATGTCAATGTCTATGTCAATGTGAATGTGAATGTGAATGTGAATGTGAATGTCAATGTCAATGTCAATGTCAATGTCAATGTCAATGCGATTGTCAATGTCAATGTCAATGTCAATGTCAATGTCAATGTCAATGTGAATGTGAATGTCAATGCGAATGTCAATGTCAATGTCAATGTCAATGTCAATGTCAATGCGATTGTCAATGTCAATGTCAATGTCAATGTCAATGTCAATGTCAATGTCAATGTCAATGTCAATGTCAATGTCAATGTCAATGTCAATGTCAATGTCAATGTCAATGTCGATGTAAATGTCGATGTGAATGTCAATGTCAATGTCAATGTCAATGTCAATGTCAATGTCAATGTCAATGTCAATGTCAATGTCAATGTCGATGTGAATGTCGATTTCAATGCGATTGTCAATGTCAATGTCAATGTCAATGTCAATGTCATTGTCAATGTCAATGTCAATGTCAATGTCAATGTCAATGTCAATGTCAATGTCAATGTCAATGTCAATGTCAATGTCAATGTCAATGTCAATGTCAATGTCAATGTCAATGTCAATGTCAATGTCAATGTCAATGTCAATGTGAATGTGAATGTCAATGTCAGTGTGAATGTGAATGTGAATGTGAATGTGAATGTGAATGTGAATGTGAATGTGAATGTGAATGTGAATGTGAATGTGAATGTGAATGTGAATGTGAATGTGAATGTGAATGTGAATGTGAATGTGAATGTGAATGTGAATGTGAATGTGAATGTGAATGTGAATGTGAATGTGAATGTGAATGTGAATGTCAATGTCAATGCGAATGTCAATGTCAATGTCAATGTCAATGTCAATGTCAGTGTCATTGTCAATGTCAATGTCAATGTCAATGTCAATGTCAATGTCAATGTCAAAGTCAATGTCAATGTCAATGTCAATGTCAATGTCAAAGTCAATATCAATGTCAGTGTCAATGTGAATGTTAGTGTCAGTGTCGATGTGAATGTCAATGTGAATATAAATGTGAATGTCAATGTGAATGTCAATGTGAATTTCAGTGTCAATGTCAATGTCAATGTCAATGTCAATGTCAACGTCAACGTCAACGTCAACGTCAACGTCAACGTCAACGTCAACGTCAGCGTCAACGTCAACGTCAACGTCAACGTCAACGTCAACGTCAACGTCAACGTCAATGTCAATGTCAATGTCAATGTCAATGTCAGTAAAAGTGTCAGTGTCAATGTCAATGTCAATGTCAATGCGATTGTCAATGTCAATGTCAATGTCAATGTCAATATCAATGTCAATGTCAATGTCAATGTCAATGTCAATGTCAATGTCAATGTCAATGTCAATGTCAATGTCAATGTCAATGTCAATGTCAATGTCAATGTCAATGTCAATGTCAATGTCAATGTCAATGTCAATGTCAATGTCAATGTCAATGTCAATGTCAATGTCAATGTCAATGTCAATGTCAATGTCAATGTCAATGTCAATGTCAATGTCAATGTCAATGTCAATGTCAATGTCAATGTCAATGTCAATGTCAATGTCAATGTCAATGTCGATGTGAATGTCGATTTCAATGCGATTGTCAATGTCAATGTCAATGTCAATGTCAATGTCAATGTGAATGTCAATGTCAGTGTGAATGTGAATGTGAATGTGAATGTGAATGTGAATGTGAATGTGAATGTGAATGTGAATGTGAATGTGAATGTGAATGTGAATGTGAATGTGAATGTGAATGTGAATGTGAATGTGAATGTGAATGTCAATGTCAATGTCAATGTCAATGCGAATGTCAATGTCAATGTCAATGTCAATGTCAATGTCAATGTCAATGTCAATGTCAATGTCAATGTCAATGTCAATGTTAATGTCAATGTCAATGTCAATGTCAATGTCAATGTCAATGTCAATGTCAATGTCAATGTCAATGTCAATGTCAATGTCAATGTCAATGTCAATGTCAATGTCAATGTCAATGTCAATGTCTATGTCAATGTCAATGTCAATGCGAATGTCAATGTCAATGTCAATGTCAATGTCAATGTCAATGTCAATGTCAATGTCAATGTCTATGTGAATGTGAATGTGAATGTGAATGTCAATGTCAATGTCAATGTCAATGTCAATGTCAATGTCAATGTCAATGTCAATGTCAATGTCAATGTCAATGTCAATGTCAATGTCAATGTCAATGTCAATGTCAATGTCAATGTCAATGTCAATGTCAATGTCAATGTCAATGTCAATGTCAATGTCAATGTCAATGTCAATGTCAATGTCAATGTCAATGTCAATGTCAATGTCAATGTCAATGTCAATGTCAATGTCAATGTCAATGTCAATGTCAATGTCAATGTCAATGTCAATGTCAATGTCAATGTCAATGTCAATGTCAATGTCAATGTCAATGTCAATGTCAATGTCAATGTCAATGTCAATGTCAATGTCAATGTCAATGTCAATGTCAATGTCAATGTCAATGTCAATGTCAATGTCAATGTCAATGTCAATGTCAATGTCAATGTCAATGTCAATGTCAATGTCAATGTCAATGTCAATGTCAATGTCAATGTCAATGTCAATGTCAATGTCAATGTCAATGTCAATGTCTATGTCAATGCGAATGTCAATGCGAATGTCAATGTCAATGTCAATGTCAATGTCTATGTCAATGTGAATGTGAATGTGAATGTCAATGTCAATGTCAATGTCAATGTCAATGTCAATGTCAATGTCAATGTCAATGTTAATGTCAATGTCAATGTCAATGTCAATGTCAATGTCAATGTCAACGTCAACGTCAGTGTCAGTGTCAGTGTCAGTGAAAGTGTCAGTGTCAATGTCATTGTCAGTGTCAGTGTCAGTGTCAGTGTCAGTGTCAGTGAAAGTATCATTGTCACCGTCAGTGTCAGTATCAGTATCAGTGAAAGTGTCATTGTCAGTGTCAGTGTTAGTGTCAGTGTCAGTGTCAGTGTCAGTGTCAATGTCAATGTCAATGTCTATGTCAATGTGAATGTGAATGTGAATGTGAATGTGAATGTGAATGTGAATGTCAATGTCAATGTCAATGCGAATGTCAATGTCAATGTCAATGTCAATGTCAATGTCAATGTCAATGCGATTGTCAATGTCAATGTCAATGTCAATGTCAATGTCAATGTCAATGTCAATGTCAATGTCAATGTCAATGTCAATGTCAATGTCAATGTCAATGTCAATGTCAATGTCAATGTCGATGTAAATGTCGATGTGAATGTCAATGTCAATGTCAATGTCAATGTCAATGTCAATGTCAATGTCAATGTCAATGTCAATGTCAATGTCGATGTGAATGTCGATTTCAATGCGTATGTCAATGTCAATGTCAATGTCAATGTCAATGTCAATGTCAATGTCAATGTCAATGTCAATGTCAATGTCAATGTCAATGTCAATGTCAATGTCAATGTCAATGTCAATGTCAATGTCAATGTCAATGTCAATGTCAATGTCAATGTCAATGTCAATGTCAATGTCAATGTCAATGTCAATGTCAATGTCAATGTCAATGTCAATGTCAATGTCAATGTCAATGTCAATGTCAATGTCAATGTCAATGTCAATGTCAATGTCAATGTCAATGTCAATGTCAATGTCAATGTGAATGTCAATGTCAGTGTGAATGTGAATGTGAATGTGAATGTGAATGTGAATGTGAATGTGAATGTGAATGTGAATGTGAATGTGAATGTGAATGTGAATGTGAATGTGAATGTGAATGTGAATGTGAATGTGAATGTGAATGTGAATGTGAATGTGAATGTGAATGTGAATGTGAATGTGAATGTCAATGTCAATGCGAATGTCAATGTGAATATAAATGTGAATGTCAATGTGAATGTCAATGTGAATTTCAGTGTCAATGTCAATGTCAATGTCAATGTCAATGTCAACGTCAACGTCAACGTCAACGTCAACGTCAACGTCAACGTCAACGTCAACGTCAGCGTCAACGTCAACGTCAACGTCAACGTCAACGTCAACGTCAACGTCAACGTCAATGTCAATGTCAATGTCAATGTCAGTAAAAGTGTCAGTGTCAATGTCAATGTCAATGTCAATGCGATTGTCAATGTCAATGTCAATGTCAATGTCAATATCAATGTCAATATCAATGTCAATGTCAATGTCAATGTCAATGTCGATGTAAATGTCGATGTGAATGTCAATGTCAATGTCAATGTCAATGTCAATGTCAATGTCAATGTCAATGTCAATGTCAATGTCGATGTGAATGTCGATTTCAATGCGATTGTCAATGTCAATGTCAATGTCAATGTCAATGTCAATGTCAATGTCAATGTCAATGTCAATGTCAATGTCAATGTCAATGTCAATGTCAATGTCAATGTCAATGTCAATGTCAATGTCAATGTCAATGTCAATGTCAATGTCAATGTCTATGTCAATGTCAATGTCAATGTCAATGTCAATGTCAATGTCAATGTCAATGTCAATGTCAATGTCAATGTCAATGTCAATGTCAATGTCAATGTCAATGTCAATGTCAATGTCAATGTCAATGTCAATGTCAATGTCAATGTCAATGTCAATGTCAATGTCAATGTCACCGTCAGTGTCAGTATCAGTATCAGTGAAAGTGTCATTGTCAGTGTCAGTGTTAGTGTCAGTGTCAGTGTCAGTGTCAGTGTCAATGTCAATGTCAATGTCTATGTCAATGTGAATGTGAATGTGAATGTGAATGTGAATGTCAATGTCAATGCGAATGTCAATGTCAATGTCAATGTCAATGTCAATGTCAATGTCAATGTCAATGTCAATGTCAATGTCAATGTCAATGTCAATGTCAATGTCAATGTCAATGTTAATGTCAATGTCAATGTCAATGTCAATGTCAATGTGAATGTCAATGTCAGTGTGAATGTGAATGTGAATGTGAATGTGAATGTGAATGTGAATGTGAATGTGAATGTGAATGTGAATGTGAATGTGAATGTGAATGTGAATGTGAATGTGAATGTGAATGTGAATGTGAATGTGAATGTGAATGTCAATGTCAATGTCAATGTCAATGCGAATGTCAACGTCAACGTCAACGTCAACGTCAACGTCAACGTCAGCGTCAACGTCAACGTCAACGTCAGCGTCAACGTCAACGTCAACGTCAACGTCAACGTCAACGTCAACGTCAACGTCAATGTCAATGTCAATGTCAATGTCAATGTCAATGTCAATGTCAATGTCAATGTCAATGTCAATGTCAATGTCAATGTCAATGTCAATGTCAATGTCAATGTCAATGTCAATGTCAATGTCAATGTCAATGTCAATGTCAATGTCAATGTCAATGTCAATGTCAATGTCAATGTCAATGTCAATGTCAATGTCAATGTCAATGTCAATGTCAATGTCAATGTCAATGTCAATGTCTATGTCAATGCGAATGTCAATGCGAATGTCAATGTCAATGTCAATGTCAATGTCTATGTCAATGTGAATGTGAATGTGAATGTCAATGTCAATGTCAATGTCAATGTCAATGTCAATGTCAATGTCAATGTCAATGTTAATGTCAATGTCAATGTCAATGTCAATGTCAATGTCAATGTCAACGTCAACGTCAGTGTCAGTGTCAGTGTCAGTGAAAGTGTCAGTGTCAATGTCATTGTCAGTGTCAGTGTCAGTGTCAGTGTCAGTGTCAGTGAAAGTATCATTGTCACCGTCAGTGTCAGTATCAGTATCAGTGAAAGTGTCATTGTCAGTGTCAGTGTTAGTGTCAGTGTCAGTGTCAGTGTCAGTGTCAATGTCAATGTCAATGTCTATGTCAATGTGAATGTGAATGTGAATGTGAATGTGAATGTGAATGTGAATGTCAATGTCAATGTCAATGCGAATGTCAATGTCAATGTCAATGTCAATGTCAATGTCAATGTCAATGCGATTGTCAATGTCAATGTCAATGTCAATGTCAATGTCAATGTCAATGTCAATGTCAATGTCAATGTCAATGTCAATGTCAATGTCAATGTCAATGTCAATGTCAATGTCGATGTAAATGTCGATGTGAATGTCAATGTCAATGTCAATGTCAATGTCAATGTCAATGTCAATGTCAATGTCAATGTCAATGTCGATGTGAATGTCGATTTCAATGCGTATGTCAATGTCAATGTCAATGTCAATGTCAATGTCAATGTCAATGTCAATGTCAATGTCAATGTCAATGTCAATGTCAATGTCAATGTCAATGTCAATGTCAATGTCAATGTCAATGTCAATGTCAATGTCAATGTCAATGTCAATGTCAATGTCAATGTCAATGTCAATGTCAATGTCAATGTCAATGTCAATGTCAATGTCAATGTCAATGTCAATGTCAATGTCAATGTCAATGTCAATGTCAATGTCAATGTCAATGTCAATGTCAATGTCAATGTCAATGTCAATGTCAATGTGAATGTCAATGTCAGTGTGAATGTGAATGTGAATGTGAATGTGAATGTGAATGTGAATGTGAATGTGAATGTGAATGTGAATGTGAATGTGAATGTGAATGTGAATGTGAATGTGAATGTGAATGTGAATGTGAATGTGAATGTGAATGTGAATGTGAATGTGAATGTGAATGTGAATGTCAATGTCAATGCGAATGTCAATGTGAATATAAATGTGAATGTCAATGTGAATGTCAATGTGAATTTCAGTGTCAATGTCAATGTCAATGTCAATGTCAACGTCAACGTCAACGTCAACGTCAACGTCAACGTCAACGTCAACGTCAACGTCAGCGTCAACGTCAACGTCAACGTCAACGTCAACGTCAACGTCAACGTCAACGTCAATGTCAATGTCAATGTCAATGTCAGTAAAAGTGTCAGTGTCAATGTCAATGTCAATGTCAATGCGATTGTCAATGTCAATGTCAATGTCAATGTCAATATCAATGTCAATATCAATGTCAATGTCAATGTCAATGTCAATGTCGATGTAAATGTCGATGTGAATGTCAATGTCAATGTCAATGTCAATGTCAATGTCAATGTCAATGTCAATGTCAATGTCAATGTCGATGTGAATGTCGATTTCAATGCGATTGTCAATGTCAATGTCAATGTCAATGTCAATGTCAATGTCAATGTCAATGTCAATGTCAATGTCAATGTCAATGTCAATGTCAATGTCAATGTCAATGTCAATGTCAATGTCAATGTCAATGTCAATGTCAATGTCAATGTCAATGTCAATGTCTATGTCAATGTCAATGTCAATGTCAATGTCAATGTCAATGTCAATGTCAATGTCAATGTCAATGTCAATGTCAATGTCAATGTCAATGTCAATGTCAATGTCAATGTCAATGTCAATGTCAATGTCAATGTCAATGTCAATGTCAATGTCAATGTCAATGTCAATGTCAATGTCACCGTCAGTGTCAGTATCAGTATCAGTGAAAGTGTCATTGTCAGTGTCAGTGTTAGTGTCAGTGTCAGTGTCAGTGTCAGTGTCAATGTCAATGTCAATGTCTATGTCAATGTGAATGTGAATGTGAATGTGAATGTCAATGTCAATGCGAATGTCAATGTCAATGTCAATGTCAATGTCAATGTCAATGTCAATGTCAATGTCAATGTCAATGTCAATGTCAATGTCAATGTCAATGTCAATGTCAATGTCAATGTCAATGTCAATGTTAATGTCAATGTCAATGTCAATGTCAATGTCAATGTGAATGTCAATGTCAGTGTGAATGTGAATGTGAATGTGAATGTGAATGTGAATGTGAATGTGAATGTGAATGTGAATGTGAATGTGAATGTGAATGTGAATGTGAATGTGAATGTGAATGTGAATGTGAATGTGAATGTGAATGTGAATGTCAATGTCAATGTCAATGTCAATGCGAATGTCAACGTCAACGTCAACGTCAACGTCAACGTCAACGTCAGCGTCAACGTCAACGTCAACGTCAGCGTCAACGTCAACGTCAACGTCAACGTCAACGTCAACGTCAACGTCAATGTCAATGTCAATGTCAATGTCAATGTCAATGTCAATGCGATTGTCAATGTCAATGTCAATGTCAATGTCAATATCAATGTCAATATCAATGTCAATGTCAATGTCAATGTCAATGTCAATGTCAATGTCAATGTCAATGTCAATGTCAATGTCAATGTCAATGTCAATGTCAATGTCAATGTCAATGTCAATGTCAATGTCAATGTCAATGTCAATGTCAATGTCAATGTCAATGTCAATGTCAATGTCAATGTCAATGTCAATGTCAATGTCAATGTCAATGTCAATGTCAATGTCAATGTCAATGTCAATGTCAATGTCAATGTCAATGTCAATGTCAATGTCAATGTCAATGTCAATGTCAATGTCAATGTCTATGTCAATGTCAATGTCAATGTCAATGTCAATGTCAATGTCAATGTCAATGTCAATGTCAATGTCAATGTCAATGTCAATGTCAATGTCAATGTCAATGTCAATGTCAATGTCAATGTCAATGTCAATGTCAATGTCAATGTCAATGTCACCGTCAGTGTCAGTATCAGTATCAGTGAAAGTGTCATTGTCAGTGTCAGTGTTAGTGTCAGTGTCAGTGTCAGTGTCAGTGTCAATGTCAATGTCAATGTCTATGTCAATGTGAATGTGAATGTGAATGTGAATGTCAATGTCAATGTCAATGCGAATGTCAATGTCAATGTCAATGTCAATGTCAATGTCAATGTCAATGCGATTGTCAATGTCAATGTCAATGTCAACGTCAACGTCAACGTCAACGTCAACGTCAACGTCAACGTCAACGTCAACGTCAACGTCAACGTCAACGTCAACGTCAACGTCAACGTCAACGTCAACGTCAACGTCAACGTCAACGTCAACGTCAACGTCAATGTCAATGTCAATGTCAATGTCAATGTCAATGTCAATGCGATTGTCAATGTCAATGTCAATGTCAATGTCAATATCAATGTCAATATCAATGTCAATGTCAATGTCAATGTCAATGTCAATGTCAATGTCAATGTCAATGTCAATGTCAATGTCAATGTCAATGTCAATGTCAATGTCAATGTCAATGTCAATGTCAATGTCAATGTCAATGTCAATGTCAATGTCAATGTCAATGTCAATGTCAATGTCAATGTCAATGTCAATGTCAATGTCAATGTCAATGTCAATGTCAATGTCAATGTCAATGTCAATGTCAATGTCAATGTCAATGTCAATGTCAATGTCAATGTCAATGTCAATGTCAATGTCTATGTCAATGTCAATGTCAATGTCAATGTCAATGTCAATGTCAATGTCAATGTCAATGTCAATGTCAATGTCAATGTCAATGTCAATGTCAATGTCAATGTCAATGTCAATGTCAATGTCAATGTCAATGTCAATGTCAATGTCAATGTCACCGTCAGTGTCAGTATCAGTATCAGTGAAAGTGTCATTGTCAGTGTCAGTGTTAGTGTCAGTGTCAGTGTCAGTGTCAGTGTCAATGTCAATGTCAATGTCTATGTCAATGTGAATGTGAATGTGAATGTGAATGTCAATGTCAATGTCAATGCGAATGTCAATGTCAATGTCAATGTCAATGTCAATGTCAATGTCAATGCGATTGTCAATGTCAATGTCAATGTCAACGTCAACGTCAACGTCAACGTCAACGTCAACGTCAACGTCAACGTCAACGTCAACGTCAACGTCAACGTCAACGTCAACGTCAACGTCAACGTCAACGTCAACGTCAACGTCAACGTCAACGTCAACGTCAATGCGAATGTCAATGTCAATGTCAATGTCAATGTCAATGTCAATGCGATTGTCAATGTCAATGTCAATGTCAATGTCAATGTCAATGTCAATGTCAATGTCAATGTCAATGTCAATGTCAATGTCAATGTCAATGTCAATGTCAATGTCAATGTCAATGTCAATGTCGATGTAAATGTCGATGTGAATGTCAATGTCAATGTCAATGTCAATGTCAATGTCAATGTCAATGTCAATGTCAATGTCGATGTGAATGTCGATTTCAATGCGTATGTCAATGTCAATGTCAATGTCAATGTCAATGTCAATGTCAATGTCAATGTCAATGTCAATGTCAATGTCAATGTCAATGTCAATGTCAATGTCAATGTCAATGTCAATGTCAATGTCAATGTCAATGTCAATGTCAATGTCAATGTCAATGTCAATGTCAATGTCAATGTCAATGTCAATGTCAATGTCAATGTCAATGTCAATGTCAATGTCAATGTCAATGTCAATGTCAATGTCAATGTCAATGTCAATGTGAATGTCAATGTCAGTGTGAATGTGAATGTGAATGTGAATGTGAATGTGAATGTGAATGTGAATGTGAATGTGAATGTGAATGTGAATGTGAATGTGAATGTGAATGTGAATGTGAATGTCAATGTCAATGTCAATGTCAATGCGAATGTCAATGTCAATGTTAATGTCAATATCAATGTCAGTGTCAATGTGAATGTTAGTGTCAGTGTCGATGTGAATGTCAATGTGAATATAAATGTGAATGTCAATGTGAATGTCAATGTGAATTTCAGTGTCAATGTCAATGCGAATGTCAATGTCAATGTCAATGTCAATGTCAATGTCAATGTCAATGTGAATGTCAATGTCAGTGTGAATGTGAATGTGAATGTGAATGTGAATGTGAATGTGAATGTGAATGTGAATGTGAATGTGAATGTGAATGTGAATGTGAATGTGAATGTGAATGTGAATGTGAATGTGAATGTCAATGTCAATGTCAATGTCAATGTCAATGTCAATGTCAATGTCAATGTCTATGTCAATGCGAATGTCAATGCGAATGTCAATGTCAATGTCAATGTCAATGTCTATGTCAATGTGAATGTGAATGTGAATGTCAATGTCAATGTCAATGTCAATGTCAATGTCAATGTCAATGTCAATGTCAATGTTAATGTCAATGTCAATGTCAATGTCAATGTCAATGTCAATGTCAATGTCAATGTCAACGTCAACGTCAGTGTCAGTGTCAGTGTCAGTGAAAGTGTCAGTGTCAATGTCATTGTCAGTGTCAGTGTCAGTGTCAGTGTCAGTGAAAGTATCATTGTCACCGTCAGTGTCAGTATCAGTATCAGTGAAAGTGTCATTGTCAGTGTCAGTGTTAGTGTCAGTGTCAGTGTCAGTGTCAGTGTCAATGTCAATGTCAATGTCTATGTCAATGTGAATGTGAATGTGAATGTGAATGTGAATGTGAATGTCAATGTCAATGTCAATGCGAATGTCAATGTCAATGTCAATGTCAATGTCAATGTCAATGCGATTGTCAATGTCAATGTCAATGTCAATGTCAATGTCAATGTCAATGTCAATGTCAATGTCAATGTCAATGTCAATGTCAATGTCAATGTCAATGTCAATGTCAATGTCAATGTCGATGTAAATGTCGATGTGAATGTCAATGTCAATGTCAATGTCAATGTCAATGTCAATGTCAATGTCAATGTCAATGTCAATGTCAATGTCGATGTGAATGTCGATTTCAATGCGTATGTCAATGTCAATGTCAATGTCAATGTCAATGTCAATGTCAATGTCAATGTCAATGTCAATGTCAATGTCAATGTCAATGTCAATGTCAATGTCAATGTCAATGTCAATGTCAATGTCAATGTCAATGTCAATGTCAATGTCAATGTCAATGTCAATGTCAATGTCAATGTCAATGTCAATGTCAATGTCAATGTCAATGTCAATGTCAATGTCAATGTCAATGTCAATGTCAATGTCAATGTCAATGTCAATGTCAATGTCAATGTCAATGTCAATGTCAATGTGAATGTCAATGTCAATGTCAGTGTGAATGTGAATGTGAATGTGAATGTGAATGTGAATGTGAATGTGAATGTGAATGTGAATGTGAATGTGAATGTGAATGTGAATGTGAATGTGAATGTGAATGTGAATGTGAATGTGAATGTCAATGTCAATGTCAATGCGAATGTCAATGTGAATATAAATGTGAATGTCAATGTGAATGTCAATGTGAATTTCAGTGTCAATGTCAATGTCAATGTCAATGTCAATGTCAACGTCAACGTCAACGTCAACGTCAACGTCAACGTCAACGTCAACGTCAGCGTCAACGTCAACGTCAACGTCAACGTCAACGTCAACGTCAACGTCAACGTCAATGTCAATGTCAATGTCAATGTCAGTAAAAGTGTCAGTGTCAATGTCAATGTCAATGTCAATGCGATTGTCAATGTCAATGTCAATGTCAATGTCAATATCAATGTCAATATCAATGTCAATGTCAATGTCAATGTCAATGTCAATGTCGATGTAAATGTCGATGTGAATGTCAATGTCAATGTCAATGTCAATGTCAATGTCAATGTCAATGTCAATGTCAATGTCAATGTCGATGTGAATGTCGATTTCAATGCGATTGTCAATGTCAATGTCAATGTCAATGTCAATGTCAATGTCAATGTCAATGTCAATGTCAATGTCAATGTCAATGTCAATGTCAATGTCAATGTCAATGTCAATGTCAATGTCAATGTCAATGTCAATGTCTATGTCAATGTCAATGTCAACGTCAACGTCAATGTCAATGTCAATGTCAATGTCAATGTCAATGTCAATGTCAATGTCAATGTCAATGTCAATGTCAATGTCAATGTCAATGTCAATGTCAATGTCAATGTCAATGTCAATGTCAATGTCAATGTCAATGTCAATGTCAATGTCAATGTCAATGTCAATGTCAATGTCAATGTCAATGTCAATGTCAATGTCAATGTCACCGTCAGTGTCAGTATCAGTATCAGTGAAAGTGTCATTGTCAGTGTCAGTGTTAGTGTCAGTGTCAGTGTCAGTGTCAGTGTCAATGTCAATGTCAATGTCTATGTCAATGTGAATGTGAATGTGAATGTGAATGTGAATGTGAATGTCAATGTCAATGCGAATGTCAATGTCAATGTCAATGTCAATGTCAATGTCAATGTCAATGTCAATGTCAATGTCAATGTCAATGTCAATGTCAATGTCAATGTCAATGTCAATGTCAATGTCAATGTCAATGTCAATGTCAATGTCAATGTGAATGTCAATGTCAGTGTGAATGTGAATGTGAATGTGAATGTGAATGTGAATGTGAATGTGAATGTGAATGTGAATGTGAATGTGAATGTGAATGTGAATGTGAATGTGAATGTGAATGTGAATGTGAATGTGAATGTGAATGTGAATGTGAATGTGAATGTCAATGTCAATGTCAATGTCAATGCGAATGTCAACGTCAACGTCAACGTCAACGTCAACGTCAACGTCAGCGTCAACGTCAACGTCAACGTCAGCGTCAACGTCAACGTCAACGTCAACGTCAACGTCAACGTCAACGTCAATGTCAATGTCAATGTCAATGTCAATGTCAATGTCAATGCGATTGTCAATGTCAATGTCAATGTCAATGTCAATATCAATGTCAATATCAATGTCAATGTCAATGTCAATGTCAATGTCAATGTCAATGTCAATGTCAATGTCAATGTCAATGTCAATGTCAATGTCAATGTCAATGTCAATGTCAATGTCAATGTCAATGTCAATGTCAATGTCAATGTCAATGTCAATGTCAATGTCAATGTCAATGTCAATGTCAATGTCAATGTCAATGTCAATGTCAATGTCAATGTCAATGTCAATGTCAATGTCAATGTCAATGTCAATGTCAATGTCAATGTCAATGTCAATGTCAATGTCAATGTCAATGTCAATGTCAATGTCAATGTCAATGTCTATGTCAATGTCAATGTCAATGTCTATGTCAATGTCAATGTCAATGTCAATGTCAATGTCAATGTCAATGTCAATGTCAATGTCAATGTCAATGTCAATGTCAATGTCAATGTCAATGTCAATGTCAATGTCAATGTCAATGTCAATGTCAATGTCAATGTCAATGTCAATGTCAATGTCACCGTCAGTGTCAGTATCAGTATCAGTGAAAGTGTCATTGTCAGTGTCAGTGTTAGTGTCAGTGTCAGTGTCAGTGTCAGTGTCAATGTCAATGTCAATGTCTATGTCAATGTGAATGTGAATGTGAATGTGAATGTCAATGTCAATGTCAATGCGAATGTCAATGTCAATGTCAATGTCAATGTCAATGTCAATGTCAATGCGATTGTCAATGTCAATGTCAATGTCAACGTCAACGTCAACGTCAACGTCAACGTCAACGTCAACGTCAACGTCAACGTCAACGTCAACGTCAACGTCAACGTCAACGTCAACGTCAACGTCAACGTCAACGTCAACGTCAATGCGAATGTCAATGTCAATGTCAATGTCAATGTCAATGCGATTGTCAATGTCAATGTCAATGTCAATGTCAATGTCAATGTCAATGTCAATGTCAATGTCAATGTCAATGTCAATGTCAATGTCAATGTCAATGTCAATGTCAATGTCAATGTCGATGTAAATGTCGATGTGAATGTCAATGTCAATGTCAATGTCAATGTCAATGTCAATGTCAATGTCAATGTCAATGTCGATGTGAATGTCGATTTCAATGCGTATGTCAATGTCAATGTCAATGTCAATGTCAATGTCAATGTCAATGTCAATGTCAATGTCAATGTCAATGTCAATGTCAATGTCAATGTCAATGTCAATGTCAATGTCAATGTCAATGTCAATGTCAATGTCAATGTCAATGTCAATGTCAATGTCAATGTCAATGTCAATGTCAATGTCAATGTCAATGTCAATGTCAATGTCAATGTCAATGTCAATGTCAATGTCAATGTCAATGTCAATGTCAATGTCAATGTCAATGTCAATGTCAATGTCAATGTCAATGTCAATGTGAATGTCAATGTCAGTGTGAATGTGAATGTGAATGTGAATGTGAATGTGAATGTGAATGTGAATGTGAATGTGAATGTGAATGTGAATGTGAATGTGAATGTGAATGTGAATGTGAATGTGAATGTGAATGTGAATGTGAATGTGAATGTCAATGTCAATGTCAATGCGAATGTCAATGTGAATATAAATGTGAATGTCAATGTGAATGTCAATGTGAATTTCAGTGTCAATGTCAATGTCAATGTCAATGTCAATGTCAACGTCAACGTCAACGTCAACGTCAACGTCAACGTCAACGTCAACGTCAGCGTCAACGTCAACGTCAACGTCAACGTCAACGTCAACGTCAACGTCAACGTCAATGTCAATGTCAATGTCAATGTCAGTAAAAGTGTCAGTGTCAATGTCAATGTCAATGTCAATGCGATTGTCAATGTCAATGTCAATGTCAATGTCAATATCAATGTCAATATCAATGTCAATGTCAATGTCAATGTCAATGTCGATGTAAATGTCGATGTGAATGTCAATGTCAATGTCAATGTCAATGTCAATGTCAATGTCAATGTCAATGTCAATGTCGATGTGAATGTCGATTTCAATGCGATTGTCAATGTCAATGTCAATGTCAATGTCAATGTCAATGTCAATGTCAATGTCAATGTCAATGTCAATGTCAATGTCAATGTCAATGTCAATGTCAATGTCAATGTCAATGTCAATGTCAATGTCAATGTCAATGTCAATGTCAATGTCAATGTCTATGTCAATGTCAATGTCAATGTCAATGTCAATGTCAATGTCAATGTCAATGTCAATGTCAATGTCAATGTCAATGTCAATGTCAATGTCAATGTCAATGTCAATGTCAATGTCAATGTCAATGTCAATGTCAATGTCAATGTCACCGTCAGTGTCAGTATCAGTATCAGTGAAAGTGTCATTGTCAGTGTCAGTGTTAGTGTCAGTGTCAGTGTCAGTGTCAGTGTCAATGTCAATGTCAATGTCTATGTCAATGTGAATGTGAATGTGAATGTGAATGTCAATGTCAATGCGAATGTCAATGTCAATGTCAATGTCAATGTCAATGTCAATGTCAATGTCAATGTCAATGTCAATGTCAATGTCAATGTCAATGTCAATGTCAATGTCAATGTCAATGTCAATGTCAATGTCAATGTCAATGTCAATGTGAATGTCAATGTCAGTGTGAATGTGAATGTGAATGTGAATGTGAATGTGAATGTGAATGTGAATGTGAATGTGAATGTGAATGTGAATGTGAATGTGAATGTGAATGTGAATGTGAATGTGAATGTGAATGTGAATGTGAATGTGAATGTGAACGTGAATGTGAATGTGAATGTGAATGTCAATGTCAATGTCAATGTCAATGCGAATGTCAACGTCAACGTCAACGTCAACGTCAACGTCAACGTCAGCGTCAACGTCAACGTCAACGTCAGCGTCAACGTCAACGTCAACGTCAACGTCAACGTCAACGTCAACGTCAATGTCAATGTCAATGTCAATGTCAATGTCAATGTCAATGCGATTGTCAATGTCAATGTCAATGTCAATGTCAATATCAATGTCAATGTCAATGTCAATGTCAATGTCAATGTCAATGTCAATGTCAATGTCAATGTCAATGTCAATGTCAATGTCAATGTCAATGTCAATGTCAATGTCAATGTCAATGTCAATGTCAATGTCAATGTCAATGTCAATGTCAATGTCAATGTCAATGTCAATGTCAATGTCAATGTCAATGTCTATGTCAATGTCAATGTCAATGTCAATGTCAATGTCAATGTCAATGTCAATGTCAATGTCAATGTCAATGTCAATGTCAATGTCAATGTCAATGTCAATGTCAATGTCAATGTCAATGTCAATGTCAATGTCAATGTCAATGTCAATGTCAATGTCAATGTCACCGTCAGTGTCAGTATCAGTATCAGTGAAAGTGTCATTGTCAGTGTCAGTGTTAGTGTCAGTGTCAGTGTCAGTGTCAGTGTCAATGTCAATGTCAATGTCTATGTCAATGTGAATGTGAATGTGAATGTGAATGTGAATGTCAATGTCAATGCGAATGTCAATGTCAATGTCAATGTCAATGTCAATGTCAATGTCAATGCGATTGTCAATGTCAATGTCAATGTCAACGTCAACGTCAACGTCAACGTCAACGTCAACGTCAACGTCAACGTCAACGTCAACGTCAACGTCAACGTCAACGTCAACGTCAACGTCAACGTCAACGTCAACGTCAACGTCAACGTCAACGTCAATGTCAATGTCAATGTCAATGTCAGTAAAAGTGTCAGTGTCAATGTCAATGTCAATGTCAATGCGATTGTCAATGTCAATGTCAATGTCAATGTCAATATCAATGTCAATATCAATGTCAATGCCAATGTCAATGTCAATGTCAATGTCAATGTCAATGTCAATGTCAATGTCAATGTCAATGTCAATGTCAATGTCAATGTCAATGTCAATGTCAATGTCAATGTCAATGTCAATGTCAATGTCAATGTCAATGTCAATGTCAATGTCAATGTCAATGTCAATGTCAATGTCAATGTCAATGTCAATGTCAATGTCAATGTCAATGTCAATGTCAATGTCAATGTCAATGTCAATGTCAATGTCAATGTCAATGTCAATGTCAATGTCAATGTCAATGTCAATGTCTATGTCAATGTCAATGTCAATGTCAATGTCAATGTCAATGTCAATGTCAATGTCAATGTCAATGTCAATGTCAATGTCAATGTCAATGTCAATGTCAATGTCAATGTCAATGTCAATGTCAATGTCAATGTCAATGTCAATGTCAATGTCAATGTCAATGTCAATGTCAATGTCAATGTCAATGTCAATGTCAATGTCACCGTCAGTGTCAGTATCAGTATCAGTGAAAGTGTCATTGTCAGTGTCAGTGTTAGTGTCAGTGTCAGTGTCAGTGTCAGTGTCAATGTCAATGTCAATGTCTATGTCAATGTGAATGTGAATGTGAATGTGAATGTGAATGTCAATGTCAATGCGAATGTCAATGTCAATGTCAATGTCAATGTCAATGTCAATGTCAATGTCAATGCGATTGTCAATGTCAATGTCAATGTCAACGGCAACGTCAACGTCAACGTCAACGTCAACGTCAACGTCAACGTCAACGTCAACGTCAACGTCAACGTCAACGTCAACGTCAACGTCAACGTCAACGTCAACGTCAACGTCAACGTCAACGTCAACGTCAACGTCAACGTCAACGTCAATGTCAATGTCAATGTCAATGTCAGTAAAAGTGTCAGTGTCAATGTCAATGTCAATGTCAATGCGATTGTCAATGTCAATGTCAATGTCAATGTCAATATCAATGTCAATGTCAATGTCAATGTCAATGTCAATGTCAATGTCAATGTCAATGTCAATGTCAATGTCAATGTCAATGTCAATGTCAATGTCAATGTCAATGTCAATGTCAATGTCAATGTCTATGTCAATGTCAATGTCAATGTCAATGTCAATGTCAATGTCAATGTCAATGTCAATGTCAATGTCAATGTCAATGTCAATGTCAATGTCAATGTCAATGTCAATGTCAATGTCAATGTCAATGTCAATGTCAATGTCAATGTCAATGTCAATGTCAATGTCAATGTCAATGTCAATGTCAATGTCAATGTCAATGTCAATGTCAATGTCAATGTCAATGTCAATGTCACCGTCAGTGTCAGTATCAGTATCAGTGAAAGTGTCATTGTCAGTGTCAGTGTTAGTGTCAGTGTCAGTGTCAGTGTCAGTGTCAATGTCAATGTCAATGTCTATGTCAATGTGAATGTGAATGTGAATGTGAATGTCAATGTCAATGTCAATGCGAATGTCAATGTCAATGTCAATGTCAATGTCAATGTCAATGCGATTGTCAATGTCAATGTCAATGTCAACGTCAACGTCAACGTCAACGTCAACGTCAACGTCAACGTCAACGTCAACGTCAACGTCAACGTCAACGTCAACGTCAACGTCAACGTCAACGTCAACGTCAACGTCAACGTCAACGTCAACGTCAACGTCAACGTCAACGTCAACGTCAACGTCAACGTCAACGTCAACGTCAACGTCAACGTCAACGTCAACGTCAACGTCAACGTCAACGTCAACGTCAACGTCAACGTCAACGTCCACGTCAACGTCAACGTCAACGTCAACGTCAACGTCAACGTCAACGTCAACGTCAACGTCAACGTCAACGTCAACGTCAACGTCAACGTCAACGTCAACGTCAACGTCAACGTCAACGTCAACGTCAACGTCAACGTCAACGTCAACGTCAACGTCAACGTCAACGTCAACGTCAACGTCAACGTCAACGTCAACGTCAACGTCAACGTCAACGTCAACGTCAACGTCAACGTCAACGTCAACGTCAACGTCAACGTCAACGTCAACGTCAACGTCAACGTCAACGTCAACGTCAACGTCAACGTCAACGTCAATGTCAATGTCAATGTCAATGTCAATGTCAATGTCAATGTCAATGTCAATGTCAATGTCAATGTCAATGTCAATGTCTATGTCAATGTCAATGTCAATGTCAATGTCAATGTCAATGTCAATGTCAATGTCAATGTCAATGTCAGTGTCATTGTCAATGTGAATGTGAATGTGAATGTGAATGTGAATGTGAATGTGAATGTGAATGTGAATGTGAATGTGAATGTGAATGTGAATGTGAATGTGAATGTGAATGTGAATGTGAATGTGAATGTGAATGTGAATGTGAATGTGAATGTGAATGTGAATGTGAATGTGAATGTGAATGTGAATGTGAATGTGAATGTGAATGTGAATGTGAATGTGAATGTGAATGTGAATGTGAATGTGAATGTGAATGTGAATGTGAATGTGAATGTGAATGTGAATGTGAATGTCAATGTCAATGTCAAAGTCAATGCGAATGTCAATGTCAATGTCAATGTCAATGTCAATGTCAGTGTCATTGTCAATGTCAATGTCAATGTCAATGTCAATGTCAATGTCAATGTCAAAGTCAATGTCAATGTCAATGTCAATGTCAAAGTCAATATCAATGTCAGTGTCAATGTGAATGTTAGTGTCAGTGTCGATGTGAATGTCAATGTGAATATAAATGTGAATGTCAATTTGAATGTCAATGTGAATTTCAGTGTCAATGTCAATGTCAATGTCAATGTCAATGTCAACGTCAACGTCAACGTCAACGTCAACGTCAACGTCAACGTCAGCGTCAACGTCAACGTCAACGTCAACGTCAACGTCAACGTCAACGTCAATGTCAATGTCAATGTCAATGTCAATGTCAGTAAAAGTGTCAGTGTCAATGTCAATGTCAATGTCAATGCGATTGTCAATGTCAATGTCAATGTCAATGTCAATATCAATGTCAATATCAATGTCAATGTCAATGTCAATGTCAATGTCAATGTCAATGTCAATGTCAATGTCAATGTCAATGTCAATGTCAATGTCAATGTCAATGTCAATGTCAATGTCAATGTCAATGTCAATGTCAATGTCAATGTCAATGTCAATGTCAATGTCAATGTCAATGTCAATGTCAATGTCAATGTCAATGTCAATGTCAATGTCAATGTCAATGTCAATGTCAATGTCAATGTCAATGTCAATGTCAATGTCAATGTCAATGTCAATGTCAATGTCAATGTCAATGTCAATGTCAATGTCAATGTCAATGTCAATGTCAATGTCAATGTCAATGTCAATGTCAATGTCAATGTCAATGTCAATGTCAATGTCAATGTCAATGTCAATGTCAATGTCAATGTCAATGTCAATGTCAATGTCAATGTCAATGTCAATGTCAATGTCAATGTCAATGTCAATGTCAATGTCAATGTCAATGTCAATGTCAATGTCAATGTCAATGTCAATGTCAATGTCAATGTCAATGTCATAGTCAATGTCAATGTCAATGTCAATGTCACCGTCAGTGTCAGTATCAGTATCAGTGAAAGTGTCATTGTCAGTGTCAGTGTTAGTGTCAGTGTCAGTGTCAGTGTCAGTGTCAATGTCAATGTCAATGTCTATGTCAATGTGAATGTGAATGTGAATGTGAATGTCAATGTCAATGTCAATGCGAATGTCAATGTCAATGTCAATGTCAATGTCAATGTCAATGTCAATGCGATTGTCAATGTCAATGTCAATGTCAATGTCAACGTCAACGTCAACGTCAATGTCAACGTCAACGTCAACGTCAACGTCAACGTCAACGTCAACGTCAACGTCAACGTCAACGTCAACGTCAATGTCAATGTCAATGTCAATGTCAGTAAAAGTGTCAGTGTCAATGTCAATGTCAATGTCAATGCGATTGTCAATGTCAATGTCAATGTCAATGTCAATATCAATGTCAATATCAATGTCAATGCCAATGTCAATGTCAATGTCAATGTCAATGTCAATGTCAATGTCAATGTCAATGTCAATGTCAATGTCAATGTCAATGTCAATGTCAATGTCAATGTCAATGTCAATGTCAATGTCAATGTCAATGTCAATGTCAATGTCAATGTCAATGTCAATGTCAATGTCAATGTCAATGTCAATGTCAATGTCAATGTCAATGTCAATGTCAATGTCAATGTCAATGTCAATGTCAATGTCAATGTCAATGTCAATGTCAATGTCAATGTCAATGTCAATGTCAATGTCAATGTCAATGTCAATGTCAATGTCAATGTCAATGTCAATGTCAATGTCAATGTCAATGTCAATGTCAATGTCAATGTCTATGTCAATGTCAATGTCAATGTCAATGTCAATGTCAATGTCAATGTCAATGTCAATGTCAATGTCAATGTCAATGTCAATGTCAATGTCAATGTCAATGTCAATGTCAATGTCAATGTCAATGTCAATGTCAATGTCAATGTCAATGTCAATGTCAATGTCAATGTCAATGTCACCGTCAGTGTCAGTATCAGTATCAGTGAAAGTGTCATTGTCAGTGTCAGTGTTAGTGTCAGTGTCAGTGTCAGTGTCAGTGTCAATGTCAATGTCAATGTCAATGTCAATGTCAATGTCAATGTCAATGTCAATGCGATTGTCAATGTCAATGTCAATGTCAACGGCAACGTCAACGTCAACGTCAACGTCAACGTCAACGTCAACGTCAACGTCAACGTCAACGTCAACGTCAACGTCAACGTCAACGTCAACGTCAACGTCAACGTCAACGTCAACGTCAACGTCAACGTCAACGTCAACGTCAACGTCAATGTCAATGTCAATGTCAATGTCAGTAAAAGTGTCAGTGTCAATGTCAATGTCAATGTCAATGCGATTGTCAATGTCAATGTCAATGTCAATGTCAATGTCAATATCAATGTCAATATCAATGTCAATGCCAATGTCAATGTCAATGTCAATGTCAATGTCAATGTCAATGTCAATGTCAATGTCAATGTCAATGTCAATGTCAATGTCAATGTCAATGTCAATGTCAATGTCAATGTCAATGTCAATGTCAATGTCTATGTCTATGTCAATGTCAATGTCAATGTCAATGTCAATGTCAATGTCAATGTCAATGTCAATGTCAATGTCAATGTCAATGTCAATGTCAATGTCTATGTCAATGTCAATGTCAATGTCAATGTCAATGTCAATGTCAATGTCAATGTCAATGTCAATGTCAATGTCAATGTCAATGTCAATGTCAATGTCAATGTCAATGTCACCGTCAGTGTCAGTATCAGTATCAGTGAAAGTGTCATTGTCAGTGTCAGTGTTAGTGTCAGTGTCAGTGTCAGTGTCAGTGTCAATGTCAATGTCAATGTCTATGTCAATGTGAATGTGAATGTGAATGTGAATGTGAATGTCAATGTCAATGTCAATGCGAATGTCAATGTCAATGTCAATGTCAATGTCAATGTCAATGTCAATGCGATTGTCAATGTCAATGTCAACGTCAACGTCAACGTCAACGTCAACGTCAACGTCAACGTCAACGTCAACGTCAACGTCAACGTCAACGTCAACGTCAACGTCAACGTCAACGTCAACGTCAACGTCAACGTCAACGTCAACGTCAACGTCAACGTCAACGTCAACGTCAACGTCAACGTCAACGTCAACGTCAACGTCAACGTCAACGTCAACGTCAACGTCAACGTCAACGTCAACGTCAACGTCAACGTCAACGTCAACGTCAACGTCAACGTCAACGTCAACGTCAACGTCAACGTCAACGTCAACGTCAACGTCAACGTCAACGTCAACGTCAACGTCAACGTCAACGTCAACGTCAACGTCAACGTCAACGTCAACGTCAACGTCAACGTCAACGTCAACGTCAACGTCAACGTCAACGTCAACGTCAACGTCAACGTCAACGTCAACGTCAACGTCAACGTCAACGTCAACGTCAACGTCAACGTCAACGTCAACGTCAACGTCAACGTCAACGTCATCGTCATCGTCATCGTCATCGTCATCGTCATCGTCAACGTCAACGTCAACGTCAACGTCAACGTCAACGTCAGTGTCAGTGTCAGTGTCAGTGTCAATGTCAATGTCAATGTCAATGTCAATGTCAATGTCAATGTCAATGTCAATGTCAATGTCAATGTCAATGTCAATGTCAATGTCAATGTCAATGTCAATGTCAATGTCAATGTCAATGTCAATGTCAATGTCAATGTCAATGTCAATGTCAATGTCAATGTCAATGTCAATGTCAATGTCAATGTCAATGTCAATGTCAATGTCAATGTCAATGTCAATGTCAATGTCAATGTCAATGTCAATGTCAATGTCAATGTCAATGTCAATGTCACCGTCAGTGTCAGTATCAGTATCAGTGAAAGTGTCATTGTCAGTGTCAGTGTTAGTGTCAGTGTCAGTGTCAGTGTCAGTGTCAATGTCAATGTCTATGTCAATGTGAATGTGAATGTGAATGTGAATGTCAATGTCAATGTCAATGCGAATGTCAATGTCAATGTCAATGTCAATGTCAATGTCAATGTCAATGTCAATGCGATTGTCAATGTCAATGTCAATGTCAACGTCAACGTCAACGTCAACGTCAACGTCAACGTCATCGTCAACGTCAACGTCAACGTCAACGTCAACGTCAACGTCAACGTCAACGTCAACGTCAACGTCAACGTCAACGTCAACGTCAACGTCAACGTCAACGTCAACGTCAACGTCAACGTCATCGTCAACGTCAACGTCAACGTCAACGTCAACGTCAACGTCAACGTCAACGTCAACGTCAACGTCAACGTCAACGTCAACGTCAACGTCAACGTCATCGTCATCGTCATCGTCATCGTCATCGTCAACGTCAACGTCAACGTCAACGTCAACGTCAACGTCAACGTCAACGTCAACGTCAACGTCAACGTCAGTGTCAACGTCAGTGTCAATGTCAATGTCAATGTCAATGTCAATGTCAATGTCAATGTCAATGTCAATGTCAATGTCAATGTCAATGTCAATGTCAATGTCAATGTCAATGTCAATGTCAATGTCAATGTCAATGTCAATGTCAATGTCAATGTCAATGTCAATGTCAATGTCAATGCGAATGTGAATGTGAATGTGAATGTCAATGTCAATGTCAATGTCAATGCGAATGTCAATGTCAATGTCAATGTCAATGTCAATGTCAGTGTCATTGTCAATGTCAATGTCAATGTCAATGTCAATGTCAATGTCAATGTCAAAGTCAATGTCAATGTTAATGTCAATGTCAATGTCAATGTCAATGTCAATGTCAATGTCAATGTCAATGTCAACGTCAACGTCAGTGTCAGTGTCAGTGTCAGTGAAAGTGTCAGTGTCAATGTCATTGTCAGTGTCAGTGTCAGTGTCAGTGTCAGTGAAAGTATCATTGTCACCGTCAGTGTCAGTATCAGTATCAGTGAAAGTGTCATTGTCAGTGTCAGTGTTAGTGTCAGTGTCAGTGTCAGTGTCAGTGTCAATGTCAATGTCAATGTCTATGTCAATGTGAATGTGAATGTGAATGTGAATGTGAATGTCAATGTCAATGCGAATGTCAATGTCAATGTCAATGTCAATGCGATTGTCAATGTCAATGTCAATGTCAATGTCAATGTCAATGTCAATGTCAATGTCAATGTCAATGTCAATGTCAATGTCAATGTCAATGTCAATGTCAATGTCAATGTCAATGTCGATGTAAATGTCGATGTGAATGTCAATGTCAATGTCAATGTCAATGTCAATGTCAATGTCAATGTCAATGTCGATGTGAATGTCGATTTCAATGCGATTGTCAATGTCAATGTCAATGTCAATGTCAATGTCAATGTCAATGTCAATGTCAATGTCAATGTCAATGTCAATGTCAATGTCGATGTGAATGTCGATTTCAATGCGATTGTCAATGTCAATGTCAATGTCAATGTCAATGTCAATGTCAATGTCAATGTCAATGTCAATGTCAATGTCAATGTCAATGTCAATGTCAATGTCAATGTCAATGTCAATGTCAATGTCAATGTCAATGTCAATGTCAATGTCAATGTCAATGTCAATGTCAATGTGAATGTGAATGTGAATGTGAATGTCAATGTCAGTGTGAATGTGAATGTGAATGTGAATGTGAATGTGAATGTGAATGTGAATGTGAATGTGAATGTGAATGTGAATGTGAATGTGAATGTGAATGTGAATGTGAATGTGAATGTGAATGTGAATGTGAATGTGAATGTCAATGTCAATGTCAATGTCAATGCGAATGTCAATGTCAATGTCAATGTCAATGTCAATGTCAGTGTCATTGTCAATGTCAATGTCAATGTCAATGTCAATGTCAATGTCAATGTCAAAGTCAATGTCAATGTCAATGTCAATGTCAAAGTCAATATCAATGTCAGTGTCAATGTGAATGTTAGTGTCAGTGTCGATGTGAATGTCAATGTGAATATAAATGTGAATGTCAATGTGAATGTCAACGTCAACGTCAACGTCAACGTCAACGTCAACGTCAACGTCAACGTCAACGTCAACGTCAACGTCAACGTCAACGTCAACGTCATCGTCAACGTCAACGTCAACGTCAACGTCAACGTCAACGTCAACGTCAACGTCAACGTCAACGTCAACGTCAACGTCAACGTCAACGTCAACGTCATCGTCATCGTCATCGTCATCGTCATCGTCAACGTCAACGTCAACGTCAACGTCAACGTCAACGTCAACGTCAACGTCAACGTCAACGTCAACGTCAGTGTCAACGTCAGTGTCAATGTCAATGTCAATGTCAATGTCAATGTCAATGTCAATGTCAATGTCAATGTCAATGTCAATGTCAATGTCAATGTCAATGTCAATGTCAATGTCAATGTCAATGTCAATGTCAATGTCAATGTCAATGTCAATGTCAATGTCAATGTCAATGCGAATGTGAATGTGAATGTGAATGTCAATGTCAATGTCAATGTCAATGCGAATGTCAATGTCAATGTCAATGTCAATGTCAATGTCAGTGTCATTGTCAATGTCAATGTCAATGTCAATGTCAATGTCAATGTCAATGTCAAAGTCAATGTCAATGTTAATGTCAATGTCAATGTCAATGTCAATGTCAATGTCAATGTCAATGTCAATGTCAACGTCAACGTCAGTGTCAGTGTCAGTGTCAGTGAAAGTGTCAGTGTCAATGTCATTGTCAGTGTCAGTGTCAGTGTCAGTGTCAGTGAAAGTATCATTGTCACCGTCAGTGTCAGTATCAGTATCAGTGAAAGTGTCATTGTCAGTGTCAGTGTTAGTGTCAGTGTCAGTGTCAGTGTCAGTGTCAATGTCAATGTCAATGTCTATGTCAATGTGAATGTGAATGTGAATGTGAATGTGAATGTCAATGTCAATGCGAATGTCAATGTCAATGTCAATGTCAATGCGATTGTCAATGTCAATGTCAATGTCAATGTCAATGTCAATGTCAATGTCAATGTCAATGTCAATGTCAATGTCAATGTCAATGTCAATGTCAATGTCAATGTCAATGTCAATGTCGATGTAAATGTCGATGTGAATGTCAATGTCAATGTCAATGTCAATGTCAATGTCAATGTCAATGTCAATGTCGATGTGAATGTCGATTTCAATGCGATTGTCAATGTCAATGTCAATGTCAATGTCAATGTCAATGTCAATGTCAATGTCAATGTCAATGTCAATGTCAATGTCAATGTCAATGTCAATGTCAATGTCAATGTCAATGTCAATGTCAATGTCAATGTCAATGTCAATGTCAATGTCAATGTCAATGTCAATGTGAATGTGAATGTGAATGTGAATGTCAATGTCAGTGTGAATGTGAATGTGAATGTGAATGTGAATGTGAATGTGAATGTGAATGTGAATGTGAATGTGAATGTGAATGTGAATGTGAATGTGAATGTGAATGTGAATGTGAATGTGAATGTGAATGTGAATGTCAATGTCAATGTCAATGTCAATGCGAATGTCAATGTCAATGTCAATGTCAATGTCAATGTCAGTGTCATTGTCAATGTCAATGTCAATGTCAATGTCAATGTCAATGTCAATGTCAAAGTCAATGTCAATGTCAATGTCAATGTCAAAGTCAATATCAATGTCAGTGTCAATGTGAATGTTAGTGTCAGTGTCGATGTGAATGTCAATGTGAATATAAATGTGAATGTCAATGTGAATGTCAATGTGAATTTCAGTGTCAATGTCAATGTCAATGTCAATGTCAATGTCAACGTCAACGTCAACGTCAACGTCAACGTCAACGTCAACGTCAACGTCAGCGTCAACGTCAACGTCAACGTCAACGTCAACGTCAACGTCAACGTCAACGTCAACGTCAATGTCAATGTCAATGTCAATGTCAGTAAAAGTGTCAGTGTCAATGTCAATGTCAATGTCAATGCGATTGTCAATGTCAATGTCAATGTCAATGTCAATATCAATGTCAATGTCAATGTCAATGTCAATGTCAATGTCAATGTCAATGTCAATGTCAATGTCAATGTCAATGTCAATGTCAATGTCAATGTCAATGTCAATGTCAATGTCAATGTCAATGTCAATGTCAATGTCAATGTCAATGTCAATGTCAATGTCAATGTCAATGTCAATGTCAATGTCAATGTCAATGTCAATGTCAATGTCAATGTCAATGTCAATGTCAATGTCAATGTCAATGTCAATGTCAATGTCAATGTCAATGTCAATGTCAATGTCAATGTCAATGTCAATGTCAATGTCAATGTCAATGTCAATGTCAATGTCAATGTCAATGTCAATGTCAATGTCACCGTCAGTGTCAGTATCAGTATCAGTGAAAGTGTCATTGTCAGTGTCAGTGTTAGTGTCAGTGTCAGTGTCAGTGTCAGTGTCAATGTCAATGTCAATGTCAATGTCTATGTCAATGTGAATGTGAATGTGAATGTGAATGTCAATGTCAATGCGAATGTCAATGTCAATGTCAATGTCAATGTCAATGTCAATGCGATTGTCAATGTCAATGTCAATGTCAACGTCAACGTCAACGTCAACGTCAACGTCAACGTCAACGTCAACGTCAACGTCAACGTCAACGTCAACGTCAACGTCAACGTCAACGTCAACGTCAACGTCAACGTCAACGTCAACGTCAACGTCAACGTCAACGTCAACGTCAACGTCAACGTCAACGTCAACGTCAACGTCAACGTCAACGTCAACGTCAACGTCAACGTCAACGTCAACGTCAACGTCAACGTCAACGTCAACGTCAACGTCAACGTCAACGTCAACGTCAACGTCAACGTCAACGTCAACGTCAACGTCAACGTCAACGTCAACGTCAACGTCAACGTCAGTGTCAATGTCAATGTCAATGTCAATGTCAATGTCAATGTCAATGTCAATGTCAATGTCTATGTCAATGCGAATGTCAATGTCAATGTCAATGTCTATGTCAATGCGAATGTCAATGCGAATGTCAATGTCAATGTCAATGTCAATGTCTATGTGAATGTGAATGTGAATGTGAATGTGAATGTCAATGTCAATGTCAATGTCAATGTCAATGTCAATGTCAATGTCAATGTCAATGTCAATGTCAATGTTAATGTTAATGTCAATGTCAATGTCAATGTCAATGTCAATGTCAATGTCAATGTCAATGTCAACGTCAACGTCAGTGTCAGTGTCAGTGTCAGTGAAAGTGTCAGTGTCAATGTCATTGTCAGTGTCAGTGTCAGTGTCAGTGTCAGTGAAAGTATCATTGTCACAGTCAGTGTCAGTATCAGTATCAGTGAAAGTGTCATTGTCAGTGTCAGTGTCAGTGTCAGTGTCAGTGTCAGTGTCAGTGTCAGTGTCAGTGTCAGTGTCAGTGTCAGTGTCAGTGTCAGTGTCAATGTCAATGTCAATGTCTATGTCAATGTGAATGTGAATGCGATTGTCAATGTCGATGTCAATGTCAACGTGAATGTGAATGCGATTGTCAATGTCAATGTCAATGTCAATGTCAATGTCAATGTCAATGTCAATGTCAATGTCAATGTCAATGTCAATGTCAATGTCAATGTCAATGTCAATGTCAATGTCAATGTCAATGTCAATGTCAATGTCAATGTCAATGTCAATGTCAATGTCAATGTCAATGTCAATGTCAATGACAATGTCAATGTCAATGTCAATGTCAATGTCAATGTCAATGTCAATGTCAATGTCAATGTCAATGTCAATGTCAATGTCAATGTCAATGTCAATGTCAATGTCAATGTCAATGTCTATGTCAATGCGAATGTCAATGCGAATGTCAATGTCTATGTCAATGTGAATGTGAATGTGAATGTGAATGTCAATGTGAATGTGAATGTCAATGTCAATGTCAATGTCAATGTCAATGTCAATGTCAATGTCAATGTCAATGTCAATGTCAATGTTAATGTCAATGTCAATGTCAATGTCAATGTCAATGTCAATGTCAATGTCAATGTCAACGTCAACGTCAGTGTCAGTGTCAGTGTCAGTGAAAGTGTCAGTGTCAATGTCATTGTCAGTGTCAGTGTCAGTGTCAGTGTCAGTGAAAGTATCATTGTCACCGTCAGTGTCAGTATCAGTATCAGTGAAAGTGTCATTGTCAGTGTCAGTGTTAGTGTCAGTGTCAGTGTCAGTGTCAGTGTCAATGTCAATGTCAATGTCTATGTCAATGTGAATGTGAATGTGAATGTGAATGTCAATGTCAATGTCAATGCGAATGTCAATGTCAATGTCAATGTCAATGTCAATGTCAATGCGATTGTCAATGTCAATGTCAATGTCAATGTCAATGTCAATGTCAATGTCAATGTCAATGTCAATGTCAATGTCAATGTCAATGTCAATGTCAATGTCAATGTCAATGTCAATGTCAATGTCAATGTCAATGTCAATGTCAATGTCAATGTCAATGTCAATGTCAATGTCAATGTCAATGTCAATGTCAATGTCAATGTCAATGTCAATGTCAATGTCAATGTCAATGTCAATGTCAATGTCAATGTCAATGTCAATGTCAATGTCAATGTCAATGTCAATGTCAATGACAATGTCAATGTCAATGTCAATGTCAATGTCAATGTCAATGTCAATGTCAATGTCAATGTCAATGTCAATGTCAATGTCAATGTCAATGTCAATGTCAATGTCAATGTCAATGTCTATGTCAATGCGAATGTCAATGCGAATGTCAATGTCTATGTCAATGTGAATGTGAATGTGAATGTGAATGTCAATGTGAATGTGAATGTCAATGTCAATGTCAATGTCAATGTCAATGTCAATGTCAATGTCAATGTCAATGTCAATGTCAATGTTAATGTCAATGTCAATGTCAATGTCAATGTCAATGTCAATGTCAATGTCAATGTCAACGTCAACGTCAGTGTCAGTGTCAGTGTCAGTGAAAGTGTCAGTGTCAGTGTCAGTGTCAGTGTCAGTGTCAGTGTCAGTGTCAGTGTCAATGTCAATGTCAATGTCTATGTCAATGTGAATGTGAATGCGATTGTCAATGTCGATGTCAATGTCAACGTGAATGTGAATGCGATTGTCAATGTCAATGTCAATGTCAATGTCAATGTCAATGTCAATGTCAATGTCAATGTCAATGTCAATGTCAATGTCAATGTCAATGTCAATGTCAATGTCAATGTCAATGTCAATGTCAATGTCAATGTCAATGTCAATGTCAATGTCAATGTCAATGTCAATGTCAATGTCAATGTCAATGACAATGTCAATGTCAATGTCAATGTCAATGTCAATGTCAATGTCAATGTCAATGTCAATGTCAATGTCAATGTCAATGTCAATGTCAATGTCAATGTCAATGTCAATGTCAATGTCTATGTCAATGCGAATGTCAATGCGAATGTCAATGTCTATGTCAATGTGAATGTGAATGTGAATGTGAATGTCAATGTGAATGTGAATGTCAATGTCAATGTCAATGTCAATGTCAATGTCAATGTCAATGTCAATGTCAATGTCAATGTCAATGTTAATGTCAATGTCAATGTCAATGTCAATGTCAATGTCAATGTCAATGTCAATGTCAACGTCAACGTCAGTGTCAGTGTCAGTGTCAGTGAAAGTGTCAGTGTCAATGTCATTGTCAGTGTCAGTGTCAGTGTCAGTGTCAGTGAAAGTATCATTGTCACCGTCAGTGTCAGTATCAGTATCAGTGAAAGTGTCATTGTCAGTGTCAGTGTTAGTGTCAGTGTCAGTGTCAGTGTCAGTGTCAATGTCAATGTCAATGTCTATGTCAATGTGAATGTGAATGTGAATGTGAATGTCAATGTCAATGTCAATGCGAATGTCAATGTCAATGTCAATGTCAATGTCAATGTCAATGCGATTGTCAATGTCAATGTCAATGTCAATGTCAATGTCAATGTCAATGTCAATGTCAATGTCAATGTCAATGTCAATGTCAATGTCAATGTCAATGTCAATGTCAATGTCAATGTCAATGTCAATGTCAATGTCAATGTCAATGTCAATGTCAATGTCAATGTCAATGTCAATGTCAATGTCAATGTCAATGTCAATGTCAATGTCAATGTCAATGTCAATGTCAATGTCAATGTCAATGTCAATGTCAATGTCAATGTCAATGTCAATGTCAATGTCAATGTCAATGTCTATGTCAATGTCAATGTCAATGTCAATGTCAATGTCAATGTCAATGTCAATGTCAATGTCAATGTCAATGTCAATGTCAATGTCAATGTCAATGTCAATGTCAATGTCAATGTCAATGTCAATGTCAATGTCAATGTCAATGTCAATGTCAATGTCAATGTCAATGTCAATGTCAATGTCAATGTCAATGTCAATGTCACCGTCAGTGTCAGTATCAGTATCAGTGAAAGTGTCATTGTCAGTGTCAGTGTTAGTGTCAGTGTCAGTGTCAATGTCAATGTCAATGTCAATGTCAATGTCAATGTCAATGTCAATGTCAATGTCAATGTCAATGTTAATGTCAATGTCAATGTCAATGTCAATGTCAATGTCAATGTCAATGTCAATGTCAATGTCAATGTCAATGTCAATGTCAATGTCAATGTCAATGTCAATGTCAATGTCAATGTCAATGTCAATGTCTATGTCAATGTCAATGTCAATGCGAATGTCAATGTCAATGTCAATGTCAATGTCAATGTCAATGTCAATGTCAATGTGAATGTCAATGTGAATGTGAATGTCAATGTCAATGTCAATGTCAATGTCAATGTCAATGTCAATGTCAATGTCAATGTCAATGTCAATGTCAATGTCAATGTCAATGTCAATGTCAATGTCAATGTCAATGTCAATGTCAATGTCAATGTCAATGTCAATGTCAATGTCAATGTCAATGTCAATGTCAATGTCAATGTCAATGTCAATGTCAATGTCAATGTCAATGTCAATGTCAATGTCAATGTCAATGTCAATGTCAATGTCAATGTCAATGTCAATGTCAATGTCAATGTCAATGTCAATGTCAATGTCAATGTCAATGTCAATGTCAATGTCAATGTCAATGTCAATGTCAATGTCAATGTCAATGTCAATGTCAATGTCAATGTCAATGTCAATGTCAATGTCAATGTCAATGTCAATGTCAATGTCAATGTCAATGTCAATGTCAATGTCAATGTCAATGTCAATGTCAATGTCAATGTCAATGTCAATGTCAATGTCAATGTCAATGTCAATGTCAATGTCAATGTCTATGTCAATGTCAATGTCAATGTCAATGTCAATGTCAATGTCAATGTCAATGTCAATGTCAATGTCAATGTCAATGTCAATGTCAATGTCAATGTCAATGTCAATGTCAATGTCAATGTCAATGTCAATGTCAATGTCACCGTCAGTGTCAGTATCAGTATCAGTGAAAGTGTCATTGTCAGTGTCAGTGTTAGTGTCAGTGTCAGTGTCAATGTCAATGTCAATGTCAATGTCAATGTCAATGTCAATGTCAATGTCAATGTCAATGTTAATGTCAATGTCAATGTCAATGTCAATGTCAATGTCAATGTCAATGTCAATGTCAATGTCAATGTCAATGTCAATGTCAATGTCAATGTCAATGTCAATGTCAATGTCAATGTCAATGTCAATGTCAATGTCAATGTCAATGTCAATGTCTATGTCTATGTCTATGTCTATGTCAATGTCAATGTCAATGTCAATATCAATGTCAATGTCAATGTCAATGTCAATGTCAATGTCAATGTCAATGTCAATGTCAATGTCAATGTCAATGTCAATGTCAATGTCAATGTCAATGTCAATGTCAATGTCAATGTCAATGTCAATGTCAATGTCAATGTCAATGTCAATGTCAATGTCAATGTCAATGTCACCGTCAGTGTCAGTATCAGTATCAGTGAAAGTGTCATTGTCAGTGTCAGTGTTAGTGTCAGTGTCAGTGTCAATGTCAATGTCAATGTCAATGTCAATGTCAATGTCAATGTCAATGTCAATGTCAATGTCAATGTCAATGTCAATGTTAATGTCAATGTCAATGTCAATGTCAATGTCAATGTCAATGTCAATGTCAATGTCAATGTCAATGTCAATGTCAATGTCAATGTCAATGTCAATGTCAATGTCAATGTCAATGTCTATGTCAATGTCAATGTCAATGCGAATGTCAATGTCAATGTCAATGTCAATGTCTATGTGAATGTGAATGTGAATGTGAATGTGAATGTGAATGTGAATGTGAATGTGAATGTCAATGTCAATGTCAATGTCAATGTCAATGTCAATGTCAATGTCAATGTCAATGTCAATGTCAATGTCAATGTCAATGTCAATGTCAATGTCAATGTCAATGTCAATGTCAATGTCAATGTCAATGTCAATGTCAATGTCAATGTCAATGTCAATGTCAATGTCAATGTCAATGTCAATGTCAATGTCAATGTCAATGTCAATGTCAATGTCAATGTCAATGTCAATGTCAATGTCAATGTCAATGTCAATGTCAATGTCAATGTCAATGTCAATGTCAATGTCAATGTCAATGTCAATGTCAATGTCAATGTCAATGTCAATGTCAATGTCAATGTCAATGTCAATGTCAATGTCAATGTCAATGTCAATGTCAATGTCAATGTCAATGTCAATGTCAATGTCAATGTCAATGTCAATGTCAATGTCAATGTCAATGTCTATGTCAATGCGAATGTCAATGTGAATGTCAATGTCAATGTCAATGTCAATGTCAATGTCAATGTCAATGTCAATGTCGATGTGAATGTCGATTTCAATGCGATTGTCAATGTCAATGTCAATGTCAATGTCAATGTCAATGTCAATGTCAATGTCAATGTCAATGTCAATGTCAATGTCAATGTCAATGTCAATGTCAATGTCAATGTCAATGTCAATGTCAATGTCAATGTCAATGTCAATGTCAATGTCAATGTCAATGTCAATGTCAATGTCAATGTCAATGTCAATGTCAATGTCAATGTCAATGTCAATGTCAATGTCAATGTCAATGTCAATGTCAATGTCAATGTCAATGTCAATGTCAATGTCAATGTCAATGTCAATGTCAATGTCAATGTCAATGTCAATGTCAATGTCAATGTCAATGTCAATGTCAATGTCAATGTCAATGTCAATGTCAATGTCAATGTCAATGTCAATGTCAATGTCAATGTCAATGTCAATGTCAATGTCAATGTCAATGTCACCGTCAGTGTCAGTATCAGTATCAGTGAAAGTGTCATTGTCAGTGTCAGTGTTAGTGTCAGTGTCAGTGTCAATGTCAATGTCAATGTCAATGTCAATGTCAATGTCAATGTCAATGTCAATGTCAATGTCAATGTCAATGTCAATGTCAATGTCAATGTCAATGTCAATGTCAATGTCAATGTCAATGTCAATGTCAATGTCAATGTCAATGTCAATGTCAATGTCAATGTCAATGTCAATGTCAATGTCAGTGTGAATGTGAATGTGAATGTGAATGTGAATGTGAATGTGAATGTGAATGTGAATGTGAATGTGAATGTGAATGTGAATGTGAATGTGAATGTGAATGTGAATGTGAATGTGAATGTGAATGTGAATGTGAATGTGAATGTGAATGTGAATGTGAATGTGAATGTGAATGTGAATGTGAATGTGAATGTGAATGTGAATGTCAATGTCAATGCGAATGTCAATGTCAATGTCAATGTCAATGTCAATGTCAATGTCAATGTTAATGTCAATGTCAATGTCAATGTCAATGTCAATGTCAATGTCAATGTCAATGTCAACGTCAACGTCAGTGTCAGTGTCAGTGTCAGTGAAAGTGTCAGTGTCAATGTCATTGTCAGTGTCAGTGTCAGTGTCAGTGTCAGTGAAAGTATCATTGTCACAGTCAGTGTCAGTATCAGTATCAGTGAAAGTGTCATTGTCAGTGTCAGTGTCAGTGTCAGTGTCAGTGTCAGTGTCAGTGTCAGTGTCAGTGTCAGTGTCAGTGTCAGTGTCAGTGTCAGTGTCAATGTCAATGTCAATGTCTATGTCAATGTGAATGTGAATGCGATTGTCAATGTCGATGTCAATGTCAACGTGAATGTGAATGCGATTGTCAATGTCAATGTCAATGTCAATGTCAATGTCAATGTCAATGTCAATGTCAATGTCAATGTCAATGTCAATGTCAATGTCAATGTCAATGTCAATGTCAATGTCAATGTCAATGTCAATGTCAATGTCAATGTCAATGTCAATGTCAATGTCAATGTCAATGTCAATGTCAATGTCAATGTCAATGTCAATGTCAATGTCAATGACAATGTCAATGTCAATGTCAATGTCAATGTCAATGTCAATGTCAATGTCAATGTCAATGTCAATGTCAATGTCAATGTCAATGTCAATGTCAATGTCAATGTCAATGTCAATGTCAATGTCTATGTCAATGCGAATGTCAATGCGAATGTCAATGTCTATGTCAATGTGAATGTGAATGTGAATGTGAATGTCAATGTGAATGTGAATGTCAATGTCAATGTCAATGTCAATGTCAATGTCAATGTCAATGTCAATGTCAATGTCAATGTCAATGTCAATGTTAATGTCAATGTCAATGTCAATGTCAATGTCAATGTCAATGTCAATGTCAATGTCAACGTCAACGTCAGTGTCAGTGTCAGTGTCAGTGAAAGTGTCAGTGTCAATGTCATTGTCAGTGTCAGTGTCAGTGTCAGTGTCAGTGAAAGTATCATTGTCACCGTCAGTGTCAGTATCAGTATCAGTGAAAGTGTCATTGTCAGTGTCAGTGTTAGTGTCAGTGTCAGTGTCAGTGTCAGTGTCAATGTCAATGTCAATGTCTATGTCAATGTGAATGTGAATGTGAATGTGAATGTCAATGTCAATGTCAATGCGAATGTCAATGTCAATGTCAATGTCAATGTCAATGTCAATGCGATTGTCAATGTCAATGTCAATGTCAATGTCAATGTCAATGTCAATGTCAATGTCAATGTCAATGTCAATGTCAATGTCAATGTCAATGTCAATGTCAATGTCAATGTCAATGTCAATGTCAATGTCGATGTAAATGTCGATGTGAATGTCAATGTCAATGTCAATGTCAATGTCAATGTCAATGTCAATGTCAATGTCAATGTCGATGTGAATGTCGATTTCAATGCGATTGTCAATGTCAATGTCAATGTCAATGTCAATGTCAATGTCAATGTCAATGTCAATGTCAATGTCAATGTCAATGTCAATGTCAATGTCAATGTCAATGTCAATGTCAATGTCAATGTCAATGTCAATGTCAATGTCAAGGTCAATGTCAATGTCAATGTCAATGTCAATGTCAATGTCAATGTCAATGTCAATGTCAATGTCAATGTCAATGTCAATGTCAATGTCAATGTCAATGTCAATGTCAATGTCAATGTCAATGTCAATGTCTATGTCAATGTCAATGTCAATGTCAATGTCAATGTCAATGTCAATGTCAATGTCAATGTCAATGTCAATGTCAATGTCAATGTCAATGTCAATGTCAATGTCAATGTCAATGTCAATGTCAATGTCAATGTCAATGTCAATGTCAATGTCAATGTCAATGTCAATGTCAATGTCAATGTCAATGTCAATGTCAATGTCACCGTCAGTGTCAGTATCAGTATCAGTGAAAGTGTCATTGTCAGTGTCAGTGTTAGTGTCAGTGTCAGTGTCAATGTCAATGTCAATGTCAATGTCAATGTCAATGTCAATGTCAATGTCAATGTCAATGTCAATGTCAATGTCAATGTTAATGTCAATGTCAATGTCAATGTCAATGTCAATGTCAATGTCAATGTCAATGTCAATGTCAATGTCAATGTCAATGTCAATGTCAATGTCAATGTCAATGTCAATGTCAATGTCAATGTCTATGGCAATGTCAATGTCAATGCGAATGTCAATGTCAATGTCAATGTCAATGTCAATGTCAATGTCAATGTCTATGTGAATGTCAATGTGAATGTGAATGTCAATGTCAATGTCAATGTCAATGTCAATGTCAATGTCAATGTCAATGTCAATGTCAATGTCAATGTCAATGTCAATGTCAATGTCAATGTCAATGTCAATGTCAATGTCAATGTCAATGTCAATGTCAATGTCAATGTCAATGTCAATGTCAATGTCAATGTCAATGTCAATGTCAATGTCAATGTCAATGTCAATGTCAATGTCAATGTCAATGTCAATGTCAATGTCAATGTCAATGTCAATGTCAATGTCAATGTCAATGTCAATGTCAATGTCAATGTCAATGTCAATGTCAATGTCAATGTCAATGTCAATGTCAATGTCAATGTCAATGTCAATGTCAATGTCAATGTCAATGTCAATGTCAATGTCAATGTCAATGTCAATGTCAATGTCAATGTCAATGTCAATGTCAATGTCAATGTCAATGTCAATGTCAATGTCAATGTCAATGTCAATGTCAATGTCAATGTCAATGTCAATGTCAATGTCAATGTCAATGTCAATGTCAATGTCAATGTCAATGTCTATGTCAATGTCAATGTCAATGTCAATGTCAATGTCAATGTCAATGTCAATGTCAATGTCAATGTCAATGTCAATGTCAATGTCAATGTCAATGTCAATGTCAATGTCAATGTCAATGTCAATGTCAATGTCAATGTCACCGTCAGTGTCAGTATCAGTATCAGTGAAAGTGTCATTGTCAGTGTCAGTGTTAGTGTCAGTGTCAGTGTCAATGTCAATGTCAATGTCAATGTCAATGTCAATGTCAATGTCAATGTCAATGTCAATGTCAATGTCAATGTCAATGTCAATGTCAATGTCAATGTCAATGTCAATGTCAATGTCAATGTCAATGTCAATGTCAATGTCAATGTCAATGTCAATGTCAATGTCAATGTCAATGTCAATGTCAATGTCAATGTCAATGTCAATGTCAATGTCTATGTCTATGTCTATGTCAATGTCAATGTCAATGTCAATGTCAATGTCAATGTCAATGTCAATGTCAATGTCAATGTCAATGTCAATGTCAATGTCAATGTCAATGTCAATGTCAATGTCAATGTCAATGTCAATGTCAATGTTAATGTCAATGTCAATGTCAATGTCAATGTCAATGTCAATGTCAATGTCAATGTCAATGTCAATGTCAATGTCAATGTCAATGTCAATGTCAATGTCAATGTCAATGTCAATGTCAATGTCAATGTCAATGTCAATGTCAATGTCAATGTCTATGTCTATGTCTATGTCAATGTCAATGTCAATGTCAATGTCAATGTCAATGTCAATGTCAATGTCAATGTCAATGTCAATGTCAATGTCAATGTCAATGTCAATGTCAATGTCAATGTCAATGTCAATGTCAATGTCAATGTCAATGTCAATGTCAATGTCAATGTCAATGTCAATGTCAATGTCAATGTCAATGTCAATGTCACCGTCAGTGTCAGTATCAGTATCAGTGAAAGTGTCATTGTCAGTGTCAGTGTTAGTGTCAGTGTCAGTGTCAATGTCAATGTCAATGTCAATGTCAATGTCAATGTCAATGTCAATGTCAATGTCAATGTCAATGTCAATGTCAATGTCAATGTTAATGTCAATGTCAATGTCAATGTCAATGTCAATGTCAATGTCAATGTCAATGTCAATGTCAATGTCAATGTCAATGTCAATGTCAATGTCAATGTCAATGTCAATGTCAATGTCAATGTCAATGTCTATGTCAATGTCAATGTCAATGCGAATGTCAATGTCAATGTCAATGTCAATGTCAATGTCAATGTCTATGTGAATGTGAATGTGAATGTGAATGTGAATGTCAATGTCAATGTCAATGTCAATGTCAATGTCAATGTCAATGTCAATGTCAATGTCAATGTCAATGTCAATGTCAATGTCAATGTCAATGTCAATGTCAATGTCAATGTCAATGTCAATGTCAATGTCAATGTCAATGTCAATGTCAATGTCAATGTCAATGTCAATGTCAATGTCAATGTCAATGTCAATGTCAATGTCAATGTCAATGTCAATGTCAATGTCAATGTCAATGTCAATGTCAATGTCAATGTCAATGTCAATGTCAATGTCAATGTCAATGTCAATGTCAATGTCAATGTCAATGTCAATGTCAATGTCAATGTCAATGTCAATGTCAATGTCAATGTCAATGTCAATGTCAATGTCAATGTCAATGTCAATGTCAATGTCAATGCCAATGTCAATGTCAATGTCAATGTCAATGTCTATGTCAATGCGAATGTCAATGTGAATGTCAATGTCAATGTCAATGTCAATGTCAATGTCAATGTCAATGTCAATGTCGATGTGAATGTCGATTTCAATGCGATTGTCAATGTCAATGTCAATGTCAATGTCAATGTCAATGTCAATGTCAATGTCAATGTCAATGTCAATGTCAATGTCAATGTCAATGTCAATGTCAATGTCAATGTCAATGTCAATGTCAATGTCAATGTCAATGTCAATGTCAATGTCAATGTCAATGTCAATGTCAATGTCAATGTCAATGTCAATGTCAATGTCAATGTCAATGTCAATGTCAATGTCTATGTCAATGTCAATGTCAATGTCAATGTCAATGTCAATGTCAATGTCAATGTCAATGTCAATGTCAATGTCAATGTCAATGTCAATGTCAATGTCAATGTCAATGTCAATGTCAATGTCAATGTCAATGTCAATGTCAATGTCAATGTCAATGTCAATGTCAATGTCAATGTCAATGTCAATGTCAATGTCACCGTCAGTGTCAGTGTCAGTATCAGTATCAGTGAAAGTGTCATTGTCAGTGTCAGTGTTAGTGTCAGTGTCAGTGTCAATGTCAATGTCAATGTCAATGTCAATGTCAATGTCAATGTCAATGTCAATGTCAATGTCAATGTCAATGTTAATGTCAATGTCAATGTCAATGTCAATGTCAATGTCAATGTCAATGTCAATGTCAATGTCAATGTCAATGTCAATGTCAATGTCAATGTCAATGTCAATGTCAATGTCAATGTCAATGTCAATGTCAATGTCAATGTCTATGTCAATGTCAATGTCAATGCGAATGTCAATGTCAATGTCAATGTCAATGTCAATGTCAATGTCTATGTGAATGTCAATGTGAATGTGAATGTGAATGTCAATGTCAATGTCAATGTCAATGTCAATGTCAATGTCAATGTCAATGTCAATGTCAATGTCAATGTCAATGTCAATGTCAATGTCAATGTCAATGTCAATGTCAATGTCAATGTCAATGTCAATGTCAATGTCAATGTCAATGTCAATGTCAATGTCAATGTCAATGTCAATGTCAATGTCAATGTCAATGTCAATGTCAATGTCGATGTAAATGTCGATGTGAATGTCAATGTCAATGTCAATGTCAATGTCAATGTCAATGTCAATGTCAATGTCGATGTGAATGTCGATTTCAATGCGATTGTCAATGTCAATGTCAATGTCAATGTCAATGTCAATGTCAATGTCAATGTCAATGTCAATGTCAATGTCAATGTCAATGTCAATGTCAATGTCAATGTCAATGTCATTGTCAGTGTCAGTGTTAGTGTCAGTGTCAATGTCAATGTCAATGTCAATGTCAATGTCAATGTCAATGTCAATGTCAATGTCAATGTCAATGTCAATGTCAATGTCAATGTCAATGTCAATGTCAATGTCAATGTCAATGTCAATGTCAGTGTGAATGTGAATGTGAATGTGAATGTGAATGTGAATGTGAATGTGAATGTGAATGTGAATGTGAATGTGAATGTGAATGTGAATGTGAATGTGAATGTGAATGTGAATGTGAATGTGAATGTGAATGTGAATGTGAATGTGAATGTGAATGTGAATGTGAATGTAAATGTGAATGTGAATGTCAATGTCAATGTCAATGTCAATGCGAATGTCAATGTCAATGTCAATGTCAATGTCAATGTCAGTGTCATTGTCAATGTCAATGTCAATGTCAATGTCAATGTCAATGTCAATGTCAATGTCAAAGTCAATGTCAATGTCAATGTCAATGTCAAAGTCAATATCAATGTCAGTGTCAATGTGAATGTTAGTGTCAGTGTCGATGTGAATGTCAATGTGAATATAAATGTGAATGTCAATGTGAATGTCAATGTGAATTTCAGTGTCAATGTCAATGTCAATGTCAATGTCAATGTCAACGTCAACGTCAACGTCAACGTCAACGTCAACGTCAACGTCAACGTCAGCGTCAACGTCAACGTCAACGTCAACGTCAACGTCAACGTCAACGTCAATGTCAATGTCAATGTCAATGTCAGTAAAAGTGTCAGTGTCAATGTCAATGTCAATGTCAATGCGATTGTCAATGTCAATGTCAATGTCAATGTCAATATCAATGTCAATATCAATGTCAATGTCAATGTCAATGTCAATGTCAATGTCAATGTCAATGTCAATGTCAATGTCAATGTCAATGTCAATGTCAATGTCAATGTCAATGTCAATGTCAATGTCAATGTCAATGTCAATGTCAATGTCAATGTCAATGTCAATGTCAATGTCAATGTCAATGTCAATGTCAATGTCAATGTCAATGTCAATGTCAATGTCAATGTCAATGTCAATGTCAATGTCAATGTCAATGTCAATGTCAATGTCAATGTCAATGTCAATGTCAATGTCAATGTCAATGTCTATGTCAATGTCAATGTCAATGTCAATGTCAATGTCAATGTCAATGTCAATGTCAATGTCAATGTCAATGTCAATGTCAATGTCAATGTCAATGTCAATGTCAATGTCAATGTCAATGTCAATGTCAATGTCAATGTCAATGTCAATGTCAATGTCACCGTCAGTGTCAGTATCAGTATCAGTGAAAGTGTCATTGTCAGTGTCAGTGTTAGTGTCAGTGTCAGTGTCAGTGTCAGTGTCAATGTCAATGTCAATGTCTATGTCAATGTGAATGTGAATGTGAATGTGAATGTGAATGTCAATGTCAATGTCAATGCGAATGTCAATGTCAATGTCAATGTCAATGTCAATGTCAATGTCAATGTCAATGTCAATGTCAATGTCAATGTCAATGTCAATGTCAATGTCAATGTCAATGTCAATGTGAATGTCAATGTCAGTGTGAATGTGAATGTGAATGTGAATGTGAATGTGAATGTGAATGTGAATGTGAATGTGAATGTGAATGTGAATGTGAATGTGAATGTGAATGTGAATGTGAATGTGAATGTGAATGTGAATGTGAATGTGAATGTGAATGTGAATGTGAATGTGAATGTGAATGTGAATGTGAATGTGAATGTGAATGTGAATGTGAATGTCAATGTCAATGTCAATGTCAATGCGAATGTCAATGTCAATGTCAATGTCAATGTCAATGTCAGTGTCATTGTCAATGTCAATGTCAATGTCAATGTCAATGTCAATGTCAATGTCAATGTCAATGTCAATGTCAAAGTCAATGTCAATGTCAATGTCAATGTCAAAGTCAATATCAATGTCAGTGTCAATGTGAATGTTAGTGTCAGTGTCGATGTGAATGTCAATGTGAATATAAATGTGAATGTCAATGTGAATGTCAATGTGAATTTCAGTGTCAATGTCAATGTCAATGTCAATGTCAATGTCAACGTCAACGTCAACGTCAACGTCAACGTCAACGTCAACGTCAACGTCAACGTCAGCGTCAACGTCAACGTCAACGTCAACGTCAACGTCAACGTCAACGTCAATGTCAATGTCAATGTCAATGTCAGTAAAAGTGTCAGTGTCAATGTCAATGTCAATGTCAATGCGATTGTCAATGTCAATGTCAATGTCAATGTCAATGTCAATATCAATGTCAATATCAATGTCAATGTCAATGTCAATGTCAATGTCAATGTCAATGTCAATGTCAATGTCAATGTCAATGTCAATGTCAATGTCAATGTCAATGTCAATGTCAATGTCAATGTCAATGTCAATGTCAATGTCAATGTCAATGTCAATGTCAATGTCAATGTCAATGTCAATGTCAATGTCAATGTCAATGTCAATGTCAATGTCAATGTCAATGTCAATGTCAATGTCAATGTCAATGTCAATGTCAATGTCAATGTCAATGTCAATGTCAATGTCAATGTCAATGTCAATGTCAATGTCAATGTCAATGTCAATGTCAATGTCAATGTCAATGTCAATGTCAATGTCAATGTCACCGTCAGTGTCAGTATCAGTATCAGTGAAAGTGTCATTGTCAGTGTCAGTGTTAGTGTCAGTGTCAGTGTCAATGTCAATGTCAATGTCAATGTCAATGTCAATGTCAATGTCAATGTCAATGTTAATGTCAATGTCAATGTCAATGTCAATGTCAATGTCAATGTCAATGTCAATGTCAATGTCAATGTCAATGTCAATGTCAATGTCAATGTCAATGTCAATGTCAATGTCAATGTCAATGTCAATGTCTATGTCAATGTCAATGTCAATGCGAATGTCAATGTCAATGTCAATGTCAATGTCAATGTCAATGTCAATGTCTATGTGAATGTGAATGTCAATGTCAATGTCAATGTCAATGTCAATGTCAATGTCAATGTCAATGTCAATGTCAATGTCAATGTCAATGTCAATGTCAATGTCAATGTCAATGTCAATGTCAATGTCAATGTCAATGTCAATGTCAATGTCAATGTCAATGTCAATGTCAATGTCAATGTCAATGTCAATGTCAATGTCAATGTCAATGTCAATGTCAATGTCAATGTCAATGTCAATGTCAATGTCAATGTCAATGTCAATGTCAATGTCAATGTCAATGTCAATGTCAATGTCAATGTCAATGTCAATGTCAATGTCAATGTCAATGTCAATGTCAATGTCAATGTCAATGTCAATGTCAATGTCAATGTCAATGTCAATGTCAATGTCAATGTCAATGTCAATGTCAATGTCAATGTCAATGTCAATGTCAATGTCAATGTCAATGTCAATGTCAATGTCAATGTCAATGTCAATGTCAATGTCAATGTCAATGTCAATGTCAATGTCAATGTCAATGTCAATGTCAATGTCAATGTCAATGTCTATGTCAATGCGAATGTCAATGCGAATGTCAATGTCAATGTCAATGTCAATGTCTATGTCAATGTGAATGTGAATGTGAATGTCAATGTCAATGTCAATATCAATGTCAATGTCAATGTCAATGTCAATGTCAATGTCAATGTTAATGTCAATGTCAATGTCAATGTCAATGTCAATGTCAATGTCAATGTCAATGTCAACGTCAACGTCAGTGTCAGTGTCAGTGTCAGTGAAAGTGTCAGTGTCAATGTCATTGTCAGTGTCAGTGTCAGTGTCAGTGTCAGTGAAAGTATCATTGTCACCGTCAGTGTCAGTATCAGTATCAGTGAAAGTGTCATTGTCAGTGTCAGTGTTAGTGTCAGTGTCAGTGTCAGTGTCAGTGTCAATGTCAATGTCAATGTCTATGTCAATGTGAATGCGAATGTGAATGTGAATGTCAATGTCAATGTCAATGCGAATGTCAATGTCAATGTCAATGTCAATGTCAATGTCAATGCGATTGTCAATGTCAATGTCAATGTCAATGTCAATGTCAATGTCAATGTCAATGTCAATGTCAATGTCAATGTCAATGTCAATGTCAATGTCAATGTCAATGTCAATGTCGATGTAAATGTCGATGTGAATGTCAATGTCAATGTCAATGTCAATGTCAATGTCAATGTCAATGTCAATGTCAATGTCGATGTGAATGTCGATTTCAATGCGATTGTCAATGTCAATGTCAATGTCAATGTCAATGTCAATGTCAATGTCAATGTCAATGTCAATGTCAATGTCAATGTCAATGTCAATGTCAATGTCAATGTCAATGTCAATGTCAATGTCAATGTCAATGTCAATGTCAATGTCAATGTCAATGTCAATGTCAATGTCAATGTCAATGTCAATGTCAATGTCAATGTCATTGTCAATGTCAATGTCAATGTCAATGTCAATGTCAATGTCAATGTCAATGTCAATGTCAATGTCAATGTCAATGTCAATGTCAATGTCAATGTCAATGTCAATGTCAATGTCAATGTCAATGTCAATGTCAATGTCAATGTGAATGTCAATGTCAGTGTGAATGTGAATGTGAATGTGAATGTGAATGTGAATGTGAATGTGAATGTGAATGTGAATGTGAATGTGAATGTGAATGTGAATGTGAATGTGAATGTGAATGTGAATGTGAATGTGAATGTGAATGTGAATGTCAATGTCAATGTCAATGTCAATGCGAATGTCAATGTCAATGTCAATGTCAATGTCAATGTCAGTGTCATTGTCAATGTCAATGTCAATGTCAATGTCAATGTCAATGTCAATGTCAAAGTCAATGTCAATGTCAATGTCAATGTCAAAGTCAATATCAATGTCAGTGTCAATGTGAATGTTAGTGTCAGTGTCGATGTGAATGTCAATGTGAATATAAATGTGAATGTCAATGTGAATTTCAGTGTCAATGTCAATGTCAATGTCAATGTCAATGTCAACGTCAACGTCAACGTCAACGTCAACGTCAACGTCAACGTCAACGTCAGCGTCAACGTCAACGTCAACGTCAACGTCAACGTCAACGTCAACGTCAACGTCAACGTCAACGTCAACGTCAATGTCAATGTCAATGTCAATGTCAATGTCAATGTCAATGTCAATGTCAATGTCAATGTCAATGTCAATGTCAATGTCAATGTCAATGTCAATGTCAATGTCAATGTCAATGTCAATGTCAATGTCAATGTCAATGTCAATGTTAATGTCAATGTCAATGTCAATGTCAATGTCAATGTCAATGTCAATGTCAATGTCAATGTCAATGTCAATGTCAATGTCAATGTCAATGTCAATGTCAATGTCAATGTCAATGCGAATGTCAATGTCAATGTCAATGTCAATGTCAATGTCAATGTCTATGTGAATGTGAATGTGAATGTGAATGTGAATGTGAATGTGAATGTGAATGTCAATGTCAATGTCAATGTCAATGTCAATGTCAATGTCAATGTCAATGTCAAGGTCAATGTCAATGTCAATGTCAATGTCAATGTCAATGTCAATGTCAATGTCAATGTCAATGTCAATGTCAATGTCAATGTCAATGTCAATGTCAATGTCAATGTCAATGTCAATGTCAATGTCAATGTCAATGTCAATGTCAATGTCAATGTCAATGTCAATGTCAATGTCAATGTCAATGTCAATGTCAATGTCAATGTCAATGTCAATGTCAATGTCAATGTCAATGTCAATGTCAATGTCAATGTCAATGTCAATGTCAATGTCAATGTCAATGTCAATGTCAATGTCAATGTCAATGTCTATGTCAATGCGAATGTCAATGCGAATGTCAATGTCAATGTCAATGTCAATGTCTATGTCAATGTGAATGTGAATGTGAATGTCAATGTCAATGTCAATGTCAATGTCAATGTCAATGTCAATGTCAATGTCAATGTCAATGTTAATGTCAATGTCAATGTCAATGTCAATGTCAATGTCAATGTCAATGTCAATGTCAACGTCAACGTCAGTGTCAGTGTCAGTGTCAGTGAAAGTGTCAGTGTCAATGTCATTGTCAGTGTCAGTGTCAGTGTCAGTGTCAGTGAAAGTATCATTGTCACCGTCAGTGTCAGTATCAGTATCAGTGAAAGTGTCATTGTCAGTGTCAGTGTTAGTGTCAGTGTCAGTGTCAGTGTCAGTGTCAGTGTCAATGTCAATGTCAATGTCTATGTCAATGTGAATGCGAATGTGAATGTGAATGTCAATGTCAATGTCAATGCGAATGTCAATGTCAATGTCAATGTCAATGTCAATGTCAATGCGATTGTCAATGTCAATGTCAATGTCAATGTCAATGTCAATGTCAATGTCAATGTCAATGTCAATGTCAATGTCAATGTCAATGTCAATGTCAATGTCAATGTCAATGTCAATGTCAATGTCAATGTCAATGTCGATGTAAATGTCGATGTGAATGTCAATGTCAATGTCAATGTCAATGTCAATGTCAATGTCAATGTCAATGTCGATGTGAATGTCGATTTCAATGCGATTGTCAATGTCAATGTCAATGTCAATGTCAATGTCAATGTCAATGTCAATGTCAATGTCAATGTCAATGTCAATGTCAATGTCAATGTCAATGTCAATGTCAATGTCAATGTCAATGTCAATGTCAATGTCAATGTCAATGTCAATGTCAATGTCAATGTCAATGTCAATGTCAATGTCAATGTCAATGTCAATGTCAATGTCAATGTCAATGTCAATGTCAATGTCAATGTCAATGTCAATGTCAATGTCAATGTCAATGTCAATGTGAATGTCAATGTCAGTGTGAATGTGAATGTGAATGTGAATGTGAATGTGAATGTGAATGTGAATGTGAATGTGAATGTGAATGTGAATGTGAATGTGAATGTGAATGTGAATGTGAATGTGAATGTGAATGTGAATGTGAATGTGAATGTGAATGTGAATGTGAATGTGAATGTGAATGTGAATGTGAATGTCAATGTCAATGCGAATGTCAATGTCAATGTCAATGTCAATGTCAATGTCAATGTCAGTGTCATTGTCAATGTCAATGTCAATGTCAATGTCAATGTCAATGTCAATGTCAAAGTCAATGTCAATGTCAATGTCAATGTCAAAGTCAATATCAATGTCAGTGTCAATGTGAATGTTAGTGTCAGTGTCGATGTGAATGTCAATGTGAATATAAATGTGAATGTCAATGTGAATGTCAATGTGAATTTCAGTGTCAATGTCAATGTCAATGTCAATGTCAATGTCAACGTCAACGTCAACGTCAACGTCAACGTCAACGTCAACGTCAACGTCAGCGTCAACGTCAACGTCAACGTCAACGTCAACGTCAACGTCAACGTCAACGTCAATGTCAATGTCAATGTCAATGTCAGTAAAAGTGTCAGTGTCAATGTCAATGTCAATGTCAATGCGATTGTCAATGTCAATGTCAATGTCAATGTCAATATCAATGTCAATATCAATGTCAATGTCAATGTCAATGTCAATGTCAATGTCAATGTCAATGTCAATGTCAATGTCAATGTCAATGTCCATGTCAATGTCAATGTCAATGTCAATGTCAATGTCAATGTCAATGTCAATGTCAATGTCAATGTCAATGTCAATGTCAATGTCAATGTCAATGTCAATGTCAATGTCAATGTCAATGTCAATGTCAATGTCAATGTCAATGTCTATGTGAATGTGAATGTGAATGTCAATGTCAATGTCAATGTCAATGTCAATGTCAATGTCAATGTCAATGTCAATGTCAATGTCAATGTCAATGTCAATGTCAATGTCAATGTCAATGTCAATGTCAATGTCAATGTCAATGTCAATGTCAATGTCAATGTCAATGTCAATGTCAATGTCAATGTCAATGTCAATGTCAATGTCAATGTCAATGTCAATGTCAATGTCAATGTCAATGTCAATGTCAATGTCAATGTCAATGTCAATGTCAATGTCAATGTCAATGTCAATGTCAATGTCAATGTCAATGTCAATGTCAATGTCAATGTCAATGTCAATGTCAATGTCAATGTCAATGTCAATGTCAATGTCAATGTCAATGTCAATGTCAATGTCAATGTCAATGTCAATGTCAATGTCAATGTCAATGTCAATGTCAATGTCAATGTCAATGTCAATGTGAATGTCAATGTCAGTGTGAATGTGAATGTGAATGTGAATGTGAATGTGAATGTGAATGTGAATGTGAATGTGAATGTGAATGTGAATGTGAATGTGAATGTGAATGTGAATGTGAATGTGAATGTGAATGTGAATGTGAATGTGAATGTGAATGTCAATGTCAATGTCAATGTCAATGCGAATGTCAATGTCAATGTCAATGTCAATGTCAATGTCAGTGTCATTGTCAATGTCAATGTCAATGTCAATGTCAATGTCAATGTCAATGTCAAAGTCAATGTCAATGTCAATGTCAATGTCAAAGTCAATATCAATGTCAGTGTCAATGTGAATGTTAGTGTCAGTGTCGATGTGAATGTCAATGTGAATATAAATGTGAATGTCAATGTGAATTTCAGTGTCAATGTCAATGTCAATGTCAATGTCAATGTCAACGTCAACGTCAACGTCAACGTCAACGTCAACGTCAACGTCAACGTCAGCGTCAACGTCAACGTCAACGTCAACGTCAACGTCAACGTCAACGTCAACGTCAACGTCAACGTCAACGTCAATGTCAATGTCAATGTCAATGTCAATGTCAATGTCAATGTCAATGTCAATGTCAATGTCAATGTCAATGTCAATGTCAATGTCAATGTCAATGTCAATGTCAATGTCAATGTCAATGTTAATGTCAATGTCAATGTCAATGTCAATGTCAATGTCAATGTCAATGTCAATGTCAATGTCAATGTCAATGTCAATGTCAATGTCAATGTCAATGTCAATGTCAATGTCAATGCGAATGTCAATGTCAATGTCAATGTCAATGTCAATGTCAATGTCTATGTGAATGTGAATGTGAATGTGAATGTGAATGTGAATGTGAATGTGAATGTCAATGTCAATGTCAATGTCAATGTCAATGTCAATGTCAATGTCAATGTCAAGGTCAATGTCAATGTCAATGTCAATGTCAATGTCAATGTCAATGTCAATGTCAATGTCAATGTCAATGTCAATGTCAATGTCAATGTCAATGTCAATGTCAATGTCAATGTCAATGTCAATGTCAATGTCAATGTCAATGTCAATGTCAATGTCAATGTCAATGTCAATGTCAATGTCAATGTCAATGTCAATGTCAATGTCAATGTCAATGTCAATGTCAATGTCAATGTCAATGTCAATGTCAATGTCAATGTCAATGTCAATGTCAATGTCAATGTCAATGTCAATGTCAATGTCTATGTCAATGCGAATGTCAATGCGAATGTCAATGTCAATGTCAATGTCAATGTCTATGTCAATGTGAATGTGAATGTGAATGTCAATGTCAATGTCAATGTCAATGTCAATGTCAATGTCAATGTCAATGTCAATGTCAATGTTAATGTCAATGTCAATGTCAATGTCAATGTCAATGTCAATGTCAATGTCAATGTCAACGTCAACGTCAGTGTCAGTGTCAGTGTCAGTGAAAGTGTCAGTGTCAATGTCATTGTCAGTGTCAGTGTCAGTGTCAGTGTCAGTGAAAGTATCATTGTCACCGTCAGTGTCAGTATCAGTATCAGTGAAAGTGTCATTGTCAGTGTCAGTGTTAGTGTCAGTGTCAGTGTCAGTGTCAGTGTCAGTGTCAATGTCAATGTCAATGTCTATGTCAATGTGAATGCGAATGTGAATGTGAATGTCAATGTCAATGTCAATGCGAATGTCAATGTCAATGTCAATGTCAATGTCAATGTCAATGCGATTGTCAATGTCAATGTCAATGTCAATGTCAATGTCAATGTCAATGTCAATGTCAATGTCAATGTCAATGTCAATGTCAATGTCAATGTCAATGTCAATGTCAATGTCAATGTCAATGTCAATGTCAATGTCAATGTCGATGTAAATGTCGATGTGAATGTCAATGTCAATGTCAATGTCAATGTCAATGTCAATGTCAATGTCAATGTCGATGTGAATGTCGATTTCAATGCGATTGTCAATGTCAATGTCAATGTCAATGTCAATGTCAATGTCAATGTCAATGTCAATGTCAATGTCAATGTCAATGTCAATGTCAATGTCAATGTCAATGTCAATGTCAATGTCAATGTCAATGTCAATGTCAATGTCAATGTCAATGTCAATGTCAATGTCAATGTCAATGTCAATGTCAATGTCAATGTCAATGTCAATGTCAATGTCAATGTCAATGTCAATGTCAATGTCAATGTCAATGTCAATGTCAATGTCAATGTCAATGTCAATGTGAATGTCAATGTCAGTGTGAATGTGAATGTGAATGTGAATGTGAATGTGAATGTGAATGTGAATGTGAATGTGAATGTGAATGTGAATGTGAATGTGAATGTGAATGTGAATGTGAATGTGAATGTGAATGTGAATGTGAATGTGAATGTGAATGTGAATGTGAATGTGAATGTGAATGTGAATGTCAATGTCAATGCGAATGTCAATGTCAATGTCAATGTCAATGTCAATGTCAATGTCAGTGTCATTGTCAATGTCAATGTCAATGTCAATGTCAATGTCAATGTCAATGTCAAAGTCAATGTCAATGTCAATGTCAATGTCAAAGTCAATATCAATGTCAGTGTCAATGTGAATGTTAGTGTCAGTGTCGATGTGAATGTCAATGTGAATATAAATGTGAATGTCAATGTGAATGTCAATGTGAATTTCAGTGTCAATGTCAATGTCAATGTCAATGTCAATGTCAACGTCAACGTCAACGTCAACGTCAACGTCAACGTCAACGTCAACGTCAGCGTCAACGTCAACGTCAACGTCAACGTCAACGTCAACGTCAACGTCAACGTCAATGTCAATGTCAATGTCAATGTCAGTAAAAGTGTCAGTGTCAATGTCAATGTCAATGTCAATGCGATTGTCAATGTCAATGTCAATGTCAATGTCAATATCAATGTCAATATCAATGTCAATGTCAATGTCAATGTCAATGTCAATGTCAATGTCAATGTCAATGTCAATGTCAATGTCAATGTCCATGTCAATGTCAATGTCAATGTCAATGTCAATGTCAATGTCAATGTCAATGTCAATGTCAATGTCAATGTCAATGTCAATGTCAATGTCAATGTCAATGTCAATGTCAATGTCAATGTCAATGTCAATGTCTATGTGAATGTGAATGTCAATGTCAATGTCAATGTCAATGTCAATGTCAATGTCAATGTCAATGTCAATGTCAATGTCAATGTCAATGTCAATGTCAATGTCAATGTCAATGTCAATGTCAATGTCAATGTCAATGTCAATGTCAATGTCAATGTCAATGTCAATGTCAATGTCAATGTCAATGTCAATGTCAATGTCAATGTCAATGTCAATGTCAATGTCAATGTCAATGTCAATGTCAATGTCAATGTCAATGTCAATGTCAATGTCAATGTCAATGTCAATGTCAATGTCAATGTCAATGTCAATGTCAATGTCAATGTCAATGTCAATGTCAATGTCAATGTCAATGTCAATGTCAATGTCAATGTCAATGTCAATGTCAATGTCAATGTCAATGTCAATGTCAATGTCAATGTCAATGTCAATGTCTATGTCAATGCGAATGTCAATGCGAATGTCAATGTCAATGTCAATGTCAATGTCTATGTCAATGTGAATGTGAATGTGAATGTCAATGTCAATGTCAATGTCAATGTCAATGTCAATGTCAATGTCAATGTCAATGTCAATGTTAATGTCAATGTCAATGTCAATGTCAATGTCAATGTCAATGTCAATGTCAATGTCAACGTCAACGTCAGTGTCAGTGTCAGTGTCAGTGAAAGTGTCAGTGTCAATGTCATTGTCAGTGTCAGTGTCAGTGTCAGTGTCAGTGAAAGTATCATTGTCACCGTCAGTGTCAGTATCAGTATCAGTGAAAGTGTCATTGTCAGTGTCAGTGTTAGTGTCAGTGTCAGTGTCAGTGTCAGTGTCAATGTCAATGTCAATGTCTATGTCAATGTGAATGCGAATGTGAATGTGAATGTCAATGTCAATGTCAATGCGAATGTCAATGTCAATGTCAATGTCAATGTCAATGTCAATGCGATTGTCAATGTCAATGTCAATGTCAATGTCAATGTCAATGTCAATGTCAATGTCAATGTCAATGTCAATGTCAATGTCAATGTCAATGTCAATGTCAATGTCAATGTCAATGTCAATGTCAATGTCAATGTCAATGTCAATGTCGATGTAAATGTCGATGTGAATGTCAATGTCAATGTCAATGTCAATGTCAATGTCAATGTCAAAGTCAATGTCGATGTGAATGTCGATTTCAATGCGATTGTCAATGTCAATGTCAATGTCAATGTCAATGTCAATGTCAATGTCAATGTCAATGTCAATGTCAATGTCAATGTCAATGTCAATGTCAATGTCAATGTCAATGTCAATGTCAATGTCAATGTCAATGTCAATGTCAATGTCAATGTCAATGTCAATGTCAATGTCAATGTCAATGTCAATGTCAATGTCAATGTCAATGTCAATGTCAATGTCAATGTCAATGTCAATGTCAATGTCAATGTCAATGTCAATGTCAATGTCAATGTCAATGTCAATGTCAATGTCAATGTCAATGTCAATGTGAATGTCAATGTCAGTGTGAATGTGAATGTGAATGTGAATGTGAATGTGAATGTGAATGTGAATGTGAATGTGAATGTGAATGTGAATGTGAATGTGAATGTGAATGTGAATGTGAATGTGAATGTGAATGTGAATGTGAATGTGAATGTGAATGTGAATGTGAATGTGAATGTCAATGTCAATGTCAATGTCAATGCGAATGTCAATGTCAATGTCAATGTCAATGTCAATGTCAGTGTCATTGTCAATGTCAATGTCAATGTCAATGTCAATGTCAATGTCAATGTCAATGTCAAAGTCAATGTCAATGTCAATGTCAATGTCAAAGTCAATATCAATGTCAGTGTCAATGTGAATGTTAGTGTCAGTGTCGATGTGAATGTCAATGTGAATATAAATGTGAATGTCAATGTGAATGTCAATGTGAATTTCAGTGTCAATGTCAATGTCAATGTCAATGTCAATGTCAACGTCAACGTCAACGTCAACGTCAACGTCAACGTCAACGTCAACGTCAACGTCAGCGTCAACGTCAACGTCAACGTCAACGTCAACGTCAACGTCAACGTCAACGTCAATGTCAATGTCAATGTCAATGTCAGTAAAAGTGTCAGTGTCAATGTCAATGTCAATGTCAATGCGATTGTCAATGTCAATGTCAATGTCAATGTCAATATCAATGTCAATATCAATGTCAATGTCAATGTCAATGTCAATGTCAATGTCAATGTCAATGTCAATGTCAATGTCAATGTCAATGTCAATGTCAATGTCAATGTCAATGTCAATGTCAATGTCAATGTCAATGTCAATGTCAATGTCAATGTCAATGTCAATGTCAATGTCAATGTCAATGTCAATGTCAATGTCAATGTCAATGTCAATGTCAATGTCAATGTCAATGTCAATGTCAATGTCAATGTCAATGTCAATGTCAATGTCAATGTCAATGTCAATGTCAATGTCAATGTCAATGTCAATGTCTATGTCTATGTCAATGTCAATGTCAATGTCAATGTCAATGTCAATGTCAATGTCAATGTCAATGTCAATGTCAATGTCAATGTCAATGTCAATGTCAATGTCAATGTCAATGTCAATGTCAATGTCAATGTCAATGTCAATGTCAATGTCAATGTCAATGTCACCGTCAGTGTCAGTATCAGTATCAGTGAAAGTGTCATTGTCAGTGTCAGTGTTAGTGTCAGTGTCAGTGTCAGTGTCAGTGTCAATGTCAATGTCAATGTCTATGTCAATGTGAATGTGAATGTGAATGTGAATGTCAATGTCAATGTCAATGCGAATGTCAATGTCAATGTCAATGTCAATGTCAATGTCAATGTCAATGTCAATGTCAATGTCAATGTCAATGTCAATGTCAATGTCAATGTCAATGTCAATGTCAATGTCAATTTCAATGTCAATGTCAATGTCAATGTGAATGTCAATGTCAGTGTGAATGTGAATGTGAATGTGAATGTGAATGTGAATGTGAATGTGAATGTGAATGTGAATGTGAATGTGAATGTGAATGTGAATGTGAATGTGAATGTGAATGTGAATGTGAATGTGAATGTGAATGTGAATGTGAATGTGAATGTGAATGTGAATGTGAATGTGAATGTCAATGTCAATGTCAATGTCAATGCGAATGTCAATGTCAATGTCAATGTCAATGTCAATGGCAGTGTCATTGTCAATGTCAATGTCAATGTCAATGTCAATGTCAATGTCAATGTCAAAGTCAATGTCAATGTCAATGTCAATGTCAAAGTCAATATCAATGTCAGTGTCAATGTGAATGTTAGTGTCAGTGTCGATGTGAATGTCAATGTGAATATAAATGTGAATGTCAATGTGAATGTCAATGTGAATTTCAGTGTCAATGTCAATGTCAATGTCAATGTCAATGTCAACGTCAACGTCAACGTCAACGTCAACGTCAACGTCAACGTCAGCGTCAACGTCAACGTCAACGTCAACGTCAACGTCAACGTCAACGTCAATGTCAATGTCAATGTCAATGTCAGTAAAAGTGTCAGTGTCAATGTCAATGTCAATGTCAATGCGATTGTCAATGTCAATGTCAATGTCAATGTCAATGTCAATATCAATGTCAATATCAATGTCAATGTCAATGTCAATGTCAATGTCAATGTCAATGTCAATGTCAATGTCAATGTCAATGTCAATGTCAATGTCAATGTCAATGTCAATGTCAATGTCAATGTCAATGTCAATGTGAATGTCAATGTCAGTGTGAATGTGAATGTGAATGTGAATGTGAATGTGAATGTGAATGTGAATGTGAATGTGAATGTGAATGTGAATGTGAATGTGAATGTGAATGTGAATGTGAATGTGAATGTGAATGTGAATGTGAATGTGAATGTGAATGTGAATGTGAATGTGAATGTGAATGTGAATGTCAATGTCAATGTCAATGTCAATGCGAATGTCAATGTCAATGTCAATGTCAATGTCAATGTCAGTGTCATTGTCAATGTCAATGTCAATGTCAATGTCAATGTCAATGTCAATGTCAAAGTCAATGTCAATGTCAATGTCAATGTCAAAGTCAATATCAATGTCAGTGTCAATGTGAATGTTAGTGTCAGTGTCGATGTGAATGTCAATGTGAATATAAATGTGAATGTCAATGTGAATGTCAATGTGAATTTCAGTGTCAATGTCAATGTCAATGTCAATGTCAATGTCAACGTCAACGTCAACGTCAACGTCAACGTCAACGTCAACGTCAACGTCAGCGTCAACGTCAACGTCAACGTCAACGTCAACGTCAACGTCAACGTCAACGTCAATGTCAATGTCAATGTCAATGTCAGTAAAAGTGTCAGTGTCAATGTCAATGTCAATGTCAATGCGATTGTCAATGTCAATGTCAATGTCAATGTCAATATCAATGTCAATATCAATGTCAATGTCAATGTCAATGTCAATGTCAATGTCAATGTCAATGTCAATGTCAATGTCAATGTCAATGTCAATGTCAATGTCAATGTCAATGTCAATGTCAATGTCAATGTCAATGTCAATGTCAATGTCAATGTCAATGTCAATGTCAATGTCAATGTCAATGTCAATGTCAATATCAATGTCAATGTCAATGTCAATGTCAATGTCAATGTCAATGTCAATGTCAATGTCAATGTCAATGTCAATGTCAATGTCAATGTCAATGTCAATGTCTATGTCTATGTCAATGTCAATGTCAATGTCAATGTCAATGTCAATGTCAATGTCAATGTCAATGTCAATGTCAATGTCAATGTCAATGTCAATGTCAATGTCAATGTCAATGTCAATGTCAATGTCAATGTCAATGTCAATGTCAATGTCAATGTCAATGTCAATGTCAATGTCAATGTCACCGTCAGTGTCAGTATCAGTATCAGTGAAAGTGTCATTGTCAGTGTCAGTGTTAGTGTCAGTGTCAGTGTCAGTGTCAGTGTCAATGTCAATGTCAATGTCTATGTCAATGTGAATGTGAATGTGAATGTGAATGTCAATGTCAATGTCAATGCGAATGTCAATGTCAATGTCAATGTCAATGTCAATGTCAATGTCAATGTCAATGTCAATGTCAATGTCAATGTCAATGTCAATGTCAATGTCAATGTCAATGTCAATTTCAATGTCAATGTCAATGTCAATGTGAATGTCAATGTCAGTGTGAATGTGAATGTGAATGTGAATGTGAATGTGAATGTGAATGTGAATGTGAATGTGAATGTGAATGTGAATGTGAATGTGAATGTGAATGTGAATGTGAATGTGAATGTGAATGTGAATGTGAATGTGAATGTGAATGTGAATGTGAATGTGAATGTGAATGTCAATGTCAATGTCAATGTCAATGCGAATGTCAATGTCAATGTCAATGTCAATGTCAATGGCAGTGTCATTGTCAATGTCAATGTCAATGTCAATGTCAATGTCAATGTCAATGTCAAAGTCAATGTCAATGTCAATGTCAATGTCAAAGTCAATATCAATGTCAGTGTCAATGTGAATGTTAGTGTCAGTGTCGATGTGAATGTCAATGTGAATATAAATGTGAATGTCAATGTGAATGTCAATGTGAATTTCAGTGTCAATGTCAATGTCAATGTCAATGTCAATGTCAACGTCAACGTCAACGTCAACGTCAACGTCAACGTCAACGTCAACGTCAGCGTCAACGTCAACGTCAACGTCAACGTCAACGTCAACGTCAACGTCAATGTCAATGTCAATGTCAATGTCAGTAAAAGTGTCAGTGTCAATGTCAATGTCAATGTCAATGCGATTGTCAATGTCAATGTCAATGTCAATGTCAATATCAATGTCAATATCAATGTCAATGTCAATGTCAATGTCAATGTCAATGTCAATGTCAATGTCAATGTCAATGTCAATGTCAATGTCAATGTCAATGTCAATGTCAATGTCAATGTCAATGTCAATGTCAATGTCAATGTCAATGTCAATGTCAATGTCAATGTCAATGTCAATGTCAATGTCAATGTCAATGTCAATGTCAATGTCAATGTCAATGTCAATGTCAATGTCAATGTCAATGTCAATGTCAATGTCAATGTCAATGTCAATGTCAATGTCAATGTCAATGTCAATGTCAATGTCAATGTCAATGTCAATGTCAATGTCAATGTCAATGTCAATGTCTATGTCAATGTCAATGTCAATGTCAATGTCAATGTCAATGTCAATGTCAATGTCAATGTCAATGTCAATGTCAATGTCAATGTCAATGTCAATGTCAATGTCAATGTCAATGTCAATGTCAATGTCAATGTCAATGTCAATGTCAATGTCAATGTCAATGTCAATGTCACCGTCAGTGTCAGTATCAGTATCAGTGAAAGTGTCATTGTCAGTGTCAGTGTTAGTGTCAGTGTCAGTGTCAATGTCAATGTCAATGTCTATGTCAATGTGAATGTGAATGTGAATGTGAATGTGAATGTCAATGTCAATGTCATTGCGAATGTCAATGTCAATGTCAATGTCAATGTCAATGTCAATGTCAATGCGATTGTCAATGTCAATGTCAATGTCAACGTCAACGTCAACGTCAACGTCAACGTCAACGTCAACGTCAACGTCAACGTCAACGTCAACGTCAACGTCAACGTCAACGTCAACGTCAACGTCAACGTCAACGTCAACGTCAATGTCAATGTCAATGTCAATGTCAGTAAAAGTGTCAGTGTCAATGTCAATGTCAATGTCAATGCGATTGTCAATGTCAATGTCAATGTCAATGTCAATATCAATGTCAATATCAATGTCAATGTCAATGTCAATGTCAATGTCAATGTCAATGTCAATGTCAATGCCAATGTCAATGTCAATGTCAATGTCAATGTCAATGTCAATGTCAATGTCAATGTCAATGTCAATGTCAATGTCAATGTCAATGTCAATGTCAATGTCAATGTCAATGTCAATGTCAATGTCAATGTCAATGTCAATGTCAATGTCAATGTCAATGTCAATGTCAATGTCAATGTCAATGTCAATGTCAATGTCAATGTCAATGTCAATGTCTATGTCAATGTCAATGTCAATGTCAATGTCAATGTCAATGTCAATGTCAATGTCAATGTCAATGTCAATGTCAATGTCAATGTCAATGTCAATGTCAATGTCAATGTCAATGTCAATGTCAATGTCAATGTCAATGTCAATGTCAATGTCAATGTCAATGTCAATGTCAATGTCAATGTCAATGTCAATGTCAATGTCAATGTCAATGTCAATGTCAATGTCAATGTCAATGTCAATGTCAATGTCAATGTCACCGTCAGTGTCAGTATCAGTATCAGTGAAAGTGTCATTGTCAGTGTCAGTGTTAGTGTCAGTGTCAGTGTCAATGTCAATGTCAATGTCAATGTCAATGTCAATGTCAATGTCAATGTCAATGTCAATGTTAATGTCAATGTCAATGTCAATGTCAATGTCAATGTCAATGTCAATGTCAATGTCAATGTCAATGTCAATGTCAATGTCAATGTCAATGTCAATGTCAATGTCAATGTCAATGTCTATGTCAATGTCAATGTCAATGTCAATGTCAATGTCAATGTCAATGTCAATGTCTATGTGAATGTGAATGTGAATGTGAATGTGAATGTGAATGTCAATGTCAATGTCAATGTCAATGTCAATGTCAATGTCAATGTCAATGTCAATGTCAATGTCAATGTCAATGTCAATGTCAATGTCAATGTCAATGTCAATGTCAATGTCAATGTCAATGTCAATGTCAATGTCAATGTCAATGTCAATGTCAATGTCAATGTCAATGTCAATGTCAATGTCAATGTCAATGTCAATGTCAATGTCAATGTCAATGTCAATGTCAATGTCAATGTCAATGTCAATGTCAATGTCAATGTCAATGTCAATGTCAATGTCAATGTCAATGTCAATGTCAATGTCAATGTCAATGTCAATGTCAATGTCAATGTCAATGTCAATGTCAATGTCAATGTCAATGTCAATGTCAATGTCAATGTCAATGTCAATGTCAATGTCAATGTCAATGTCAATGTCAATGTCTATGTCAATGCGAATGTCAATGCGAATGTCAATGTCAATGTCAATGTCAATGTCTATGTCAATGTGAATGTGAATGTGAATGTCAATGTGAATGTCAATGTCAATGTCAATGTCAATGTCAATGTCAATGTCAATGTCAATGTCAATGTCAATGTTAATGTCAATGTCAATGTCAATGTCAATGTCAATGTCAATGTCAATGTCAATGTCAACGTCAACGTCAGTGTCAGTGTCAGTGTCAGTGAAAGTGTCAGTGTCAATGTCATTGTCAGTGTCAGTGTCAGTGTCAGTGTCAGTGAAAGTATCATTGTCACCGTCAGTGTCAGTATCAGTATCAGTGAAAGTGTCATTGTCAGTGTCAGTGTTAGTGTCAGTGTCAGTGTCAGTGTCAGTGTCAATGTCAATGTCAATGTCTATGTCAATGTGAATGCGAATGTGAATGTGAATGTCAATGTCAATGTCAATGCGAATGTCAATGTCAATGTCAATGTCAATGTCAATGTCAATGCGATTGTCAATGTCAATGTCAATGTCAATGTCAATGTCAATGTCAATGTCAATGTCAATGTCAATGTCAATGTCAATGTCAATGTCAATGTCAATGTCAATGTCAATGTCAATGTCAATGTCAATGTCAATGTCAATGTCGATGTAAATGTCGATGTGAATGTCAATGTCAATGTCAATGTCAATGTCAATGTCAATGTCAATGTCAATGTCGATGTGAATGTCGATTTCAATGCGATTGCGATTGTCAATGTCAATGTCAATGTCAATGTCAATGTCAATGTCAATGTCAATGTCAATGTCAATGTCAATGTCAATGTCAATGTCAATGTCAATGTCAATGTCAATGTCAATGTCAATGTCAATGTCAATGTCAATGTCAATGTCAATGTCAATGTCAATGTCAATGTCAATGTCAATGTCAATGTCAATGTCAATGTCAATGTCAATGTCAATGTCAATGTCAATGTCAATGTCAATGTCAATGTCAGTGTGAATGTGAATGTGAATGTGAATGTGAATGTGAATGTGAATGTGAATGTGAATGTGAATGTGAATGTGAATGTGAATGTGAATGTGAATGTGAATGTGAATGTGAATGTGAATGTCAATGTCAATGTCAATGTCAATGCGAATGTCAATGTCAATGTCAATGTCAATGTCAATGTCAGTGTCATTGTCAATGTCAATGTCAATGTCAATGTCAATGTCAATGTCAATGTCAAAGTCAATGTCAATGTCAATGTCAATGTCAAAGTCAATATCAATGTCAGTGTCAATGTGAATGTTAGTGTCAGTGTCGATGTGAATGTCAATGTGAATATAAATGTGAATGTCAATGTGAATGTCAATGTGAATTTCAGTGTCAATGTCAATGTCAATGTCAATGTCAATGTCAACGTCAACGTCAACGTCAACGTCAACGTCAACGTCAACGTCAACGTCAGCGTCAACGTCAACGTCAACGTCAACGTCAACGTCAACGTCAACGTCAACGTCAATGTCAATGTCAATGTCAATGTCAGTAAAAGTGTCAGTGTCAATGTCAATGTCAATGTCAATGCGATTGTCAATGTCAATGTCAATGTCAATGTCAATATCAATGTCAATATCAATGTCAATGTCAATGTCAATGTCAATGTCAATGTCAATGTCAATGTCAATGTCAATGTCAATGTCAATGTCAATGTCAATGTCAATGTCAATGTCAATGTCAATGTCAATGTCAATGTCAATGTCAATGTCAATGTCAATGTCAATGTCAATGTCAATGTCAATGTCAATGTCAATGTCAATGTCAATGTCAATGTCAATGTCAATGTCAATGTCAATGTCAATGTCTATGTCTATGTCAATGTCAATGTCAATGTCAATGTCAATGTCAATGTCAATGTCAATGTCAATGTCAATGTCAATGTCAATGTCAATGTCAATGTCAATGTCAATGTCAATGTCAATGTCAATGTCAATGTCAATGTCAATGTCACCGTCAGTGTCAGTATCAGTATCAGTGAAAGTGTCATTGTCAGTGTCAGTGTTAGTGTCAGTGTCAGTGTCAGTGTCAGTGTCAATGTCAATGTCAATGTCTATGTCAATGTGAATGTGAATGTGAATGTGAATGTCAATGTCAATGTCAATGCGAATGTCAATGTCAATGTCAATGTCAATGTCAATGTCAATGTCAATGTCAATGTCAATGTCAATGTCAATGTCAATGTCAATGTCAATGTCAATGTCAATGTCAATGTCAATGTCAATGTCAATGTCAATGTCAATGTGAATGTCAATGTCAGTGTGAATGTGAATGTGAATGTGAATGTGAATGTGAATGTGAATGTGAATGTGAATGTGAATGTGAATGTGAATGTGAATGTGAATGTGAATGTGAATGTGAATGTGAATGTGAATGTGAATGTGAATGTGAATGTGAATGTGAATGTGAATGTGAATGTGAATGTGAATGTGAATGTGAATGTGAATGTCAATGTCAATGTCAATGCGAATGTCAATGTCAATGTCAATGTCAATGTCAATGTCAGTGTCATTGTCAATGTCAATGTCAATGTCAATGTCAATGTCAATGTCAATGTCAAAGTCAATGTCAATGTCAATGTCAATGTCAAAGTCAATATCAATGTCAGTGTCAATGTGAACGTTAGTGTCAGTGTCGATGTGAATGTCAATGTGAATATAAATGTGAATGTCAATGTGAATGTCAATGTGAATTTCAGTGTCAATGTCAATGTCAATGTCAATGTCAATGTCAACGTCAACGTCAACGTCAACGTCAACGTCAACGTCAACGTCAACGTCAGCGTCAACGTCAACGTCAACGTCAACGTCAACGTCAACGTCAACGTCAATGTCAATGTCAATGTCAATGTCAGTAAAAGTGTCAGTGTCAATGTCAATGTCAATGTCAATGCGATTGTCAATGTCAATGTCAATGTCAATGTCAATATCAATGTCAATATCAATGTCAATGTCAATGTCAATGTCAATGTCAATGTCAATGTCAATGTCAATGTCAATGTCAATGTCAATGTCAATGTCAATGTCAATGTCAATGTCAATGTCAATGTCAATGTCAATGTCAATGTCAATGTCAATGTCAATGTCAATGTCAATGTCAATGTCAATGTCAATGTCAATGTCAATGTCAATGTCAATGTCAATGTCAATGTCAATGTCTATGTCAATGTCAATGTCAATGTCAATGTCAATGTCAATGTCAATGTCAATGTCAATGTCAATGTCAATGTCAATGTCAATGTCAATGTCAATGTCAATGTCAATGTCAATGTCAATGTCAATGTCAATGTCAATGTCAATGTCAATGTCAATGTCAATGTCAATGTCAATGTCAATGTCACCGTCAGTGTCAGTATCAGTATCAGTGAAAGTGTCATTGTCAGTGTCAGTGTTAGTGTCAGTGTCAGTGTCAGTGTCAATGTCAATGTCAATGTCTATGTCAATGTCAATGTGAATGTGAATGTGAATGTCAATGTCAATGTCATTGCGAATGTCAATGTCAATGTCAATGTCAATGTCAATGTCAATGCGATTGTCAATGTCAATGTCAATGTCAACGTCAACGTCAACGTCAACGTCAACGTCAACGTCAACGTCAACGTCAACGTCAACGTCAACGTCAACGTCAACGTCAACGTCAACGTCAACGTCAACGTCAACGTCAACGTCAACGTCAACGTCAATGTCAATGTCAATGTCAATGTCAGTAAAAGTGTCAGTGTCAATGTCAATGTCAATGTCAATGCGATTGTCAATGTCAATGTCAATGTCAATGTCAATATCAATGTCAATATCAATGTCAATGCCAATGTCAATGTCAATGTCAATGTCAATGTCAATGTCAATGTCAATGTCAATGTCAATGTCAATGTCAATGTCAATGTCAATGTCAATGTCAATGTCAATGTCAATGTCAATGTCAATGTCAATGTCAATGTCAATGTCAATGTCAATGTCAATGTCAATGTCAATGTCAATGTCAATGTCAATGTCAATGTCAATGTCAATGTCAATGTCAATGTCAATGTCAATGTCAATGTCAATGTCAATGTCAATGTCAATGTCAATGTCAATGTCAATGTCAATGTCAATGTCAATGTCAATGTCAATGTCAATGTCAATGTCAATGTCAATGTCAATGTCAATGTCAATGTCAATGTCTATGTCAATGTCAATGTCAATGTCAATGTCAATGTCAATGTCAATGTCAATGTCAATGTCAATGTCAATGTCAATGTCAATGTCAATGTCAATGTCAATGTCAATGTCAATGTCAATGTCAATGTCAATGTCAATGTCAATGTCAAAGTCAATATCAATGTCAGTGTCAATGTGAATGTTAGTGTCAGTGTCGATGTGAATGTCAATGTGAATATAAATGTGAATGTCAATGTGAATGTCAATGTGAATTTCAGTGTCAATGTCAATGTCAATGTCAATGTCAATGTCAACGTCAACGTCAACGTCAACGTCAACGTCAACGTCAACGTCAACGTCAGCGTCAACGTCAACGTCAACGTCAACGTCAACGTCAACGTCAACGTCAACGTCAATGTCAATGTCAATGTCAATGTCAGTAAAAGTGTCAGTGTCAATGTCAATGTCAATGTCAATGCGATTGTCAATGTCAATGTCAATGTCAATGTCAATATCAATGTCAATATCAATGTCAATGTCAATGTCAATGTCAATGTCAATGTCAATGTCAATGTCAATGTCAATGTCAATGTCAATGTCAATGTCAATGTCAATGTCAATGTCAATGTCAATGTCAATGTCAATGTCAATGTCAATGTCAATGTCAATGTCAATGTCAATGTCAATGTCAATGTCAATGTCAATGTCAATGTCAATGTCAATGTCAATGTCAATGTCAATGTCAATGTCAATGTCTATGTCAATGTCAATGTCAATGTCAATGTCAATGTCAATGTCAATGTCAATGTCAATGTCAATGTCAATGTCAATGTCACCGTCAGTGTCAGTATCAGTATCAGTGAAAGTGTCATTGTCAGTGTCAGTGTTAGTGTCAGTGTCAGTGTCAGTGTCAGTGTCAGTGTCAATGTCAATGTCAATGTCTATGTGAATGTGAATGTGAATGTGAATGTGAATGTCAATGTCAATGTCATTGCGAATGTCAATGTCAATGTCAATGTCAATGTCAATGTCAATGTCAATGTCAATGTCAATGTCAATGTCAATGTCAATGTCAATGTCAATGTCAATGTCAATGTCAATGTCAATGTCAATGTCAATGTCAATGTCAATGTCAATGTCAATGTCAATCTCAATGTCAATGTCAATGTCAATGTCAATGTCAATGTCAATGTCAATGTCAATGTCAATGTCAATGTCAATGTCAATGTCAATGTCAATGTCAATGTCAATGTCAATGTCAATGTCAATGTCAATGTCAATGTCAATGTCAATGTCAATGTCAATGTCAATGTCAATGTCAATGTCAATGTCAATGTCAATGTCAATGTCAATGTCAATGTCAATGTCAATGTCAATGTCAATGTCTATGTCAATGTCAATGTCAATGTCAATGTCAATGTCAATGTCAATGTCAATGTCAATGTCAATGTCAATGTCAATGTCACCGTCAGTGTCAGTATCAGTATCAGTGAAAGTGTCATTGTCAGTGTCAGTGTTAGTGTCAGTGTCAGTGTCAGTGTCAGTGTCAGTGTCAATGTCAATGTCAATGTCTATGTCAATGTGAATGTGAATGTGAATGTGAATGTCAATGTCAATGTCATTGCGAATGTCAATGTCAATGTCAATGTCAATGTCAATGTCAATGTCAATGCGATTGTCAATGTCAATGTCAATGTCAACGTCAACGTCAACGTCAACGTCAACGTCAACGTCAACGTCAACGTCAACGTCAACGTCAACGTCAACGTCAACGTCAACGTCAACGTCAACGTCAACGTCAACGTCAACGTCAACGTCAACGTCAACGTCAACGTCAACGTCAACGTCAACGTCAACGTCAATGTCAATGTCAATGTCAATGTCAGTAAAAGTGTCAGTGTCAATGTCAATGTCAATGTCAATGTCAATGTCAATGTCAATGTCAATGTCAATGTCAATGTCAATGTCAATGTCAATGTCAATGTCAATGTCAATGTCAATGTCAATGTCAATGTCAATGTCAATGTCAATGTCAATGTCAATGTCAATGTCAATGTCAATGTCAATGTCAATGTCAATGTCTATGTCAATGTCAATGTCAATGTCAATGTCAATGTCAATGTCAATGTCAATGTCAATGTCAATGTCAATGTCAATGTCAATGTCAATGTCAATGTCAATGTCAATGTCAATGTCAATGTCAATGTCAATGTCAATGTCAATGTCAATGTCAATGTCAATGTCAATGTCTATGTCAATGTCAATGTCAATGTCACCGTCAGTGTCAGTATCAGTATCAGTGAAAGTGTCATTGTCAGTGTCAGTGTTAGTGTCAGTGTCAGTGTCAGTGTCAGTGTCAATGTCAATGTCAATGTCTATGTCAATGTGAATGTGAATGTGAATGTGAATGTCAATGTCAATGTCAATGCGAATGTCAATGTCAATGTCAATGTCAATGTCAATGTCAATGTCAATGCGATTGTCAATGTCAATGTCAATGTCAACGGCAACGTCAACGTCAACGTCAACGTCAACGTCAACGTCAACGTCAACGTCAACGTCAACGTCAACGTCAACGTCAACGTCAACGTCAACGTCAACGTCAACGTCAACGTCAACGTCAACGTCAATGTCAATGTCAATGTCAATGTCAGTAAAAGTGTCAGTGTCAATGTCAATGTCAATGTCAATGCGATTGTCAATGTCAATGTCAATGTCAATGTCAATATCAATGTCAATATCAATGTCAATGCCAATGTCAATGTCAATGTCAATGTCAATGTCAATGTCAATGTCAATGTCAATGTCAATGTCAATGTCAATGTCAATGTCAATGTCAATGTCAATGTCAATGTCAATGTCAATGTCAATGTCAATGTCAATGTCAATGTCAATGTCAATGCGATTGTCAATGTCAATGTCAATGTCAACGTCAATGTCAATGTCAATGTCAATGTCAATGTCAATGTCAATGTCAATGTCAATGTCAATGTCTATGTCAATGCGAATGTCAATGCGAATGTCAATGTCAATGTCAATGTCAATGTCTATGTCAATGTGAATGTGAATGTGAATGTGAATGTGAATGTGAATGTCAATGTCAATGTCAATGTCAATGTCAATGTCAATGTCAATGTCAATGTCAATGTTAATGTCAATGTCAATGTCAATGTCAATGTCAATGTCAATGTCAATGTCAATGTCAATGTCAACGTCAACGTCAGTGTCAGTGTCAGTGTCAGTGAAAGTGTCAGTGTCAATGTCATTGTCAGTGTCAGTGTCAGTGTCAGTGTCAGTGAAAGTATCATTGTCACCGTCAGTGTCAGTATCAGTATCAGTGAAAGTGTCATTGTCAGTGTCAGTGTCAGTGTCAGTGTCAATGTCAATGTCAATGTCTATGTCAATGTGAATGCGAATGTGAATGTGAATGTCAATGTCAATGTCAATGCGAATGTCAATGTCAATGTCAATGTCAATGTCAATGTCAATGTCAATGTCAATGTCAATGTCAATGTCAATGTCAATGTCAATGTCAATGTCAATGTCAATGTCAATGTCAATGTCAATGTCAATGTCAATGTCAATGTCAATGTCAATGTCAATGTCAATGTCAATGTCAATGTCAATGTCAATGTCAATGTCAATGTCAATGTCAATGTCAATGTCAATGTCAATGTCAATGTCAATGTCAATGTCAATGTCAATGTCAATGTCAATGTCAATGTCAATGTCAATGTCAATGTGAATGTCAATGTCAGTGTGAATGTGAATGTGAATGTGAATGTGAATGTGAATGTGAATGTGAATGTGAATGTGAATGTGAATGTGAATGTGAATGTGAATGTGAATGTGAATGTGAATGTGAATGTGAATGTGAATGTGAATGTGAATGTGAATGTGAATGTGAATGTGAATGTGAATGTGAATGTGAATGTGAATGTGAATGTGAATGTCAATGTCAATGTCAATGTCAATGCGAATGTCAATGTCAATGTCAATGTCAATGTCAATGTCAGTGTCATTGTCAATGTCAATGTCAATGTCAATGTCAATGTCAATGTCAATGTCAAAGTCAATGTCAATGTCAATGTCAATGTCAAAGTCAATATCAATGTCAGTGTCAATGTGAATGTTAGTGTCAGTGTCGATGTGAATGTCAATGTGAATATAAATGTGAATGTCAATGTGAATGTCAATGTGAATTTCAGTGTCAATGTCAATGTCAATGTCAATGTCAATGTCAACGTCAACGTCAACGTCAACGTCAACGTCAACGTCAACGTCAACGTCAGCGTCAACGTCAACGTCAACGTCAACGTCAACGTCAACGTCAACGTCAACGTCAATGTCAATGTCAATGTCAATGTCAGTAAAAGTGTCAGTGTCAATGTCAATGTCAATGTCAATGCGATTGTCAATGTCAATGTCAATGTCAATGTCAATATCAATGTCAATATCAATGTCAATGTCAATGTCAATGTCAATGTCAATGTCAATGTCAATGTCAATGTCAATGTCAATGTCAATGTCAATGTCAATGTCAATGTCAATGTCAATGTCAATGTCAATGTCAATGTCAATGTCAATGTCAATGTCAATGTCAATGTCAATGTCAATGTCAATGTCAATGTCAATGTCAATGTCAATGTCAATGTCAATGTCAATGTCAATGTCAATGTCAATGTCAATGTCAATGTCAATGTCAATGTCTATGTCAATGTCAATGTCAATGTCAATGTCAATGTCAATGTCAATGTCAATGTCAATGTCAATGTCAATGTCAATGTCAATGTCAATGTCAATGTCAATGTCAATGTCAATGTCAATGTCAATGTCAATGTCAATGTCAATGTCAATGTCAATGTCAATGTCAATGTCACCGTCAGTGTCAGTATCAGTATCAGTGAAAGTGTCATTGTCAGTGTCAGTGTTAGTGTCAGTGTCAGTGTCAGTGTCAGTGTCAATGTCAATGTCAATGTCTATGTCAATGTGAATGTGAATGTGAATGTGAATGTGAATGTCAATGTCAATGTCAATGCGAATGTCAATGTCAATGTCAATGTCAATGTCAATGTCAATGTCAATGTCAATGTCAATGTCAATGTCAATGTCAATGTCAATGTCAATGTCAATGTCAATGTCAATGTCAATGTCAATGTGAATGTCAATGTCAGTGTGAATGTGAATGTGAATGTGAATGTGAATGTGAATGTGAATGTGAATGTGAATGTGAATGTGAATGTGAATGTGAATGTGAATGTGAATGTGAATGTGAATGTGAATGTGAATGTGAATGTGAATGTGAATGTGAATGTGAATGTGAATGTGAATGTGAATGTGAATGTGAATGTCAATGTCAATGTCAATGTCAATGCGAATGTCAATGTCAATGTCAATGTCAATGTCAATGTCAGTGTCATTGTCAATGTCAATGTCAATGTCAATGTCAATGTCAATGTCAATGTCAATGTCAAAGTCAATGTCAATGTCAATGTCAATGTCAAAGTCAATATCAATGTCAGTGTCAATGTGAATGTTAGTGTCAGTGTCGATGTGAATGTCAATGTGAATATAAATGTGAATGTCAATGTGAATGTCAATGTGAATTTCAGTGTCAATGTCAATGTCAATGTCAATGTCAATGTCAATGTCAACGTCAACGTCAACGTCAACGTCAACGTCAACGTCAACGTCAACGTCAACGTCAACGTCAACGTCAGCGTCAACGTCAACGTCAACGTCAACGTCAACGTCAACGTCAACGTCAACGTCAATGTCAATGTCAATGTCAATGTCAGTAAAAGTGTCAGTGTCAATGTCAATGTCAATGTCAATGCGATTGTCAATGTCAATGTCAATGTCAATGTCAATATCAATGTCAATATCAATGTCAATGTCAATGTCAATGTCAATGTCAATGTCAATGTCAATGTCAATGTCAATGTCAATGTCAATGTCAATGTCAATGTCAATGTCAATGTCAATGTCAATGTCAATGTCAATGTCAATGTCAATGTCAATGTCAATGTCAATGTCAATGTCAATGTCAATGTCAATGTCAATGTCAATGTCAATGTCAATGTCAATGTCAATGTCAATGTCAATGTCAATGTCAATGTCAATGTCAATGTCAATGTCAATGTCAATGTCTATGTCAATGTCAAAGTCAATGTCAATGTCAATGTCAATGTCAAAGTCAATATCAATGTCAGTGTCAATGTGAATGTTAGTGTCAGTGTCGATGTGAATGTCAATGTGAATATAAATGTGAATGTCAATGTGAATGTCAATGTGAATTTCAGTGTCAATGTCAATGTCAATGTCAATGTCAATGTCAATGTCAACGTCAACGTCAACGTCAACGTCAACGTCAACGTCAACGTCAACGTCAGCGTCAACGTCAACGTCAACGTCAACGTCAACGTCAACGTCAACGTCAACGTCAATGTCAATGTCAATGTCAATGTCAGTAAAAGTGTCAGTGTCAATGTCAATGTCAATGTCAATGCGATTGTCAATGTCAATGTCAATGTCAATGTCAATATCAATGTCAATATCAATGTCAATGTCAATGTCAATGTCAATGTCAATGTCAATGTCAATGTCAATGTCAATGTCAATGTCAATGTCAATGTCAATGTCAATGTCAATGTCAATGTCAATGTCAATGTCAATGTCAATGTCAATGTCAATGTCAATGTCAATGTCAATGTCAATGTCAATGTCAATGTCAATGTCAATGTCAATGTCAATGTCAATGTCAATGTCAATGTCAATGTCAATGTCAATGTCAATGTCAATGTCAATGTCAATGTCAATGTCAATGTCAATGTCAATGTCAATGTCAATGTCAATGTCAATGTCTATGTCAATGTCAATGTCAATGTCAATGTCAATGTCAATGTCAATGTCAATGTCAATGTCAATGTCAATGTCAATGTCAATGTCAATGTCAATGTCAATGTCAATGTCAATGTCAATGTCAATGTCAATGTCAATGTCAATGTCAATGTCAATGTCAATGTCAATGTCAATGTCACCGTCAGTGTCAGTATCAGTATCAGTGAAAGTGTCATTGTCAGTGTCAGTGTTAGTGTCAGTGTCAGTGTCAGTGTCAGTGTCAATGTCAATGTCAATGTCTATGTCTATGTCAATGTGAATGTGAATGTGAATGTGAATGTGAATGTCAATGTCATTGCGAATGTCAATGTCAATGTCAATGTCAATGTCAATGTCAATGTCAATGCGATTGTCAATGTCAATGTCAATGTCAACGTCAACGTCAACGTCAACGTCAACGTCAACGTCAACGTCAACGTCAACGTCAACGTCAACGTCAACGTCAACGTCAACGTCAACGTCAACGTCAACGTCAACGTCAACGTCAACGTCAACGTCAACGTCAACGTCAACGTCAACGTCAACGTCAACGTCAATGTCAATGTCAATGTCAATGTCAGTAAAAGTGTCAGTGTCAATGTCAATGTCAATGTCAATGCGATTGTCAATGTCAATGTCAATGTCAATGTCAATGTCAATATCAATGTCAATATCAATGTCAATGCCAATGTCAATGTCAATGTCAATGTCAATGTCAATGTCAATGTCAATGTCAATGTCAATGTCAATGTCAATGTCAATGTCAATGTCAATGTCAATGTCAATGTCAATGTCAATGTCAATGTCAATGTCAATGTCAATGTCAATGTCAATGTCAATGTCAATGTCAATGTCAATGTCAATGTCAATGTCAATGTCAATGTCAATGTCAATGTCAATGTCAATGTCAATGTCAATGTCAATGTCAATGTCAATGCCAATGTCAATGTCAATGTCAATGTCAATGTCAATGTCAATGTCAATGTCAATGTCAATGTCAATGTCAATGTCAATGTCAATGTCAATGTCAATGTCAATGTCAATGTCAATGTCAATGTCAATGTCAATGTCAATGTCAATGTCAATGTCAATGTCAATGTCAATGTCAATGTCAATGTCAATGTCAATGTCAATGTCAATGTCAATGTCAATGTCAATGTCAATGTCAATGTCAATGTCAATGTCAATGTCAATGTCAATGTCAATGTCAATGTCAATGTCAATGTCAATGTCAATGTCAATGTCAATGTCAATGTCAATGTCAATATCAATGTCAATGTCAATGTCAATGTCAATGTCAATGTCAATGTCAATGTCAATGTCAATGTCAATGTCAATGTCAATGTCAATGTCAATGTCAATGTCAATGTCAATGTCAATGTCAATGTCAATGTCAATGTCAATGTCAATGTCAATGTCAATGTCAATGTCAATGTCAATGTCAATGTCAATGTCAATGTCAATGTCAATGTCAATGTCAATGTCAATGTCAATGTCAATGTCAATGTCAATGTCAATGTCAATGTCAATGTCAATGTCAATGTCAATGTCAATGTCAATGTCAATGTCTATGTCAATGTCAATGTCAATGTCAATGTCAATGTCAATGTCAATGTCAATGTCAATGTCAATGTCAATGTCAATGTCAATGTCAATGTCAATGTCAATGTCAATGTCAATGTCAATGTCAATGTCAATGTCAATGTCAATGTCAATGTCAATGTCAATGTCAATGTCAATGTCACCGTCAGTGTCAGTATCAGTATCAGTGAAAGTGTCATTGTCAGTGTCAGTGTTAGTGTCAGTGTCAGTGTCAGTGTCAGTGTCAATGTCAATGTCAATGTCTATGTCTATGTCAATGTGAATGTGAATGTGAATGTGAATGTCAATGTCATTGCGAATGTCAATGTCAATGTCAATGTCAATGTCAATGTCAATGTCAATGCGATTGTCAATGTCAATGTCAATGTCAACGTCAACGTCAACGTCAACGTCAACGTCAACGTCAACGTCAACGTCAACGTCAACGTCAACGTCAACGTCAACGTCAACGTCAACGTCAACGTCAACGTCAACGTCAACGTCAACGTCAACGTCAACGTCAACGTCAACGTCAACGTCAATGTCAATGTCAATGTCAATGTCAGTAAAAGTGTCAGTGTCAATGTCAATGTCAATGTCAATGCGATTGTCAATGTCAATGTCAATGTCAATGTCAATGTCAATATCAATGTCAATATCAATGTCAATGCCAATGTCAATGTCAATGTCAATGTCAATGTCAATGTCAATGTCAATGTCAATGTCAATGTCAATGTCAATGTCAATGTCAATGTCAATGTCAATGTCAATGTCAATGTCAATGTCAATGTCAATGTCAATGTCAATGTCAATGTCAATGTCAATGTCAATGTCAATGTCAATGTCAATGTCAATGTCAATGTCAATGTCAATGTCAATGTCAATGTCAATGTCAATGTCAATGTCAATGTCAATGTCAATGTCAATGTCAATGTCAATATCAATGTCAATGCCAATGTCAATGTCAATGTCAATGTCAATGTCAATGTCAATGTCAATGTCAATGTCAATGTCAATGTCAATGTCAATGTCAATGTCAATGTCAATGTCAATGTCAATGTCAATGTCAATGTCAATGTCAATGTCAATGTCAATGTCAATGTCAATGTCAATGTCAATGTCAATGTCAATGTCAATGTCAATGTCAATGTCAATGTCAATGTCAATGTCAATGTCAATGTCAATGTCAATGTCAATGTCAATGTCAATGTCTATGTCAATGTCAATGTCAATGTCAATGTCAATGTCAATGTCAATGTCAATGTCAATGTCAATGTCAATGTCAATGTCAATGTCAATGTCAATGTCAATGTCAATGTCAATGTCAATGTCAATGTCAATGTCAATGTCAATGTCAATGTCAATGTCACCGTCAGTGTCAGTATCAGTATCAGTGAAAGTGTCATTGTCAGTGTCAGTGTTAGTGTCAGTGTCAGTGTCAGTGTCAGTGTCAATGTCAATGTCAATGTCTATGTCAATGTGAATGTGAATGTGAATGTGAATGTGAATGTCAATGTCAATGCGAATGTCAATGTCAATGTCAATGTCAATGTCAATGTCAATGTCAATGCGATTGTCAATGTCAATGTCAATGTCAACGGCAACGTCAACGTCAACGTCAACGTCAACGTCAACGTCAACGTCAACGTCAACGTCAACGTCAACGTCAACGTCAACGTCAACGTCAACGTCAACGTCAACGTCAACGTCAACGTCAACGTCAACGTCAACGTCAACGTCAACGTCAACGTCAACGTCAACGTCAACGTCAACGTCAACGTCAACGTCAACGTCAACGTCAACGTCAACGTCAACGTCAACGTCAACGTCAATGTCAATGTCAATGTCAATGTCAATGTCAATGTCAATGTCAATGCGATTGTCAATGTCAATGTCAATGTCAACGTCAACGTCAACGTCAACGTCAACGTCAACGTCAACGTCAACGTCAACGTCAACGTCAACGTCAACGTCAACGTCAACGTCAACGTCAACGTCAACGTCAACGTCAACGTCAACGTCAACGTCAACGTCAACGTCAACGTCAACGTCAACGTCAACGTCAACGTCAACGTCAACGTCAACGTCAACGTCAACGTCAACGTCAACGTCAACGTCAACGTCAACGTCAACGTCAACGTCAACGTCAACGTCAACGTCAACGTCAACGTCAACGTCAACGTCAACGTCAACGTCAACGTCAACGTCAACGTCAACGTCAACGTCAACGTCAACGTCAACGTCAACGTCAACGTCAACGTCAACGTCAACGTCAACGTCAACGTCAACGTCAACGTCAACGTCAACGTCAACGTCAACGTCAACGTCAACGTCAACGTCAACGTCAACGTCAACGTCAACGTCAACGTCAACGTCAACGTCAACGTCAACGTCAACGTCAACGTCAACGTCAACGTCAACGTCAACGTCAACGTCAACGTCAACGTCAACGTCAACGTCAACGTCAACGTCAACGTCAACGTCAACGTCAACGTCAACGTCAACGTCAACGTCAACGTCAACGTCAACGTCAACGTCATCGTCATCGTCATCGTCATCGTCATCGTCAACGTCAACGTCAACGTCAACGTCAACGTCAACGTCAGTGTCAGTGTCAGTGTCAATGTCAATGTCAATGTCAATGTCAATGTCAATGTCAATGTCAATGTCAATGTCAATGTCAATGTCAATGTCAATGTCAATGTCAATGTCAATGTCAATGTCAATGTCAATGTCAATGTCAATGTCAATGCGAATGTCAATGTCAATGTCAATGTCAATGTCAATGCGAATGTCAATGTCAATGTCAATGTCAATGTCAATGTCAATGTCTATGTGAATGTGAATGTCAATGTGAATGTCAATGTCAATGTCAATGTCAATGTCAATGTCAATGTCAATGTCAATGTCAATGTCAATGTCAATGTCAATGTCAATGTCAATGTCAATGTCAATGTCAATGTCAATGTCAATGTCAATGTCAATGTCAATGTCAATGTCAATGTCAATGTCAATGTCAATGTCAATGTCAATGTCAATGTCAATGTCAATGTCAATGTCAATGTCAACGTCAATGTCAATGTCAATGTCAATGTCAATGTCAATGTCTATGTCAATGCGAATGTCAATGTCAATGTCAATGTCTATGTCAATGCGAATGTCAATGCGAATGTCAATGTCAATGTCAATGTCAATGTCTATGTGAATGTGAATGTGAATGTGAATGTGAATGTGAATGTGAATGTGAATGTCAATGTCAATGTCAATGTCAATGTCAATGTCAATGTCAATGTCAATGTTAATGTCAATGTCAATGTCAATGTCAATGTCAATGTCAATGTCAATGTCAATGTCAACGTCAACGTCAGTGTCAGTGTCAGTGTCAGTGAAAGTGTCAGTGTCAATGTCATTGTCAGTGTCAGTGTCAGTGTCAGTGTCAGTGAAAGTATCATTGTCACCGTCAGTGTCAGTATCAGTATCAGTGAAAGTGTCATTGTCAGTGTCAGTGTTAGTGTCAGTGTCAGTGTCAGTGTCAGTGTCAGTGTCAATGTCAATGTCAATGTCTATGTCAATGTGAATGTGAATGTGAATGTGAATGTCAATGTCAATGTCAATGCGAATGTCAATGTCAGTGTCAATGTCAATGTCAATGTCAATGCGATTGTCAATGTCAATGTCAATGTCAATGTCAATGTCAATGTCAATGTCAATGTCAATGTCAATGTCAATGTCAATGTCAATGTCAATGTCAATGTCAATGTCAATGTCAATGTCAATGTCAATGTCAATGTCAATGTCAATGTCAATGTCAATGTCAATGTCAATGTCAATGTCGATGTAAATGTCGATGTGAATGTCAATGTCAATGTCAATGTCAATGTCAATGTCAATGTCAATGTCGATGTGAATGTCGATTTCAATGCGATTGTCAATGTCAATGTCAATGTCAATGTCAATGTCAATGTCAATGTCAATGTCAATGTCAATGTCAATGTCAATGTCAATGTCAATGTCAATGTCAATGTCAATGTCAATGTCAATGTCAATGTCAATGTCAATGTCAATGTCAATGTCAATGTCAATGTCAATGTCAATGTCAATGTCAATGTCAATGTCAATGTCAATGTCAATGTCAATGTCAATGTCAATGTCAATGTCAATGTCAATGTCAATGTCAATGTCAATGTCAATGCGAATGTCAATGTCAATGTCAATGTCAATGTCTATGTCAATGTCAATGTCAATGCGAATGTCAATGTCAATGTCAATGTCAATGTCAATGTCAATGTCAATGTCTATGTGAATGTGAATGTCAATGTGAATGTGAATGTGAATGTCAATGTCAATGTCAATGTCAATGTCAATGTCAATGTCAATGTCAATGTCAATGTCAATGTCAATGTCAATGTCAATGTCAATGTCAATGTCAATGTCAATGTCAATGTCAATGTCAATGTCAATGTCAATGTCAATGTCAATGTCAATGTCAATGTCAATGTCAATGTCAATGTCAATGTCAATGTCAATGTCAATGTCAATGTCAATGTCAACGTCAATGTCAATGTCAATGTCAATGTCAATGTCAATGTCTATGTCAATGCGAATGTCAATGTCAATGTCAATGTCTATGTCAATGCGAATGTCAATGCGAATGTCAATGTCAATGTCAATGTCAATGTCTATGTGAATGTGAATGTGAATGTGAATGTGAATGTGAATGTGAATGTGAATGTCAATGTCAATGTCAATGTCAATGTCAATGTCAATGTCAATGTCAATGTTAATGTCAATGTCAATGTCAATGTCAATGTCAATGTCAATGTCAATGTCAATGTCAACGTCAACGTCAGTGTCAGTGTCAGTGTCAGTGAAAGTGTCAGTGTCAATGTCATTGTCAGTGTCAGTGTCAGTGTCAGTGTCAGTGAAAGTATCATTGTCACCGTCAGTGTCAGTATCAGTATCAGTGAAAGTGTCATTGTCAGTGTCAGTGTTAGTGTCAGTGTCAGTGTCAGTGTCAGTGTCAATGTCAATGTCAATGTCTATGTCAATGTGAATGTGAATGTGAATGTGAATGTCAATGTCAATGTCAATGCGAATGTCAATGTCAGTGTCAATGTCAATGTCAATGTCAATGCGATTGTCAATGTCAATGTCAATGTCAATGTCAATGTCAATGTCAATGTCAATGTCAATGTCAATGTCAATGTCAATGTCAATGTCAATGTCAATGTCAATGTCAATGTCAATGTCAATGTCAATGTCAATGTCAATGTCAATGTCAATGTCAATGTCAATGTCAATGTCGATGTAAATGTCGATGTGAATGTCAATGTCAATGTCAATGTCAATGTCAATGTCAATGTCGATGTGAATGTCGATTTCAATGCGATTGTCAATGTCAATGTCAATGTCAATGTCAATGTCAATGTCAATGTCAATGTCAATGTCAATGTCAATGTCAATGTCAATGTCAATGTCAATGTCAATGTCAATGTCAATGTCAATGTCAATGTCAATGTCAATGTCAATGTCAATGTCAATGTCAATGTCAATGTCAATGTCAATGTCAATGTCAATGTCAATGTCAATGTCAATGTCAATGTCAATGTCAATGTCAATGTCAATGTCAATGTCAATGTCAATGTCAATGTCAATGTCAATGTCAGTGTGAATGTGAATGTGAATGTGAATGTGAATGTGAATGTGAATGTGAATGTGAATGTGAATGTGAATGTGAATGTGAATGTGAATGTGAATGTGAATGTCAATGTCAATGTCAATGTCAATGCGAATGTCAATGTCAATGTTAATGTCAAAGTCAATATCAATGTCAGTGTCAATGTGAATGTTAGTGTCAGTGTCGATGTGAATGTCAATGTGAATATAAATGTGAATGTCAATGTGAATGTCAATGTGAATTTCAGTGTCAATGTCAATGTCAATGTCAATGTCAATGTCAACGTCAACGTCAACGTCAACGTCAACGTCAACGTCAACGTCAACGTCAACGTCAACGTCAGCGTCAACGTCAACGTCAACGTCAACGTCAACGTCAACGTCAATGTCAATGTCAATGTCAATGTCAGTAAAAGTGTCAGTGTCAATGTCAATGTCAATGTCAATGCGATTGTCAATGTCAATGTCAATGTCAATGTCAATATCAATGTCAATATCAATGTCAATGTCAATGTCAATGTCAATGTCAATGTCAATGTCAATGTCAATGTCAATGTCAATGTCAATGTCAATGTCAATGTCAATGTCAATGTCAATGTCAATGTCAATGTCAATGTCAATGCGAATGTCAATGTCAATGTCAATGTCAATGTCAATGTCAATGTCAATGTCTATGTGAATGTGAATGTCAATGTGAATGTGAATGTGAATGTCAATGTCAATGTCAATGTCAATGTCAATGTCAATGTCAATGTCAATGTCAATGTCAATGTCAATGTCAATGTCAATGTCAATGTCAATGTCAATGTCAATGTCAATGTCAATGTCAATGTCAATGTCAATGTCAATGTCAATGTCAATGTCAATGTCAATGTCAATGTCAATGTCAATGTCAATGTCAATGTCAATGTCAACGTCAATGTCAATGTCAATGTCAATGTCAATGTCAATGTCTATGTCAATGCGAATGTCAATGTCAATGTCAATGTCTATGTCAATGCGAATGTCAATGCGAATGTCAATGTCAATGTCAATGTCAATGTCTATGTGAATGTGAATGTGAATGTGAATGTGAATGTGAATGTGAATGTGAATGTCAATGTCAATGTCAATGTCAATGTCAATGTCAATGTCAATGTCAATGTCAATGTCAATGTTAATGTCAATGTCAATGTCAATGTCAATGTCAATGTCAATGTCAATGTCAATGTCAACGTCAACGTCAGTGTCAGTGTCAGTGTCAGTGAAAGTGTCAGTGTCAATGTCATTGTCAGTGTCAGTGTCAGTGTCAGTGTCAGTGAAAGTATCATTGTCACCGTCAGTGTCAGTATCAGTATCAGTGAAAGTGTCATTGTCAGTGTCAGTGTTAGTGTCAGTGTCAGTGTCAGTGTCAGTGTCAATGTCAATGTCAATGTCTATGTCAATGTGAATGTGAATGTGAATGTGAATGTCAATGTCAATGTCAATGCGAATGTCAATGTCAGTGTCAATGTCAATGTCAATGTCAATGCGATTGTCAATGTCAATGTCAATGTCAATGTCAATGTCAATGTCAATGTCAATGTCAATGTCAATGTCAATGTCAATGTCAATGTCAATGTCAATGTCAATGTCAATGTCAATGTCAATGTCAATGTCAATGTCAATGTCAATGTCAATGTCAATGTCAATGTCAATGTCAATGTCAATGTCGATGTAAATGTCGATGTGAATGTCAATGTCAATGTCAATGTCAATGTCAATGTCAATGTCAATGTCGATGTGAATGTCGATTTCAATGCGATTGTCAATGTCAATGTCAATGTCAATGTCAATGTCAATGTCAATGTCAATGTCAATGTCAATGTCAATGTCAATGTCAATGTCAATGTCAATGTCAATGTCAATGTCAATGTCAATGTCAATGTCAATGTCAATGTCAATGTCAATGTCAATGTCAATGTCAATGTCAATGTCAATGTCAATGTCAATGTCAATGTCAATGTCAATGTCAATGTCAATGTCAATGTCAATGTCAATGTCAATGTCAGTGTGAATGTGAATGTGAATGTGAATGTGAATGTGAATGTGAATGTGAATGTGAATGTGAATGTGAATGTGAATGTGAATGTGAATGTGAATGTGAATGTCAATGTCAATGTCAATGTCAATGCGAATGTCAATGTCAATGTTAATGTCAAAGTCAATATCAATGTCAGTGTCAATGTGAATGTTAGTGTCAGTGTCGATGTGAATGTCAATGTGAATATAAATGTGAATGTCAATGTGAATGTCAATGTGAATTTCAGTGTCAATGTCAATGTCAATGTCAATGTCAATGTCAACGTCAACGTCAACGTCAACGTCAACGTCAACGTCAACGTCAACGTCAACGTCAACGTCAGCGTCAACGTCAACGTCAACGTCAACGTCAACGTCAACGTCAATGTCAATGTCAATGTCAATGTCAGTAAAAGTGTCAGTGTCAATGTCAATGTCAATGTCAATGCGATTGTCAATGTCAATGTCAATGTCAATGTCAATATCAATGTCAATATCAATGTCAATGTCAATGTCAATGTCAATGTCAATGTCAATGTCAATGTCAATGTCAATGTCAATGTCAATGTCAATGTCAATGTCAATGTCAATGTCAATGTCAATGTCAATGTCAATGTCAATGTCAATGTCAATGTCAATGTCAATGTCAATGTCAATGTCAATGTCAATGTCAATGTCAATGTCAATGTCAATGTCAATGTCAATGTCAATGTCAATGTCAATGTCAATGTCAATGTCAATGTCAATGTCAATGTCAATGTCAATGTCAATGTCAATGTCAATGTCAATGTCAATGTCAATGTCTATGTCTATGTCAATGTCAATGTCAATGTCAATGTCAATGTCAATGTCAATGTCAATGTCAATGTCAATATCAATGTCAATGTCAATGTCAATGTCAATGTCAATGTCAATGTCAATGTCAATGTCAATGTCAATGTCAATGTCAATGTCAATGTCAATGTCAATGTCAATGTCAATGTCAATGTCAATGTCAATGTCACCGTCAGTGTCAGTATCAGTATCAGTGAAAGTGTCATTGTCAGTGTCAGTGTTAGTGTCAGTGTCAGTGTCAGTGTCAGTGTCAATGTCAATGTCTATGTCTATGTCAATGTGAATGTGAATGTGAATGTGAATGTGAATGTGAATGTGAATGTCAATGTCAATGTCAATGCGAATGTCAATGTCAATGTCAATGTCAATGTCAATGTCAATGTCAATGCGATTGTCAATGTCAATGTCAACGTCAACGTCAACGTCAACGTCAACGTCAACGTCAACGTCAACGTCAACGTCAACGTCAACGTCAACGTCAACGTCAACGTCAACGTCAACGTCAACGTCAACGTCAACGTCAACGTCAACGTCAACGTCAACGTCAACGTCAACGTCAACGTCAACGTCAACGTCAACGTCAACGTCAACGTCAACGTCAACGTCAGCGTCAGCGTCAGCGTCAGCGTCAACGTCAACGTCAACGTCAACGTCAACGTCAACGTCAACGTCAACGTCAACGTCAACGTCAACGTCAACGTCAACGTCAACGTCAACGTCAACGTCAACGTCAACGTCAACGTCAACGTCAACGTCAACGTCAACGTCAACGTCAACGTCAACGTCAACGTCAACGTCAACGTCAACGTCAACGTCAACGTCAACGTCAACGTCAACGTCAACGTCAACGTCAACGTCAACGTCAACGTCAACGTCAACGTCAACGTCAACGTCAACGTCAACGTCAACGTCAACGTCAACGTCAACGTCAACGTCAACGTCAACGTCAACGTCAACGTCAACGTCAACGTCAACGTCAACGTCAACGTCAACGTCAACGTCAACGTCAACGTCAACGTCAACGTCAACGTCAACGTCAACGTCAACGTCAACGTCAACGTCAACGTCAACGTCAATGTCAATGTCAATGTCAATGTCAATGTCAATGTCAATGTCAATGTCAATGTCACCGTCAGTGTCAGTATCAGTATCAGTGAAAGTGTCATAGTCAGTGTCAGTGTTAGTGTCAGTGTCAGTGTCAGTGTCAGTGTCAATGTCAATGTCAATGTCTATGTCAATGTGAATGTGAATGTGAATGTGAATGTGAATGTGAATGTGAATGTGAATGTGAATGTCAATGTCAATGCGAATGTCAATGTCAATGTCAATGTCAATGTCAATGTCAATGTCAATGTCAATGCGATTGTCAATGTCAATGTCAATGTCAACGTCAACGTCAACGTCAACGTCAACGTCAACGTCAACGTCAACGTCAACGTCAACGTCAACGTCAACGTCAACGTCAACGTCAACGTCAACGTCAACGTCAACGTCAACGTCAACGTCAACGTCAACGTCAACGTCAACGTCAACGTCAACGTCAACGTCAACGTCAACGTCAACGTCAACGTCAAAGTCAACGTCAACGTCAACGTCAACGTCAACGTCAACGTCAACGTCAACGTCAACGTCAACGTCAGCGTCAGCGTCAGCGTCAACGTCAGCGTCAACGTCAACGTCAACGTCAACGTCAACGTCAACGTCAACGTCAACGTCAACGTCAACGTCAACGTCAACGTCAACGTCAACGTCAACGTCAACGTCAACGTCAACGTCAACGTCAACGTCAACGTCAACGTCAACGTCAACGTCAACGTCAACGTCAACGTCAACGTCAACGTCAACGTCAACGTCAACGTCAACGTCAACGTCAACGTCAACGTCAACGTCAACGTCAACGTCAACGTCAACGTCAACGTCTACGTCAACGTCAACGTCAACGTCAACGTCAACGTCAACGTCAACGTCAACGTCAACGTCAACGTCAACGTCAATGTCAATGTCAATGTCAATGTCAATGTCAATGTCAATGTCAATGTCAATGTCAATGTCAATGTCAATGTCACCGTCAGTGTCAGTATCAGTATCAGTGAAAGTGTCATTGTCAGTGTCAGTGTTAGTGTCAGTGTCAGTGTCAGTGTCAGTGTCAATGTCAATGTCTATGTCTATGTCAATGTGAATGTGAATGTGAATGTGAATGTGAATGTGAATGTCAATGTCAATGTCAATGCGAATGTCAATGTCAATGTCAATGTCAATGTCAACGTCAACGTCAACGTCAACGTCAACGTCAACGTCAACGTCAACGTCAACGTCAACGTCAACGTCAACGTCAACGTCAACGTCAACGTCAACGTCAACGTCAACGTCAACGTCAACGTCAACGTCAACGTCAACGTCAACGTCAACGTCAACGTCAACGTCAACGTCAACGTCAACGTCAACGTCAACGTCAACGTCAACGTCAACGTCAACGTCAACGTCAACGTCAACGTCAACGTCAACGTCAGCGTCAACGTCAACGTCAGCGTCAGCGTCAACGTCAACGTCAACGTCAACGTCAACGTCAACGTCAACGTCAACGTCAACGTCAACGTCAACGTCAACGTCAACGTCAACGTCAACGTCAACGTCAACGTCAACGTCAACGTCAACGTCAACGTCAACGTCAACGTCAACGTCAACGTCAACGTCAACGTCAACGTCAACGTCAACGTCAACGTCAACGTCAACGTCAACGTCAACGTCAACGTCAACGTCAACGTCAACGTCAACGTCAACGTCAACGTCAACGTCAACGTCAACGTCAACGTCAACGTCAACGTCAACGTCAACGTCAACGTCAACGTCAACGTCAACGTCAACGTCAACGTCAACGTCAACGTCAACGTCAACGTCAACGTCAACGTCAACGTCAACGTCAACGTCAACGTCAACGTCAACGTCAACGTCAACGTCAACGTCAACGTCAACGTCAACGTCAACGTCAACGTCAACGTCAACGTCAACGTCAACGTCAACGTCAACGTCAACGTCAACGTCAACGTCAACGTCAACGTCAACGTCAACGTCAACGTCAACGTCAACGTCAACGTCAACGTCAACGTCAACGTCAACGTCAAGGTCAACGTCAATGTCAATGTCAATGTCAGTGAAAGTGTCAGTGTCAATGTCAATGTCAATGTCAATGCGATTGTCAATGTCAAGGTCAACGTCAACGTCAACGTCAACGTCAACGTCAACGTCAACGTCAACGTCAACGTCAACGTCAACGTCAACGTCAACGTCAACGTCAACGTCAACGTCAACGTCAACGTCAACGTCAACGTCAACGTCAACGTCAACGTCAACGTCAACGTCAACGTCAACGTCAACGTCAACGTCAACGTCAACGTCAACGTCAACGTCAACGTCAACGTCAACGTCAACGTCAACGTCAACGTCAACGTCAACGTCAGCGTCAACGTCAGCGTCAACGTCAACGTCAACTTCAACGTCAACGTCAACGTCAACGTCAACGTCAACGTCAACGTCAACGTCAACGTCAACGTCAACGTCAACGTCAACGTCAACGTCAACGTCAACGTCAACGTCAACGTCAACGTCAACGTCAACGTCAACGTCAACGTCAACGTCAACGTCAACGTCAACGTCAACGTCAACGTCAACGTCAACGTCAACGTCAACGTCAACGTCAACGTCAACGTCAACGTCAACGTCAACGTCAACGTCAACGTCAACGTCAACGTCAACGTCAACGTCAACGTCAACGTCAAGGTCAACGTCAATGTCAATGTCAATGTCAGTGAAAGTGTCAGTGTCAATGTCAATGTCAATGTCAATGCGATTGTCAATGTCAAGGTCAATGTCAACGTCAACGTCAACGTCAACGTCAACGTCAACGTCAACGTCAACGTCAACGTCAACGTCAACGTCAACGTCAACGTCAACGTCAACGTCAACGTCAACGTCAACGTCAACGTCAACGTCAACGTCAACGTCAACGTCAACGTCAACGTCAACGTCAACGTCAACGTCAACGTCAACGTCAACGTCAACGTCAACGTCAACGTCAACGTCAACGTCAACGTCAACGTCAACGTCAACGTCAACGTCAACGTCAACGTCAACGTCAACGTCAACGTCAACGTCAACGTCAACGTCAACGTCAACGTCAACGTCAACGTCAACGTCAACGTCAACGTCAACGTCAACGTCAACGTCAACGTCAACGTCAACGTCAACGTCAACGTCAACGTCAACGTCAACGTCAACGTCAACGTCAACGTCAACGTCAACGTCAACGTCAACGTCAACGTCAACGTCAACGTCAACGTCAACGTCAACGTCAACGTCAACGTCAACGTCAACGTCAGCGTCAACGTCAGCGTCAACGTCAACGTCAACGTCAACGTCAACGTCAACGTCAACGTCAACGTCAACGTCAACGTCAACGTCAACGTCAACGTCAACGTCAACGTCAACGTCAACGTCAACGTCAACGTCAACGTCAACGTCAACGTCAACGTCAACGTCAACGTCAACGTCAACGTCAACGTCAACGTCAACGTCAACGTCAACGTCAACGTCAACGTCAACGTCAACGTCAACGTCAACGTCAACGTCAACGTCAACGTCAACGTCAACGTCAACGTCAACGTCAACGTCAACGTCAACGTCAACGTCAACGTCAACGTCAACGTCAACGTCAACGTCAAGGTCAACGTCAATGTCAATGTCAATGTCAGTGAAAGTGTCAGTGTCAATGTCAATGTCAATGTCAATGCGATTGTCAATGTCAAGGTCAATGTCAACGTCAACGTCAACGTCAACGTCAACGTCAACGTCAACGTCAACGTCAACGTCAACGTCAACGTCAACGTCAACGTCAACGTCAACGTCAACGTCAACGTCAACGTCAACGTCAACGTCAACGTCAACGTCAACGTCAACGTCAACGTCAACGTCAACGTCAACGTCAACGTCAACGTCAACGTCAACGTCAACGTCAACGTCAACGTCAACGTCAACGTCAACGTCAACGTCAACGTCAACGTCAACGTCAACGTCAACGTCAACGTCAACGTCAACGTCAACGTCAACGTCAACGTCAACGTCAACGTCAACGTCAACGTCAACGTCAACGTCAACGTCAACGTCAACGTCAACGTCAACGTCAACGTCAACGTCAACGTCAACGTCAACGTCAACGTCAACGTCAACGTCAACGTCAACGTCAACGTCAACGTCAACGTCAACGTCAACGTCAACGTCAACGTCAACGTCAACGTCAACGTCAACGTCAACGTCAACGTCAACGTCAACGTCAACGTCAACGTCAACGTCAACGTCAACGTCAACGTCAACGTCAACGTCAACGTCAACGTCAACGTCAACGTCAACGTCAACGTCAACGTCAACGTCAACGTCAACGTCAACGTCAACGTCAACGTCAACGTCAACGTCAACGTCAACGTCAACGTCAACGTCAACGTCAATGTCAATGTCAATGTCAATGTCAATGTCAATGTCAATGTCAATGTCACCGTCAGTGTCAGTATCAGTATCAGTGAAAGTGTCATTGTCAGTGTCAGTGTTAGTGTCAGTGTCAGTGTCAGTGTCAGTGTCAATGTCAATGTCAATGTCTATGTCAATGTGAATGTGAATGTGAATGTGAATGTGAATGTCAATGTCAATGCGAATGTCAATGTCAATGTCAATGTCAATGCGATTGTCAATGTCAATGTCAATGTCAACGGCAACGTCAACGTCAACGTCAACGTCAACGTCAACGTCAACGTCAACGTCAACGTCAACGTCAACGTCAACGTCAACGTCAACGTCAACGTCAACGTCAACGTCAACGTCAACGTCAACGTCAACGTCAACGTCAACGTCAACGTCAACGTCAACGTCAACGTCAACGTCAATGTCAATGTCAATGTCAATGTCAATGTCAATGTCAATGTCAATGTCAATGCGATTGTCAATGTCAATGTCAATGTCAACGTCAACGTCAACGTCAACGTCAACGTCAACGTCAACGTCAACGTCAACGTCAACGTCAACGTCAACGTCAACGTCAACGTCAACGTCAACGTCAACGTCAACGTCAACGTCAACGTCAACGTCAACGTCAACGTCAACGTCAACGTCAACGTCAACGTCAACGTCAACGTCAACGTCAACGTCAACGTCAACGTCAACGTCAACGTCAACGTCAACGTCAACGTCAACGTCAACGTCAACGTCAACGTCAACGTCAACGTCAACGTCAACGTCAACGTCAACGTCAACGTCAACGTCAACGTCAACGTCAACGTCAACGTCAACGTCAACGTCAACGTCAACGTCAACGTCAACGTCAACGTCAACGTCAACGTCAACGTCAACGTCAACGTCAACGTCAACGTCAACGTCAACGTCAACGTCAACGTCAACGTCAACGTCAACGTCAACGTCAACGTCAACGTCAACGTCAACGTCAACGTCAACGTCAACGTCAACGTCAACGTCAACGTCAACGTCAACGTCAACGTCAACGTCAACGTCAACGTCAACGTCAACGTCAACGTCAACGTCAACGTCAATGTCAATGTCAATGTCAATGTCAATGTCAATGCGAATGTCAATGTCAATGTCAATGTCAATGTCTATGTCAATGTCAATGTCAATGCGAATGTCAATGTCAATGTCAATGTCAATGTCAATGTCAATGTCAATGTCTATGTGAATGTGAATGTCAATGTGAATGTGAATGTGAATGTCAATGTCAATGTCAATGTCAATGTCAATGTCAATGTCAATGTCAATGTCAATGTCAATGTCAATGTCAATGTCAATGTCAATGTCAATGTCAATGTCAATGTCAATGTCAATGTCTATGTCAATGCGAATGTCAATGTCAATGTCAATGTCTATGTCAATGCGAATGTCAATGCGAATGTCAATGTCAATGTCAATGTCAATGTCTATGTGAATGTGAATGTGAATGTGAATGTGAATGTGAATGTGAATGTGAATGTGAATGTCAATGTCAATGTCAATGTCAATGTCAATGTCAATGTCAATGTCAATGTTAATGTCAATGTCAATGTCAATGTCAATGTCAATGTCAATGTCAATGTCAATGTCAATGTCACCGTCAGTGTCAGTATCAGTATCAGTGAAAGTGTCATTGTCAGTGTCAGTGTTAGTGTCAGTGTCAGTGTCAGTGTCAGTGTCAGTGTCAATGTCAATGTCAATGTCTATGTCAATGTGAATGTGAATGTGAATGTGAATGTGAATGTCAATGTCAATGCGAATGTCAATGTCAATGTCAATGTCAATGTCAATGTCAATGTCAATGCGATTGTCAATGTCAATGTCAATGTCAACGGCAACGTCAACGTCAACGTCAACGTCAACGTCAACGTCAACGTCAACGTCAACGTCAACGTCAACGTCAACGTCAACGTCAACGTCAACGTCAACGTCAACGTCAACGTCAACGTCAACGTCAACGTCAACGTCAACGTCAACGTCATCGTCAACGTCAACGTCAACGTCAACGTCAACGTCAACGTCAACGTCAACGTCAACGTCAACGTCAATGTCAATGTCAATGTCAATGTCAATGTCAATGTCAATGTCAATGTCAATGCGATTGTCAATGCGATTGTCAATGTCAACGTCAATGTCAACGTCAACGTCAACGTCAACGTCAACGTCAACGTCAACGTCAACGTCAACGTCAACGTCAACGTCAACGTCAACGTCAACGTCAACGTCAACGTCAACGTCAACGTCAACGTCAACGTCAACGTCAACGTCAACGTCAACGTCAACGTCAACGTCAACGTCAACGTCAACGTCAACGTCAACGTCAACGTCAACGTCAACGTCAACGTCAACGTCAACGTCAACGTCAACGTCAACGTCAACGTCAACGTCAACGTCAACGTCAACGTCAACGTCAACGTCAACGTCAACGTCAACGTCAACGTCAACGTCAACGTCAACGTCAACGTCAACGTCAACGTCAACGTCAACGTCAACGTCAACGTCAACGTCAACGTCAACGTCAACGTCAACGTCAACGTCAACGTCAACGTCAGTGTCAGTGTCAATGTCAATGTCAATGTCAATGTCAATGTCAATGTCAATGTCAATGTCAATGTCAATGTCAATGTCAATGTCAATGTCAATGTCAATGTCAATGTCAATGTCAATGTCAATGTCAATGTCAATGTCAATGTCAATGTCAATGTCAATGTCAATGCGAATGTCAATGTCAATGTCAATGTCAATGTCTATGTCAATGTCAATGTCAATGCGAATGTCAATGTCAATGTCAATGTCAATGTCAATGTCAATGTCAATGTCTATGTGAATGTGAATGTGAATGTGAATGTGAATGTGAATGTCAATGTCAATGTCAATGTCAATGTCAATGTCAATGTCAATGTCAATGTCAATGTCAATGTCAATGTCAATGTCAATGTCAATGTCAATGTCAATGTCAATGTCAATGTCAATGTCAATGTCAATGTCAATGTCAATGTCAATGTCAATGTCAATGTCAATGTCAATGTCAATGTCAATGTTAATGTCAATGTCAATGTCAATGTCAATGTCAATGTCAATGTCAATGTCAATGTCAATGTCAATGTCTATGTCAATGCGAATGTCAATGTCAATGTCAATGTCTATGTCAATGCGAATGTCAATGCGAATGTCAATGTCAATGTCAATGTCAATGTCTATGTGAATGTGAATGTGAATGTGAATGTGAATGTGAATGTGAATGTGAATGTCAATGTCAATGTCAATGTCAATGTCAATGTCAATGTCAATGTCAATGTCAATGTTAATGTCAATGTCAATGTCAATGTCAATGTCAATGTCAATGTCAATGTCAACGTCAACGTCAGTGTCAGTGTCAGTGTCAGTGAAAGTGTCAGTGTCAATGTCATTGTCAGTGTCAGTGTCAGTGTCAGTGTCAGTGAAAGTATCATTGTCACCGTCAGTGTCAGTATCAGTATCAGTGAAAGTGTCATTGTCAGTGTCAGTGTTAGTGTCAGTGTCAGTGTCAGTGTCAGTGTCAATGTCAATGTCAATGTCTATGTCAATGTGAATGTGAATGTGAATGTGAATGTCAATGTCAATGTCAATGCGAATGTCAATGTCAGTGTCAATGTCAATGTCAATGTCAATGCGATTGTCAATGTCAATGTCAATGTCAATGTCAATGTCAATGTCAATGTCAATGTCAATGTCAATGTCAATGTCAATGTCAATGTCAATGTCAATGTCAATGTCAATGTCAATGTCAATGTCAATGTCAATGTCAATGTCAATGTCAATGTCAATGTCGATGTAAATGTCGATGTGAATGTCAATGTCAATGTCAATGTCAATGTCAATGTCAATGTCAATGTCAATGTCGATGTGAATGTCGATTTCAATGCGATTGTCAATGTCAATGTCAATGTCAATGTCAATGTCAATGTCAATGTCAATGTCAATGTCAATGTCAATGTCAATGTCAATGTCAATGTCAATGTCAATGTCAATGTCAATGTCAATGTCAATGTCAATGTCAATGTCAATGTCAATGTCAATGTCAATGTCAATGTCAATGTCAATGTCAATGTCAATGTCAATGTCAATGTCAATGTCAATGTCAATGTCAATGTCAATGTCAGTGTGAATGTGAATGTGAATGTGAATGTGAATGTGAATGTGAATGTGAATGTGAATGTGAATGTGAATGTGAATGTGAATGTGAATGTGAATGTGAATGTGAATGTGAATGTGAATGTGAATGTCAATGTCAATGTCAATGCGAATGTCAATGTCAATGTTAATGTCAAGGTCAATATCAATGTCAGTGTCAATGTGAATGTTAGTGTCAGTGTCGATGTGAATGTCAATGTGAATATAAATGTGAATGTCAATGTGAATGTCAATGTGAATTTCAGTGTCAATGTCAATGTCAATGTCAATGTCAATGTCAACGTCAACGTCAACGTCAACGTCAACGTCAACGTCAACGTCAACGTCAACGTCAACGTCAGCGTCAACGTCAACGTCAACGTCAACGTCAACGTCAACGTCAATGTCAATGTCAATGTCAATGTCAGTAAAAGTGTCAGTGTCAATGTCAATGTCAATGTCAATGCGATTGTCAATGTCAATGTCAATGTCAATGTCAATATCAATGTCAATATCAATGTCAATGTCAATGTCAATGTCAATGTCAATGTCAATGTCAATGTCAATGTCAATGTCAATGTCAATGTCAATGTCAATGTCAATGTCAATGTCAATGTCAATGTCAATGTCAATGTCAATGTCAATGTCAATGTCAATGTCAATGTCAATGTCAATGTCAATGTCAATGTCAATGTCAATGTCAATGTCAATGTCAATGTCAATGTCAATGTCAATGTCAATGTCAATGTCAATGTCAATGTCAATGTCAATGTCAATGTCAATGTCAATGTCAATGTCAATGTCAATGTCAATGTCAATGTCAATGTCAATGTCTATGTCAATGTCAATGTCAATGTCAATGTCAATGTCAATGTCAATGTCAATGTCAATGTCAATGTCAATGTCAATGTCAATGTCAATGTCAATGTCAATGTCAATGTCAATGTCAATGTCAATGTCAATGTCAATGTCAATGTCAATGTCAATGTCAATGTCAATGTCAATGTCAATGTCAATGTCACCGTCAGTGTCAGTATCAGTATCAGTGAAAGTGTCATTGTCAGTGTCAGTGTTAGTGTCAGTGTCAGTGTCAGTGTCAGTGTCAATGTCAATGTCTATGTCTATGTCAATGTGAATGTGAATGTGAATGTGAATGTGAATGTGAATGTCAATGTCAATGTCAATGCGAATGTCAATGTCAATGTCAATGTCAATGTCAACGTCAACGTCAACGTCAACGTCAACGTCAACGTCAACGTCAACGTCAACGTCAACGTCAACGTCAACGTCAACGTCAACGTCAACGTCAACGTCAACGTCAACGTCAACGTCAACGTCAACGTCAACGTCAACGTCAACGTCAACGTCAACGTCAACGTCAACGTCAACGTCAACGTCAACGTCAACGTCAGCGTCAACGTCAACGTCAGCGTCAGCGTCAACGTCAACGTCAACGTCAACGTCAACGTCAACGTCAACGTCAACGTCAACGTCAACGTCAACGTCAACGTCAACGTCAACGTCAACGTCAACGTCAACGTCAACGTCAACGTCAACGTCAACGTCAACGTCAACGTCAACGTCAACGTCAACGTCAACGTCAACGTCAACGTCAACGTCAACGTCAACGTCAACGTCAACGTCAACGTCAACGTCAACGTCAACGTCAACGTCAACGTCAACGTCAACGTCAACGTCAACGTCAACGTCAACGTCAACGTCAACGTCAACGTCAACGTCAACGTCAACGTCAACGTCAACGTCAACGTCAACGTCAACGTCAACGTCAACGTCAACGTCAACGTCAACGTCAACGTCAACGTCAACGTCAACGTCAACGTCAACGTCAACGTCAAGGTCAACGTCAATGTCAATGTCAATGTCAGTGAAAGTGTCAGTGTCAATGTCAATGTCAATGTCAATGCGATTGTCAATGTCAAGGTCAATGTCAACGTCAACGTCAACGTCAACGTCAACGTCAACGTCAACGTCAACGTCAACGTCAACGTCAACGTCAACGTCAACGTCAACGTCAACGTCAACGTCAACGTCAACGTCAACGTCAACGTCAACGTCAACGTCAACGTCAACGTCAACGTCAACGTCAACGTCAACGTCAACGTCAACGTCAACGTCAACGTCAACGTCAACGTCAACGTCAACGTCAACGTCAACGTCAACGTCAACGTCAACGTCAACGTCAACGTCAACGTCAACGTCAACGTCAACGTCAACGTCAACGTCAACGTCAACGTCAACGTCAACGTCAACGTCAACGTCAACGTCAACGTCAACGTCAACGTCAACGTCAACGTCAACGTCAACGTCAACGTCAACGTCAACGTCAACGTCAACGTCAACGTCAACGTCAACGTCAACGTCAACGTCAACGTCAACGTCAACGTCAACGTCAACGTCAACGTCAACGTCAACGTCAACGTCAACGTCAACGTCAACGTCAACGTCAACGTCAACGTCAACGTCAACGTCAACGTCAACGTCAACGTCAACGTCAATGTCAATGTCAATGTCAATGTCAATGTCAATGTCAATGTCAATGTCAATGTCAATGTCACCGTCAGTGTCAGTATCAGTATCAGTGAAAGTGTCATTGTCAGTGTCAGTGTTAGTGTCAGTGTCAGTGTCAGTGTCAGTGTCAATGTCAATGTCAATGTCTATGTCAATGTGAATGTGAATGTGAATGTGAATGTGAATGTCAATGTCAATGCGAATGTCAATGTCAATGTCAATGTCAATGTCAATGTCAATGTCAATGCGATTGTCAATGTCAATGTCAATGTCAACGGCAACGTCAACGTCAACGTCAACGTCAACGTCAACGTCAACGTCAACGTCAACGTCAACGTCAACGTCAACGTCAACGTCAACGTCAACGTCAACGTCAACGTCAACGTCAACGTCAACGTCAACGTCAACGTCAACGTCAACGTCAACGTCAACGTCAACGTCAACGTCAACGTCAACGTCAACGTCAACGTCAACGTCAACGTCAACGTCAACGTCAACGTCAACGTCAACGTCAACGTCAACGTCAACGTCAACGTCAACGTCAACGTCAACGTCAACGTCAACGTCAACGTCAACGTCAACGTCAATGTCAATGTCAATGTCAATGTCAATGTCAATGTCAATGTCAATGCGATTGTCAATGTCAATGTCAATGTCAACGTCAACGTCAACGTCAACGTCAACGTCAACGTCAACGTCAACGTCAACGTCAACGTCAACGTCAACGTCAACGTCAACGTCAACGTCAACGTCAACGTCAACGTCAACGTCAACGTCAACGTCAACGTCAACGTCAACGTCAACGTCAACGTCAACGTCAACGTCAACGTCAACGTCAACGTCAACGTCAACGTCAACGTCAACGTCAACGTCAACGTCAACGTCAACGTCAACGTCAACGTCAACGTCAACGTCAACGTCAACGTCAACGTCAACGTCAACGTCAACGTCAACGTCAACGTCAACGTCAACGTCAACGTCAACGTCAACGTCAACGTCAACGTCAACGTCAACGTCAACGTCAACGTCAACGTCAACGTCAACGTCAACGTCAACGTCAACGTCAACGTCAACGTCAACGTCAACGTCAACGTCAACGTCAACGTCAACGTCAACGTCATCGTCATCGTCATCGTCATCGTCATCGTCAACGTCAACGTCAACGTCAACGTCAACGTCAACGTCAGTGTCAGTGTCAGTGTCAATGTCAATGTCAATGTCAATGTCAATGTCAATGTCAATGTCAATGTCAATGTCAATGTCAATGTCAATGTCAATGTCAATGTCAATGTCAATGTCAATGTCAATGTCAATGTCAATGTCAATGTCAATGTCAATGTCAATGCGAATGTCAATGTCAATGTCAATGTCAATGTCTATGTCAATGTCAATGTCAATGCGAATGTCAATGTCAATGTCAATGTCAATGTCAATGTCAATGTCAATGTCTATGTGAATGTGAATGTCAATGTGAATGTGAATGTGAATGTCAATGTCAATGTCAATGTCAATGTCAATGTCAATGTCAATGTCAATGTCAATGTCAATGTCAATGTCAATGTCAATGTCAATGTCAATGTCAATGTCAATGTCAATGTCAATGTCAATGTCAATGTCTATGTCAATGCGAATGTCAATGTCAATGTCAATGTCTATGTCAATGCGAATGTCAATGCGAATGTCAATGTCAATGTCAATGTCAATGTCTATGTGAATGTGAATGTGAATGTGAATGTGAATGTGAATGTGAATGTCAATGTCAATGTCAATGTCAATGTCAATGTCAATGTCAATGTCAATGTCAATGTCAATGTTAATGTCAATGTCAATGTCAATGTCAATGTCAATGTCAATGTCAACGTCAACGTCAGTGTCAGTGTCAGTGTCAGTGTCAGTGAAAGTGTCAGTGTCAATGTCATTGTCAGTGTCAGTGTCAGTGTCAGTGTCAGTGAAAGTATCATTGTCACCGTCAGTGTCAGTATCAGTATCAGTGAAAGTGTCATTGTCAGTGTCAGTGTTAGTGTCAGTGTCAGTGTCAGTGTCAGTGTCAATGTCAATGTCAATGTCTATGTCAATGTGAATGTGAATGTGAATGTGAATGTCAATGTCAATGTCAATGCGAATGTCAATGTCAGTGTCAATGTCAATGTCAATGTCAATGCGATTGTCAATGTCAATGTCAATGTCAATGTCAATGTCAATGTCAATGTCAATGTCAATGTCAATGTCAATGTCAATGTCAATGTCAATGTCAATGTCAATGTCGATGTAAATGTCGATGTGAATGTCAATGTCAATGTCAATGTCAATGTCAATGTCAATGTCAATGTCGATGTGAATGTCGATTTCAATGCGATTGTCAATGTCAATGTCAATGTCAATGTCAATGTCAATGTCAATGTCAATGTCAATGTCAATGTCAATGTCAATGTCAATGTCAATGTCAATGTCAATGTCAATGTCAATGTCAATGTCAATGTCAATGTCAATGTCAATGTCAATGTCAATGTCAATGTCAATGTCAATGTCAATGTCAATGTCAATGTCAATGTCAATGTCAATGTCAATGTCAGTGTGAATGTGAATGTGAATGTGAATGTGAATGTGAATGTGAATGTGAATGTGAATGTGAATGTGAATGTGAATGTGAATGTGAATGTGAATGTGAATGTGAATGTGAATGTCAATGTCAATGTCAATGTCAATGCGAATGTCAATGTCAATGTTAATGTCAAAGTCAATATCAATGTCAGTGTCAATGTGAATGTTAGTGTCAGTGTCGATGTGAATGTCAATGTGAATATAAATGTGAATGTCAATGTGAATGTCAATGTGAATTTCAGTGTCAATGTCAATGTCAATGTCAATGTCAATGTCAACGTCAACGTCAGCGTCAACGTCAACGTCAACGTCAACGTCAACGTCAACGTCAATGTCAATGTCAATGTCAATGTCAGTAAAAGTGTCAGTGTCAATGTCAATGTCAATGTCAATGCGATTGTCAATGTCAATGTCAATGTCAATGTCAATATCAATGTCAATATCAATGTCAATGTCAATGTCAATGTCAATGTCAATGTCAATGTCAATGTCAATGTCAATGTCAATGTCAATGTCAATGTCAATGTCAATGTCAATGTCAATGTCAATGTCAATGTCAATGTCAATGTCAATGTCAATGTCAATGTCAATGTCAATGTCAATGTCAATGTCAATGTCAATGTCAATGTCAATGTCAATGTCAATGTCAATGTCAATGTCAATGTCAATGTCAATGTCAATGTCAATGTCAATGTCAATGTCAATGTCAATGTCAATGTCAATGTCAATGTCAATGTCTATGTCAATGTCAATGTCAATGTCAATGTCAATGTCAATGTCAATGTCAATGTCAATGTCAATGTCAATGTCAATGTCAATGTCAATGTCAATGTCAATGTCAATGTCAATGTCAATGTCAATGTCAATGTCAATGTCAATGTCAATGTCAATGTCACCGTCAGTGTCAGTATCAGTATCAGTGAAAGTGTCATTGTCAGTGTCAGTGTTAGTGTCAGTGTCAGTGTCAGTGTCAGTGTCAATGTCAATGTCTATGTCTATGTCAATGTGAATGTGAATGTGAATGTGAATGTGAATGTGAATGTCAATGTCAATGTCAATGCGAATGTCAATGTCAATGTCAATGTCAATGTCAATGTCAATGTCAATGTCAATGCGATTGTCAACGTCAACGTCAACGTCAACGTCAACGTCAACGTCAACGTCAACGTCAACGTCAACGTCAACGTCAACGTCAACGTCAACGTCAACGTCAACGTCAACGTCAACGTCAACGTCAACGTCAGCGTCAACGTCAACGTCAGCGTCAACGTCAGCGTCAACGTCAACGTCAACGTCAACGTCAACGTCAACGTCAACGTCAACGTCAACGTCAACGTCAACGTCAACGTCAACGTCAACGTCAACGTCAACGTCAACGTCAACGTCAACGTCAACGTCAACGTCAACGTCAACGTCAACGTCAACGTCAACGTCAACGTCAACGTCAACGTCAACGTCAACGTCAACGTCAACGTCAACGTCAACGTCAACGTCAACGTCAACGTCAACGTCAACGTCAACGTCAACGTCAACGTCAACGTCAACGTCAACGTCAACGTCAACGTCAACGTCAACGTCAACGTCAACGTCAACGTCATCGTCATCGTCATCGTCATCGTCAACGTCAACGTCAACGTCAACGTCAACGTCAACGTCAGTGTCAGTGTCAGTGTCAATGTCAATGTCAATGTCAATGTCAATGTCAATGTCAATGTCAATGTCAATGTCAATGTCAATGTCAATGTCAATGTCAATGTCAATGTCAATGTCAATGTCAATGTCAATGTCAATGTCAATGTCAATGTCAATGTCAATGCGAATGTCAATGTCAATGTCAATGTCAATGTCTATGTCAATGTCAATGTCAATGCGAATGTCAATGTCAATGTCAATGTCAATGTCAATGTCAATGTCAATGTCTATGTGAATGTGAATGTCAATGTGAATGTGAATGTGAATGTCAATGTCAATGTCAATGTCAATGTCAATGTCAATGTCAATGTCAATGTCAATGTCAATGTCAATGTCAATGTCAATGTCAATGTCAATGTCAATGTCAATGTCAATGTCAATGTCAATGTCAATGTCTATGTCAATGCGAATGTCAATGTCAATGTCAATGTCTATGTCAATGCGAATGTCAATGCGAATGTCAATGTCAATGTCAATGTCAATGTCTATGTGAATGTGAATGTGAATGTGAATGTGAATGTGAATGTGAATGTCAATGTCAATGTCAATGTCAATGTCAATGTCAATGTCAATGTCAATGTCAATGTCAATGTTAATGTCAATGTCAATGTCAATGTCAATGTCAATGTCAATGTCAACGTCAACGTCAGTGTCAGTGTCAGTGTCAGTGTCAGTGAAAGTGTCAGTGTCAATGTCATTGTCAGTGTCAGTGTCAGTGTCAGTGTCAGTGAAAGTATCATTGTCACCGTCAGTGTCAGTATCAGTATCAGTGAAAGTGTCATTGTCAGTGTCAGTGTTAGTGTCAGTGTCAGTGTCAGTGTCAGTGTCAATGTCAATGTCAATGTCTATGTCAATGTGAATGTGAATGTGAATGTGAATGTCAATGTCAATGTCAATGCGAATGTCAATGTCAGTGTCAATGTCAATGTCAATGTCAATGTCAATGTCAATGTCAATGTCAATGTCAATGTCAATGTCAATGTCACCGTCAGTGTCAGTATCAGTATCAGTGAAAGTGTCATTGTCAGTGTCAGTGTTAGTGTCAGTGTCAGTGTCAGTGTCAGTGTCAATGTCAATGTCTATGTCTATGTCAATGTGAATGTGAATGTGAATGTGAATGTGAATGTGAATGTCAATGTCAATGTCAATGCGAATGTCAATGTCAATGTCAATGTCAATGTCAATGTCAATGTCAATGTCAATGCGATTGTCAACGTCAACGTCAACGTCAACGTCAACGTCAACGTCAACGTCAACGTCAACGTCAACGTCAACGTCAACGTCAACGTCAACGTCAACGTCAACGTCAACGTCAACGTCAACGTCAACGTCAACGTCAACGTCAGCGTCAACGTCAACGTCAGCGTCAACGTCAGCGTCAACGTCAACGTCAACGTCAACGTCAACGTCAACGTCAACGTCAACGTCAACGTCAACGTCAACGTCAACGTCAACGTCAACGTCAACGTCAACGTCAACGTCAACGTCAACGTCAACGTCAACGTCAACGTCAACGTCAACGTCAACGTCAACGTCAACGTCAACGTCAACGTCAACGTCAACGTCAACGTCAACGTCAACGTCAACGTCAACGTCAACGTCAACGTCAACGTCAACGTCAACGTCAACGTCAACGTCAACGTCAACGTCAACGTCAACGTCAACGTCAACGTCAACGTCAACGTCAACGTCAACGTCAACGTCATCGTCATCGTCATCGTCATCGTCATCGTCAACGTCAACGTCAACGTCAACGTCAACGTCAACGTCAGTGTCAGTGTCAGTGTCAATGTCAATGTCAATGTCAATGTCAATGTCAATGTCAATGTCAATGTCAATGTCAATGTCAATGTCAATGTCAATGTCAATGTCAATGTCAATGTCAATGTCAATGTCAATGTCAATGTCAATGTCAATGTCAATGCGAATGTCAATGTCAATGTCAATGTCAATGTCTATGTCAATGTCAATGTCAATGCGAATGTCAATGTCAATGTCAATGTCAATGTCAATGTCAATGTCAATGTCTATGTGAATGTGAATGTCAATGTGAATGTGAATGTGAATGTCAATGTCAATGTCAATGTCAATGTCAATGTCAATGTCAATGTCAATGTCAATGTCAATGTCAATGTCAATGTCAATGTCAATGTCAATGTCAATGTCAATGTCAATGTCAATGTCAATGTCTATGTCAATGCGAATGTCAATGTCAATGTCAATGTCTATGTCAATGCGAATGTCAATGCGAATGTCAATGTCAATGTCAATGTCAATGTCTATGTGAATGTGAATGTGAATGTGAATGTGAATGTGAATGTGAATGTCAATGTCAATGTCAATGTCAATGTCAATGTCAATGTCAATGTCAATGTCAATGTCAATGTTAATGTCAATGTCAATGTCAATGTCAATGTCAATGTCAATGTCAACGTCAACGTCAGTGTCAGTGTCAGTGTCAGTGTCAGTGAAAGTGTCAGTGTCAATGTCATTGTCAGTGTCAGTGTCAGTGTCAGTGTCAGTGAAAGTATCATTGTCACCGTCAGTGTCAGTATCAGTATCAGTGAAAGTGTCATTGTCAGTGTCAGTGTTAGTGTCAGTGTCAGTGTCAGTGTCAGTGTCAATGTCAATGTCAATGTCTATGTCAATGTGAATGTGAATGTGAATGTGAATGTGAATGTGAATGTGAATGTGAATGTGAATGTGAATGTGAATGTGAATGTGAATGTGAATGTGAATGTGAATGTGAATGTGAATGTCAATGTCAATGTCAATGTCAATGCGAATGTCAATGTCAATGTTAATGTCAAAGTCAATATCAATGTCAGTGTCAATGTGAATGTTAGTGTCAGTGTCGATGTGAATGTCAATGTGAATATAAATGTGAATGTCAATGTGAATGTCAATGTGAATTTCAGTGTCAATGTCAATGTCAATGTCAATGTCAATGTCAACGTCAACGTCAGCGTCAACGTCAACGTCAACGTCAACGTCAACGTCAACGTCAATGTCAATGTCAATGTCAATGTCAGTAAAAGTGTCAGTGTCAATGTCAATGTCAATGTCAATGCGATTGTCAATGTCAATGTCAATGTCAATGTCAATATCAATGTCAATATCAATGTCAATGTCAATGTCAATGTCAATGTCAATGTCAATGTCAATGTCAATGTCAATGTCAATGTCAATGTCAATGTCAATGTCAATGTCAATGTCAATGTCAATGTCAATGTCAATGTCAATGTCAATGTCAATGTCAATGTCAATGTCAATGTCAATGTCAATGTCAATGTCAATGTCAATGTCAATGTCAATGTCAATGTCAATGTCAATGTCAATGTCAATGTCAATGTCAATGTCAATGTCAATGTCAATGTCAATGTCAATGTCAATGTCAATGTCAATGTCAATGTCTATGTCAATGTCAATGTCAATGTCAATGTCAATGTCAATGTCAATGTCAATGTCAATGTCAATGTCAATGTCAATGTCAATGTCAATGTCAATGTCAATGTCAATGTCAATGTCAATGTCAATGTCAATGTCAATGTCAATGTCAATGTCAATGTCACCGTCAGTGTCAGTATCAGTATCAGTGAAAGTGTCATTGTCAGTGTCAGTGTTAGTGTCAGTGTCAGTGTCAGTGTCAGTGTCAATGTCAATGTCTATGTCTATGTCAATGTGAATGTGAATGTGAATGTGAATGTGAATGTGAATGTCAATGTCAATGTCAATGCGAATGTCAATGTCAATGTCAATGTCAATGTCAATGTCAATGTCAATGTCAATGCGATTGTCAACGTCAACGTCAACGTCAACGTCAACGTCAACGTCAACGTCAACGTCAACGTCAACGTCAACGTCAACGTCAACGTCAACGTCAACGTCAACGTCAACGTCAACGTCAACGTCAACGTCAACGTCAACGTCAGCGTCAACGTCAACGTCAGCGTCAACGTCAGCGTCAACGTCAACGTCAACGTCAACGTCAACGTCAACGTCAACGTCAACGTCAACGTCAACGTCAACGTCAACGTCAACGTCAACGTCAACGTCAACGTCAACGTCAACGTCAACGTCAACGTCAACGTCAACGTCAACGTCAACGTCAACGTCAACGTCAACGTCAACGTCAACGTCAACGTCAACGTCAACGTCAACGTCAACGTCAACGTCAACGTCAACGTCAACGTCAACGTCAACGTCAACGTCAACGTCATCGTCATCGTCATCGTCATCGTCATCGTCAACGTCAACGTCAACGTCAACGTCAACGTCAACGTCAGTGTCAGTGTCAGTGTCAATGTCAATGTCAATGTCAATGTCAATGTCAATGTCAATGTCAATGTCAATGTCAATGTCAATGTCAATGTCAATGTCAATGTCAATGTCAATGTCAATGTCAATGTCAATGTCAATGTCAATGTCAATGTCAATGCGAATGTCAATGTCAATGTCAATGTCAATGTCTATGTCAATGTCAATGTCAATGCGAATGTCAATGTCAATGTCAATGTCAATGTCAATGTCAATGTCAATGTCTATGTGAATGTGAATGTCAATGTGAATGTGAATGTGAATGTCAATGTCAATGTCAATGTCAATGTCAATGTCAATGTCAATGTCAATGTCAATGTCAATGTCAATGTCAATGTCAATGTCAATGTCAATGTCAATGTCAATGTCAATGTCAATGTCAATGTCAATGTCTATGTCAATGCGAATGTCAATGTCAATGTCAATGTCTATGTCAATGCGAATGTCAATGCGAATGTCAATGTCAATGTCAATGTCAATGTCTATGTGAATGTGAATGTGAATGTGAATGTGAATGTGAATGTGAATGTCAATGTCAATGTCAATGTCAATGTCAATGTCAATGTCAATGTCAATGTCAATGTCAATGTTAATGTCAATGTCAATGTCAATGTCAATGTCAATGTCAATGTCAACGTCAACGTCAGTGTCAGTGTCAGTGTCAGTGTCAGTGAAAGTGTCAGTGTCAATGTCATTGTCAGTGTCAGTGTCAGTGTCAGTGTCAGTGAAAGTATCATTGTCACCGTCAGTGTCAGTATCAGTATCAGTGAAAGTGTCATTGTCAGTGTCAGTGTTAGTGTCAGTGTCAGTGTCAGTGTCAGTGTCAATGTCAATGTCAATGTCTATGTCAATGTGAATGTGAATGTGAATGTGAATGTCAATGTCAATGTCAATGCGAATGTCAATGTCAGTGTCAATGTCAATGTCAATGTCAATGCGATTGTCAATGTCAATGTCAATGTCAATGTCAATGTCAATGTCAATGTCAATGTCAATGTCAATGTCAATGTCAATGTCAATGTCAATGTCAATGTCAATGTCAATGTCAATGTCAATGTCAATGTCAATGTCAATGTCAATGTCAATGTCAATGTCAATGTCAATGTCAATGTCAATGTCAATGTCAATGTCGATGTAAATGTCGATGTGAATGTCAATGTCAATGTCAATGTCAATGTCAATGTCAATGTCAATGTCGATGTGAATGTCGATTTCAATGCGATTGTCAATGTCAATGTCAATGTCAATGTCAATGTCAATGTCAATGTCAATGTCAATGTCAATGTCAATGTCAATGTCAATGTCAATGTCAATGTCAATGTCAATGTCAATGTCAATGTCAATGTCAATGTCAATGTCAATGTCAATGTCAATGTCAATGTCAATGTCAATGTCAATGTCAATGTCAATGTCAATGTCAATGTCAATGTCAATGTCAGTGTGAATGTGAATGTGAATGTGAATGTGAATGTGAATGTGAATGTGAATGTGAATGTGAATGTGAATGTGAATGTGAATGTGAATGTGAATGTGAATGTGAATGTGAATGTCAATGTCAATGTCAATGTCAATGCGAATGTCAATGTCAATGTTAATGTCAAAGTCAATATCAATGTCAGTGTCAATGTGAATGTTAGTGTCAGTGTCGATGTGAATGTCAATGTGAATATAAATGTGAATGTCAATGTGAATGTCAATGTGAATTTCAGTGTCAATGTCAATGTCAATGTCAATGTCAATGTCAACGTCAACGTCAGCGTCAACGTCAACGTCAACGTCAACGTCAACGTCAACGTCAATGTCAATGTCAATGTCAATGTCAGTAAAAGTGTCAGTGTCAATGTCAATGTCAATGTCAATGCGATTGTCAATGTCAATGTCAATGTCAATGTCAATATCAATGTCAATATCAATGTCAATGTCAATGTCAATGTCAATGTCAATGTCAATGTCAATGTCAATGTCAATGTCAATGTCAATGTCAATGTCAATGTCAATGTCAATGTCAATGTCAATGTCAATGTCAATGTCAATGTCAATGTCAATGTCAATGTCAATGTCAATGTCAATGTCAATGTCAATGTCAATGTCAATGTCAATGTCAATGTCAATGTCAATGTCAATGTCAATGTCAATGTCAATGTCAATGTCAATGTCAATGTCAATGTCAATGTCAATGTCAATGTCAATGTCAATGTCAATGTCTATGTCAATGTCAATGTCAATGTCAATGTCAATGTCAATGTCAATGTCAATGTCAATGTCAATGTCAATGTCAATGTCAATGTCAATGTCAATGTCAATGTCAATGTCAATGTCAATGTCAATGTCAATGTCAATGTCAATGTCAATGTCACCGTCAGTGTCAGTATCAGTATCAGTGAAAGTGTCATTGTCAGTGTCAGTGTTAGTGTCAGTGTCAGTGTCAGTGTCAGTGTCAATGTCAATGTCTATGTCTATGTCAATGTGAATGTGAATGTGAATGTGAATGTGAATGTGAATGTCAATGTCAATGTCAATGCGAATGTCAATGTCAATGTCAATGTCAATGTCAATGTCAATGTCAATGTCAATGCGATTGTCAACGTCAACGTCAACGTCAACGTCAACGTCAACGTCAACGTCAACGTCAACGTCAACGTCAACGTCAACGTCAACGTCAACGTCAACGTCAACGTCAACGTCAACGTCAACGTCAACGTCAACGTCAACGTCAGCGTCAACGTCAACGTCAACGTCAGCGTCAACGTCAACGTCAACGTCAACGTCAACGTCAACGTCAACGTCAACGTCAACGTCAACGTCAACGTCAACGTCAACGTCAACGTCAACGTCAACGTCAACGTCAACGTCAACGTCAACGTCAACGTCAACGTCAACGTCAACGTCAACGTCAACGTCAACGTCAACGTCAACGTCAACGTCAACGTCAACGTCAACGTCAACGTCAACGTCAACGTCAACGTCAACGTCAACGTCAACGTCAACGTCAACGTCAACGTCAACGTCAACGTCAACGTCAACGTCAACGTCAACGTCAACGTCAACGTCAACGTCAACGTCAACGTCAACGTCAACGTCAACGTCAACCTCAACGTCAACGTCAACGTCAACCTCAACGTCAACGTCAACGTCAACGTCAACGTCAACGTCAACGTCAACGTCAACGTCAACGTCAACGTCAACCTCAACGTCAACCTCAACGTCAACGTCAACGTCAACGTCAACGTCAACGTCAACGTCAACGTCAACCTCAACGTCAACCTCAACGTCAACGTCAACGTCAACGTCAACGTCAACGTCAACGTCAACCTCAACGTCAACCTCAACGTCAACGTCAACGTCAACGTCAACGTCAACCTCAACGTCAACGTCAACCTCAACGTCAACCTCAACGTCAACGTCAACGTCAACGTCAACGTCAACGTCAACGTCAACGTCAACGTCAACGTCAACGTCAACGTCAACGTCAACGTCAACGTCAACGTCAACGTCAACGTCAACGTCAACGTCAACGTCAACGTCAACGTCAACGTCAACGTCAACGTCAACGTCAACGTCAACGTCAACGTCAACGTCAATGTCAATGTCAATGTCAATGTCAATGTCAATGTCAATGTCAATGTCAATGTCAATGTCAATGTCAATGTCAATGTCAATGTCAATGTCACCGTCAGTGTCAGTATCAGTATCAGTGAAAGTGTCATTGTCAGTGTCAGTGTTAGTGTCAGTGTCAGTGTCAGTGTCAGTGTCAATGTCAATGTCTATGTCTATGTCAATGTGAATGTGAATGTGAATGTGAATGTGAATGTCAATGTCAATGTCAATGCGAATGTCAATGTCAATGTCAATGTCAATGTCAATGTCAATGTCAATGTCAATGTCAATGCGATTGTCAACGTCAACGTCAACGTCAACGTCAACGTCAACGTCAACGTCAACGTCAACGTCAACCTCAACGTCAACGTCAACGTCAACGTCAACGTCAACGTCAACGTCAACGTCAACGTCAACGTCAACGTCAACGTCAACGTCAACGTCAACGTCAACCTCAACGTCAACCTCAACGTCAACGTCAACGTCAACGTCAACGTCAACGTCAACGTCAACCTCAACGTCAACCTCAACGTCAACGTCAACGTCAACGTCAACGTCAACGTCAACGTCAACGTCAACCTCAACGTCAACCTCAACGTCAACGTCAACGTCAACGTCAACGTCAACCTCAACGTCAACGTCAACCTCAACGTCAACCTCAACGTCAACGTCAACGTCAACGTCAACGTCAACGTCAACGTCAACGTCAACGTCAACGTCAACGTCAACGTCAACGTCAACGTCAACGTCAACGTCAACGTCAACGTCAACGTCAACGTCAACGTCAACGTCAACGTCAACGTCAACGTCAACGTCAACGTCAACGTCAACGTCAACGTCAACGTCAACGTCAACGTCAACGTCAACGTCAACGTCAACGTCAATGTCAATGTCAATGTCAATGTCAATGTCAATGTCAATGTCAATGTCAATGTCAATGTCAATGTCAATGTCAATGTCAATGTCAATGTCAATGTCAATGTCAATGTCAATGTCAATGTCACCGTCAGTGTCAGTATCAGTATCAGTGAAAGTGTCATTGTCAGTGTCAGTGTTAGTGTCAGTGTCAGTGTCAGTGTCAGTGTCAATGTCAATGTCTATGTCTATGTCAATGTGAATGTGAATGTGAATGTGAATGTGAATGTGAATGTCAATGTCAATGTCAATGCGAATGTCAATGTCAATGTCAATGTCAATGTCAATGTCAATGTCAATGTCAATGTCAATGCGATTGTCAACGTCAACGTCAACGTCAACGTCAACGTCAACGTCAACGTCAACGTCAACGTCAACCTCAACGTCAACGTCAACGTCAACGTCAACGTCAACGTCAACGTCAACGTCAACGTCAACGTCAACGTCAACGTCAACGTCAACGTCAACGTCAACGTCAACCTCAACGTCAACCTCAACGTCAACGTCAACGTCAACGTCAACGTCAACGTCAACGTCAACCTCAACGTCAACCTCAACGTCAACGTCAACGTCAACGTCAACGTCAACGTCAACGTCAACGTCAACCTCAACGTCAACCTCAACGTCAACGTCAACGTCAACGTCAACGTCAACCTCAACGTCAACGTCAACCTCAACGTCAACCTCAACGTCAACGTCAACGTCAACGTCAACGTCAACGTCAACGTCAACGTCAACGTCAACGTCAACGTCAACGTCAACGTCAACGTCAACGTCAACGTCAACGTCAACGTCAACGTCAACGTCAACGTCAACGTCAACGTCAACGTCAACGTCAACGTCAACGTCAACGTCAATGTCAACGTCAATGTCAATGTCAATGTCAATGTCAATGTCAATGTCAATGTCAATGTCAATGTCAATGTCAATGTCAATGTCAATGTCAATGTCAATGTCAATGTCAATGTCAATGTCAATGTCAATGTCACCGTCAGTGTCAGTATCAGTATCAGTGAAAGTGTCATTGTCAGTGTCAGTGTTAGTGTCAGTGTCAGTGTCAGTGTCAGTGTCAATGTCAATGTCTATGTCTATGTCAATGTGAATGTGAATGTGAATGTGAATGTGAATGTGAATGTGAATGTCAATGTCAATGTCAATGCGAATGTCAATGTCAATGTCAATGTCAATGTCAATGTCAATGTCAATGTCAATGCGATTGTCAACGTCAACGTCAACGTCAACGTCAACGTCAACGTCAACGTCAACGTCAACGTCAGCGTCAACGTCAACGTCAGCGTCAACGTCAGCGTCAGCGTCAACGTCAACGTCAACGTCAACGTCAACGTCAACGTCAACGTCAACGTCAACGTCAACGTCAACGTCAACGTCAACGTCAACGTCAACGTCAACGTCAACGTCAACGTCAACGTCAACGTCAACGTCAACGTCAACGTCAACGTCAACGTCAACGTCAACGTCAACGTCAACGTCAACGTCAACGTCAACGTCAACGTCAACGTCAACGTCAACGTCAACGTCAACGTCAACGTCAACGTCAACGTCAACGTCAACGTCAACGTCAACGTCAACGTCAACGTCAACGTCAACGTCAACGTCAACGTCAACGTCAACGTCAACGTCAACGTCAACGTCAACGTCAACGTCAACGTCAACGTCAACGTCAACGTCAACCTCAACGTCAACCTCAACGTCAACCTCAACGTCAACCTCAACGTCAACCTCAACGTCAACGTCAACGTCAACCTCAACCTCAACGTCAACCTCAACGTCAACCTCAACGTCAACCTCAACGTCAACGTCAACGTCAACCTCAACGTCAACGTCAACCTCAACGTCAACGTCAACCTCAACGTCAACGTCAACCTCAACGTCAACGTCAACGTCAACCTCAACGTCAACGTCAACGTCAACCTCAACGTCAACGTCAACCTCAACGTCAACGTCAACGTCAACGTCAACGTCAACGTCAACGTCAACGTCAACGTCAACGTCAACGTCAACGTCAACGTCAACGTCAACGTCAACGTCAACGTCAACGTCAACGTCAACGTCAACGTCAACGTCAACGTCAACGTCAACGTCAACGTCAACGTCAACGTCAACGTCAACGTCAACGTCAACGTCAACGTCAACGTCAACGTCAACGTCAACGTCAACGTCAACGTCAACGTCAACGTCAACGTCAACGTCAACGTCAACGTCAACGTCAACGTCAACGTCAACGTCAACGTCAACGTCAACGTCAACGTCAACGTCAACGTCAACGTCAACGTCAACGTCAACGTCAACGTCAACGTCAACGTCAACGTCAACGTCAACGTCAACGTCAACGTCAACGTCAACGTCAACGTCAACGTCAACGTCAACCTCAACGTCAACGTCAACCTCAACGTCAACGTCAACGTCAACGTCAACGTCAACGTCAACGTCAACGTCAACCTCAACGTCAACCTCAACGTCAACGTCAACGTCAACGTCAACGTCAACGTCAACGTCAACGTCAACGTCAACGTCAACGTCAACGTCAACGTCAACGTCAACGTCAACGTCAACGTCAACGTCAACGTCAACGTCAACGTCAACGTCAACGTCAACGTCAACGTCAACGTCAACGTCAACGTCAACGTCAACGTCAACGTCAACGTCAACGTCAACGTCAACGTCAACGTCAACGTCAACGTCAACGTCAACGTCAACGTCAACGTCAACGTCAACGTCAACGTCAACGTCAACGTCAACGTCAACGTCAACGTCAACGTCAACGTCAACGTCAACGTCAACGTCAACGTCAACGTCAACGTCAACGTCAACGTCAACGTCAACGTCAACGTCAACGTCAACGTCAACGTCAACGTCAACGTCAACGTCAACGTCAACGTCAACGTCAACGTCAACGTCAACGTCAACGTCAACGTCAACGTCAACGTCAACGTCAACGTCAACGTCAACGTCAACGTCAACGTCAACGTCAACGTCAACGTCAACGTCAACGTCAACGTCAACGTCAACGTCAACGTCAACGTCAACGTCAACGTCAACGTCAACGTCATCGTCAACGTCAACGTCAACGTCAACGTCAACGTCAACGTCAATGTCAATGTCAATGTCAATGTCAATGTCAATGTCAATGTCAATGTCAATGTCAATGTCAATGTCAATGTCAATGTCAATGTCAATGTCAATGTCAATGTCAATGTCAATGTCTATGTCAATGTGAATGTGAATGTGAATGTGAATGTGAATGTGAATGTGAATGTGAATGTGAATGTGAATGTGAATGTCAATGTCAATGTCAGTGTCAATGTCAATGTCAATGTTAAAGTCAATGTCAATGTCAATGTCAATGTCAACGTCAACGTCAGTGTCAGTGTCAGTGTCAGTGAAAGTGTCAGTGTCAATGTCATTGTCAGTGTCAGTGTCAGTGTCAGTGTCAGTGAAAGTATCATTGTCACCGTCAGTGTCAGTATCAGTATCAGTGAAAGTGTCATTGTCAGTGTCAGTGTTAGTGTCAGTGTCAGTGTCAGTGTCAATGTCAATGTCAATGTCTATGTCAATGTGAATGTGAATGTGAATGTGAATGTCAATGTCAATGTCAATGCGAATGTCAATGTCAATGTCAATGTCAATGTCAATGTCAATGTCAGTGTCAGTGTCAATGTCAATGTCAATGTCAATGTCAATGTCAATGTCAATGTCAATGTCAAAGACAATGTCAATGTCAATGTCAATGTCAAAGTCAATGTCAATGTCAGTGTCAATGTGAGTGTTAGTGTCAGTGTCGATGTGAATGTCAATGTGAATATAAATGTGAATGTCAATGTCAATGTCAATGTCAAAGTCAATGTCAGTGTCGATGTGAATGTCAATGTGAATATAAATGTGAATGTCAATGTCAATGTCAATGTCAAAGTCAATGTCAATGTCAATGTCAATGTCAATGTCAATGTCAATGTCAATGTCAATGTCAATGTCAATGTCAATGTCAATGTCAATGTCAATGTCAACGTCAACGTCAATGTCAATGTCAATGTCAATGTCAACGTCAACGTCAAGGTCAACGTCAACGTCAACGTCAACGTCCACGTCAACGTCAACGTCAACGTCAACGTCAACGTCAACGTCAACGTCAACGTCAACGTCAACGTCAACGTCCACGTCAACGTCAACGTCAACGTCAACGTCAACGTCAACGTCAACGTCAACGTCAACGTCAACGTCAACGTCAACGTCAACGTCAACGTCAACGTCAACGTCAACGTCAACGTCAACGTCAACGTCAACGTCAACGTCAACGTCAACGTCAACGTCAACGTCAACGTCAACGTCAACGTCAACGTCAACGTCAACGTCAACGTCAACGTCAACGTCAACGTCAACGTCAACGTCAACGTCAACGTCAACGTCAACGTCAACGTCAACGTCAACGTCAACGTCAACGTCAACGTCAACGTCAACGTCAACGTCAACGTCAACGTCAACGTCAACGTCAACGTCAACGTCAACGTCAACGTCAACGTCAACGTCAACGTCAACGTCAACGTCAACGTCAACGTCAACGTCAACGTCAACGTCAACGTCAACGTCAACGTCAACGTCAACGTCAACGTCATCGTCATCGTCATCGTCATCGTCATCGTCATCGTCAACGTCAACGTCAACGTCAACGTCAACGTCAACGTCAGTGTCAGTGTCAGTGTCAATGTCAATGTCAATGTCAATGTCAATGTCAATGTCAATGTCAATGTCAATGTCAATGTCAATGTCAATGTCAATGTCAATGTCAATGTCAATGTCAATGTCAATGTCAATGTCAATGTCAATGTCAATGCGAATGTCAATGTCAATGTCAATGTCAATGTCTATGTCAATGTCAATGTCAATGCGAATGTCAATGTCAATGTCAATGTCAATGTCAATGTCAATGTCAATGTCTATGTGAATGTGAATGTCAATGTGAATGTGAATGTGAATGTCAATGTCAATGTCAATGTCAATGTCAATGTCAATGTCAATGTCAATGTCAATGTCAATGTCAATGTCAATGTCAATGTCAATGTCAATGTCAATGTCAATGTCAATGTCAATGTCAATGTCAATGTCTATGTCAATGCGAATGTCAATGTCAATGTCAATGTCTATGTCAATGCGAATGTCAATGCGAATGTCAATGTCAATGTCAATGTCAATGTCTATGTGAATGTGAATGTGAATGTGAATGTGAATGTGAATGTGAATGTGAATGTCAATGTCAATGTCAATGTCAATGTCAATGTCAATGTCAATGTCAATGTTAATGTCAATGTCAATGTCAATGTCAATGTCAATGTCAATGTCAATGTCAACGTCAACGTCAGTGTCAGTGTCAGTGTCAGTGAAAGTGTCAGTGTCAATGTCATTGTCAGTGTCAGTGTCAGTGTCAGTGTCAGTGAAAGTATCATTGTCACCGTCAGTGTCAGTATCAGTATCAGTGAAAGTGTCATTGTCAGTGTCAGTGTTAGTGTCAGTGTCAGTGTCAGTGTCAGTGTCAGTGTCAGTGTCAATGTCAATGTCAATGTCTATGTCAATGTGAATGTGAATGTGAATGTGAATGTGAATGTCAATGTCAATGTCAATGCGAATGTCAATGTCAGTGTCAATGTCAATGTCAATGTCAATGCGATTGTCAATGTCAATGTCAATGTCAATGTCAATGTCAATGTCAATGTCAATGTCAATGTCAATGTCAATGTCAATGTCAATGTCAATGTCAATGTCAATGTCAATGTCAATGTCAATGTCAATGTCAATGTCAATGTCAATGTCAATGTCAATGTCAATGTCAATGTCAATGTCGATGTAAATGTCGATGTGAATGTCAATGTCAATGTCAATGTCAATGTCAATGTCAATGTCAATGTCGATGTGAATGTCGATTTCAATGCGATTGTCAATGTCAATGTCAATGTCAATGTCAATGTCAATGTCAATGTCAATGTCAATGTCAATGTCAATGTCAATGTCAATGTCAGCGTCAACGTCAACGTCAACGTCAACGTCAACGTCAACGTCAATGTCAATGTCAATGTCAATGTCAGTAAAAGTGTCAGTGTCAATGTCAATGTCAATGTCAATGCGATTGTCAATGTCAATGTCAATGTCAATGTCAATATCAATGTCAATGTCAATGTCAATGTCAATGTCAATGTCAATGTCAATGTCAATGTCAATGTCAATGTCAATGTCAATGTCAATGTCAATGTCAATGTCAATGTCAATGTCAATGTCAATGTCAATGTCAATGTCAATGTCAATGTCAATGTCAATGTCAATGTCAGTGTGAATGTGAATGTGAATGTGAATGTGAATGTGAATGTGAATGTGAATGTGAATGTGAATGTGAATGTGAATGTGAATGTGAATGTGAATGTGAATGTGAATGTGAATGTGAATGTCAATGTCAATGTCAATGTCAATGCGAATGTCAATGTCAATGTTAATGTCAAAGTCAATATCAATGTCAGTGTCAATGTGAATGTTAGTGTCAGTGTCGATGTGAATGTCAATGTGAATATAAATGTGAATGTCAATGTGAATGTCAATGTGAATTTCAGTGTCAATGTCAATGTCAATGTCAATGTCAATGTCAACGTCAACGTCAACGTCAACGTCAACGTCAACGTCAACGTCAACGTCAACGTCAACGTCAACGTCAGCGTCAACGTCAACGTCAACGTCAACGTCAACGTCAACGTCAATGTCAATGTCAATGTCAATGTCAGTAAAAGTGTCAGTGTCAATGTCAATGTCAATGTCAATGCGATTGTCAATGTCAATGTCAATGTCAATGTCAATATCAATGTCAATGTCAATGTCAATGTCAATGTCAATGTCAATGTCAATGTCAATGTCAATGTCAATGTCAATGTCAATGTCAATGTCAATGTCAATGTCAATGTCAATGTCAATGTCAATGTCAATGTCAATGTCAATGTCAATGTCAATGTCAATGTCAATGTCAATGTCAATGTCAATGTCAATGTCAATGTCAATGTCAATGTCAATGTCAATGTCAATGTCAATGTCAATGTCAATGTCAATGTCAATGTCAATGTCAATGTCAATGTCAATGTCTATGTCAATGTCAATGTCAATGTCAATGTCAATGTCAATGTCAATGTCAATGTCTATGTCAATGTCTATGTCTATGTCAATGTCAACGTCAACGTCAACGTCAACGTCAACGTCAACGTCAACGTCAACGTCAACGTCAACGTCAACGTCAACGTCAACGTCAACGTCAACGTCAACGTCAACGTCAACGTCAACGTCAACGTCAACGTCAACGTCAACGTCAACGTCAACGTCAACGTCAACGTCAACGTCAACGTCAACGTCAACGTCAACGTCAACGTCAACGTCAACGTCAACGTCAACGTCAACGTCAACGTCAACGTCAACGTCAACGTCAACGTCAACGTCAACGTCAACGTCAACGTCAACGTCAACGTCAACGTCAACGTCAACGTCAACGTCAACGTCAACGTCAACGTCAACGTCAACGTCAACGTCAACGTCAACGTCAACGTCAACGTCAACGTCAACGTCAACGTCAACGTCAACGTCAACGTCAACGTCAACGTCAACGTCAACGTCAACGTCAACGTCAACGTCAACGTCAACGTCAACGTCAACGTCAACGTCAACGTCAACGTCAACGTCAACGTCAACGTCAACGTCAACGTCAACGTCAACGTCAACGTCAACGTCAACGTCAACGTCAACGTCAACGTCAACGTCAACGTCAACGTCAACGTCAACGTCAACGTCAACGTCAACGTCAACGTCAACGTCAACGTCAACGTCAACGTCAACGTCAACGTCAACGTCAACGTCAACGTCAACGTCAGTGTCAACGTCAATGTCAATGTCAATGTCAATGTCAATGTCAATGTCAATGTCAATGTCAATGTCAATGTCAATGTCAATGTCAATGTCAATGTCAATGTCAATGTCAATGTCAATGTCAATGTCAATGTCAATGTCAATGTCAATGTCAATGTCAATGTCAATGTCAATGTCAATGTCAATGTCAATGTCAATGTCAATGTCAATGTCTATGTCAATGTGAATGTGAATGTGAATGTGAATGTGAATGTGAATGTCAATGTCAGTGTCAATGTCAATGTCAATGTTAAAGTCAATGTTAAAGTCAATGTCAATGTCAATGTCAACGTCAACGTCAACGTCAACGTCAACGTCAACGTCAACGTCAACGTCAACGTCAACGTCAACGTCAACGTCAACGTCAACGTCAACGTCAACGTCAACGTCAACGTCAACGTCAACGTCAACGTCAACGTCAACGTCAACGTCAACGTCAACGTCAACGTCAACGTCAACGTCAACGTCAACGTCAACGTCAACGTCAACGTCAACGTCAACGTCAACGTCAACGTCAACGTCAACGTCAACGTCAACGTCAACGTCAACGTCAACGTCAACGTCAACGTCAACGTCAACGTCAACGTCAACGTCAACGTCAACGTCAACGTCAACGTCAACGTCAACGTCAACGTCAACGTCAACGTCAACGTCAACGTCAACGTCAACGTCAACGTCAACGTCAACGTCAACGTCAACGTCAACGTCAACGTCAACGTCAACGTCAACGTCAACGTCAACGTCAACGTCAACGTCAACGTCAACGTCAACGTCAACGTCAACGTCAACGTCAACGTCAACGTCAACGTCAACGTCAACGTCAACGTCAACGTCAACGTCAACGTCAACGTCAACGTCAACGTCAACGTCAACGTCAACGTCAACGTCAACGTCAACGTCAACGTCAACGTCAACGTCAACGTCAACGTCAACGTCAACGTCAACGTCAACGTCAACGTCAACGTCAACGTCAACGTCAACGTCAACGTCAACGTCAACGTCAACGTCAACGTCAACGTCAACGTCAACGTCAACGTCAACGTCAACGTCAACGTCAACGTCAACGTCAACGTCAACGTCAACGTCAACGTCAACGTCAACGTCAACGTCAACGTCAACGTCAACGTCAACGTCAACGTCAACGTCAACGTCAACGTCAACGTCAACGTCAACGTCAACGTCATCGTCAACGTCAACGTCAGTGTCAATGTCAATGTCAATGTCAATGTCAATGTCAATGTCAATGTCAATGTCAATGTCAATGTCAATGTCAATGTCAATGTCAATGTCAATGTCAATGTCAATGTCAATGTCAATGTCAATGTCAATGTCAATGTCAATGTCAATGTCAATGTCAATGTCAATGTCAATGTCAATGTCAATGTCAATGTCAATGTCAATGTCAATGTCAATGTCAATGTCAATGTCAATGTCAATGTCAATGTCAATGTCTATGTCAATGTGAATGTGAATGTGAATGTGAATGTGAATGTGAATGTGAATGTGAATGTGAATGTGAATGTCAATGTCAATGTCAGTGTCAATGTCAATGTCAATGTTAAAGTCAATGTCAATGTCAATGTCAATGTCAACGTCAACGTCAGTGTCAGTGTCAGTGTCAGTGAAAGTGTCAGTGTCAATGTCATTGTCTGTGTCAGTGTCAGTGTCAGTGTCAGTGAAAGTATCATTGTCACCGTCAGTGTCAGTATCAGTATCAGTGAAAGTGTCATTGTCAGTGTCAGTGTTAGTGTCAGTGTCAGTGTCAGTGTCAATGTCAATGTCAATGTCTATGTCAATGTGAATGTGAATGTGAATGTGAATGTCAATGTCAATGTCAATGCGAATGTCAATGTCAATGTCAATGTCAATGTCAATGTCAATGTCAGTGTCAGTGTCAATGTCAATGTCAATGTCAATGTCAATGTCAATGTCAATGTCAATGTCAATGTCAATGTCAATGTCAATGTCAATGTCAATGTCAATGTCAATGTCAATGTCTATGTCAATGTCAATGTCAATGTCAATGTCAATGTCAATGTCAATGTCAATGTCAATGTCAATGTCAATGTCAATGTCAATGTCAATGTCAATGTCAATGTCAGTGTCAATGTCAATGTCTATGTCTATGTCAATGTGAATGTGAATGTGAATGTGAATGTGAATGTGAATGTGAATGTCAATGTCAATGTCAATGCGAATGTCAATGTCAATGTCAATGTCAATGTCAATGTCAATGTCAATGTCAATGCGATTGTCAATGTCAATGTCAACGTCAACGTCAACGTCAACGTCAACGTCAACGTCAACGTCAACGTCAACGTCAACGTCAACGTCAACGTCAACGTCAACGTCAACGTCAACGTCAACGTCAACGTCAACGTCAACGTCAACGTCAACGTCAACGTCAACGTCAACGTCAACGTCAACGTCAACGTCAACGTCAACGTCAACGTCAACGTCAACGTCAACGTCAACGTCAACGTCAACGTCAACGTCAACGTCAACGTCAACGTCAACGTCAACGTCAACGTCAACGTCAACGTCAACGTCAACGTCAACGTCAACGTCAACGTCAACGTCAACGTCAACGTCAACGTCAACGTCAACGTCAACGTCAACGTCAACGTCAACGTCAACGTCAACGTCAACGTCAACGTCAACGTCAACGTCAACGTCAACGTCAACGTCAACGTCAACGTCAACGTCAACGTCAACGTCAACGTCAACGTCAACGTCAACGTCAACGTCAACGTCAACGTCAACGTCAACGTCAACGTCAACGTCAACGTCAACGTCAACGTCAACGTCAACGTCAACGTCAACGTCAACGTCAACGTCAACGTCAACGTCAACGTCAACGTCAACGTCAACGTCAACGTCAACGTCAACGTCAACGTCAACGTCAACGTCAACGTCAACGTCAACGTCATCGTCAACGTCAACGTCAGTGTCAATGTCAATGTCAATGTCAATGTCAATGTCAATGTCAATGTCAATGTCAATGTCAATGTCAATGTCAATGTCAATGTCAATGTCAATGTCAATGTCAATGTCAATGTCAATGTCAATGTCAATGTCAATGTCAATGTCAATGTCAATGTCAATGTCAATGTCAATGTCAATGTCAATGTCAATGTCAATGTCAATGTCAATGTCAATGTCAATGTCAATGTCAATGTCTATGTCAATGTGAATGTGAATGTGAATGTGAATGTGAATGTGAATGTGAATGTGAATGTGAATGTCAATGTCAATGTCAGTGTCAATGTCAATGTCAATGTTAAAGTCAATGTCAATGTCAATGTCAATGTCAACGTCAACGTCAGTGTCAGTGTCAGTGTCAGTGAAAGTGTCAGTGTCAATGTCATTGTCAGTGTCAGTGTCAGTGTCAGTGTCAGTGAAAGTATCATTGTCACCGTCAGTGTCAGTATCAGTATCAGTGAAAGTGTCATTGTCAGTGTCAGTGTTAGTGTCAGTGTCAGTGTCAGTGTCAATGTCAATGTCAATGTCTATGTCAATGTGAATGTGAATGTGAATGTGAATGTCAATGTCAATGTCAATGCGAATGTCAATGTCAATGTCAATGTCAATGTCAATGTCAATGTCAGTGTCAGTGTCAATGTCAATGTCAATGTCAATGTCAATGTCAATGTCAATGTCAATGTCAAAGACAATGTCAATGTCAATGTCAATGTCAATGTCAAAGTCAATGTCAATGTCAGTGTCAATGTGAGTGTTAGTGTCAGTGTCGATGTGAATGTCAATGTGAATATAAATGTGAATGTCAATGTCAATGTCAATTTCAAAGTCAATGTCAATGTCAATGTCAATGTCAATGTCAATGTCAATGTCAATGTCAATGTCAATGTCAATGTCAATGTCAATGTCAATGTCAATGTCAATGTCAACGTCAAGGTCAACGTCAACGTCAACGTCAACGTCAACGTCAACGTCAACGTCAACGTCAACGTCAACGTCAACGTCAACGTCAACGTCAACGTCAACGTCAACGTCAACGTCAACGTCAACGTCAACGTCAACGTCAACGTCAACGTCAACGTCAACGTCAACGTCAACGTCAACGTCAACGTCAACGTCAACGTCAACGTCAACGTCAACGTCAACGTCAACGTCAACGTCAACGTCAACGTCAACGTCAACGTCAACGTCAACGTCAACGTCAACGTCAACGTCAACGTCAACGTCAACGTCAACGTCAACGTCAACGTCAACGTCAACGTCAACGTCAACGTCAATGTCAATGTCAATGTCAATGTCAATGTCAATGTGAATGTGAATGTCAATGTGAATGTCAATGTGAATGTCAATTTGAATGTGAATGTGAATGTGAATGTGAATGTGAATGTGAATGTGAATGGGAATGTGAATGTCAATGTGAATGTGAATGTGAATGTGAATGTGAATGTGAATGTGAATGTGAATGTCAATGTCAATGTCAATGTCAATGTCAATGTCAATGTCATTGTCAATGTCAATGTCAATGTCAATGTCAATGTCAATGTCAATGTCAATGTCAATGTCAATGTCAATGTCAATGTCAATGTCAATGTCAATGTCAATGTCATTGTCAGTGTCAGTGTCAGTGTCAGTGTCAGTGAAAGTATCATTGTCACCGTCAGTGTCAGTATCAGTATCAGTGAAAGTGTCATTGTCAGTGTCATTGTCAGTGTCAGTGTCAGTGTCAGTGTCATTGTCAGTGTCAGTGTCAGTGTCAGTGTCAGTGTCAGTGTCAATGTCAATGTCAATGTCAATGTCAATGTCAATGTCAATGCGAATGTCAATGTCAATGTCAATGTCAATGTCAATGTCAGTGTCAGTGTCAATGTCAATGTCAATGTCAAAGTCAATGTCAATGTCAATGTCAATGTCAACGTCAACGTCAACGTCAACGTCAACGTCAACGTCAACGTCAACGTCAACGTCAACGTCAACGTCAACGTCAATGTCAATGTCAATGTCAATGTCAGTAAAAGTGTCAGTGTCAATGTCAATGTCAATGTCAATGCGATTGTCAATGTCAATGTCAATGTCAATGTCAATGTCAATGTCAATATCAATGTCAACGTTAATGTCAATGTCAATGTCAATGTCAATGTCAATGTCAATGTCAATGTCATTGTCAATGTCAATGTCAATGTCAATGTCAATGTCAATGTCAATGTCAATGTCAATGTCAATGTCAATGTCAATGTCAATGTCAAATTCAATGTCAATGTCAATGTCAATGTCAATGTCAATGTCAATGTCAATGTCAATGTCAATGTCAATGTCAATGTCAATGTCAATGTCAATGTCAATGTCAATGTCAATGTCAATGTCAATGTCAATGTCAATGTCAATGTCAATGTCAATGTCAATGTCAATGTCAATGTCAATGTCAATGTCAATGTCAATGTCAATGTCAATGTCAATGTCAATGTCAATGTCAATGTCAATGTCAATGTCAATGTCAATGTCAATGTCAATGTCAATGTCAATGTCAATGTCAATGTCAATGTCAATGTCAATGTCAATGTCAATGTCTATGTCAATGCGAATGTCAATGCGAATGTCAATGTCAATGTCAATGTCAATGTCAATGTCAATGTCTATGTCAATGTCAATGTCAATGTCAATGTCAATGTCAATGTCAATATCAATGTCAATGTCAATGCGATTGTCAATGTCAATGTCAATGTCAATGTCAATGTCAATGTCAATGTCAATGTCAATGTCAATGTCAATGTCAATGTCAATGTCAATGTCAATGTCAATGTCAATGTCAATGTCAATGTCAATGTCAATGTCAATGTCAATGTCAATGTCAATGTCAATGTCAATGTCAATGTCAATGTCAATGTCAATGTCAATGTCAATGTCAATGTCAATGTCAATGTCAATGTCAATGTCAATGTCAATGTCAATGTCAATGTCAATGTCAATGTCAATGTCAATGTCAATGTCAATGTCAATGTCAATGTCAATGTCAATGTCAATGTCAATGTCAATGTCAATGTCAATGTCAATGTCAATGTCAATGTCAATGTCAATGTCAATGTCAATGTCAATGTCAATGTCAATGTCAATGTCAATGTCAATGTCAATGTCAATGTCAATGTCAATGTCAATGTCAATGTCAATGTCAATGTCAATGTCAATGTCAATGTCTATGTCAATGCGAATGTCAATGCGAATGTCAATGTCAATGTCAATGTCAATGTCAATGTCTATGTCAATGTGAATGTCAATGTCAATGTCAATGTCAATGTCAATGTCAATGTCAATGTCAATGTCAATGTCAATGTCAATGTCAATGTCAATGTCTATGTCTATGTCAATGTGAATGTGAATGTGAATGTGAATGTGAATGTGAATGTGAATGTGAATGTGAATGTCAATGTCAATGTCAGTGTCAATGTCAATGTCAATGTTAAAGTCAATGTCAATGTCAATGTCAATGTCAACGTCAACGTCAGTGTCAGTGTCAGTGTCAGTGAAAGTGTCAGTGTCAATGTCATTGTCAGTGTCAGTGTCAGTGTCAGTGTCAGTGAAAGTATCATTGTCACCGTCAGTGTCAGTATCAGTATCAGTGAAAGTGTCATTGTCAGTGTCAGTGTTAGTGTCAGTGTCAGTGTCAGTGTCAATGTCAATGTCAATGTCTATGTCAATGTGAATGTGAATGTGAATGTGAATGTCAATGTCAATGTCAATGCGAATGTCAATGTCAATGTCAATGTCAATGTCAATGTCAATGTCAGTGTCAGTGTCAATGTCAATGTCAATGTCAATGTCAATGTCAATGTCAATGTCAATGTCAAAGACAATGTCAATGTCAATGTCAATGTCAAAGTCAATGTCAATGTCAGTGTCAATGTGAGTGTTAGTGTCAGTGTCGATGTGAATGTCAATGTGAATATAAATGTGAATGTCAATGTCAATGTCAATTTCAAAGTCAATGTCAATGTCAATGTCAATGTCAATGTCAATGTCAATGTCAATGTCAATGTCAATGTCAATGTCAATGTCAATGTCAATGTCAATGTCAACGTCAAGGTCAACGTCAACGTCAACGTCAACGTCAACGTCAACGTCAACGTCAACGTCAACGTCAACGTCAACGTCCACGTCAACGTCAACGTCAACGTCAACGTCAACGTCAACGTCAACGTCAACGTCAACGTCAACGTCAACGTCAACGTCAACGTCAACGTCAACGTCAACGTCAACGTCAACGTCAACGTCAACGTCAACGTCAACGTCAACGTCAACGTCAACGTCAACGTCAACGTCAACGTCAACGTCAACGTCAACGTCAACGTCAACGTCAACGTCAACGTCAACGTCAACGTCAACGTCAACGTCAACGTCAACGTCAACGTCAATGTCAATGTCAATGTCAATGTCAATGTCAATGTGAATGTGAATGTCAATGTGAATGTCAATGTGAATGTCAATTTGAATGTGAATGTGAATGTGAATGTGAATGTGAATGTGAATGTGAATGGGAATGTGAATGTCAATGTGAATGTGAATGTGAATGTGAATGTGAATGTGAATGTGAATGTGAATGTCAATGTCAATGTCAATGTCAATGTCAATGTCAATGTCATTGTCAATGTCAATGTCAATGTCAATGTCAATGTCAATGTCAATGTCAATGTCAATGTCAATGTCAATGTCAATGTCAATGTCAATGTCAATGTCAATGTCATTGTCAGTGTCAGTGTCAGTGTCAGTGTCAGTGAAAGTATCATTGTCACCGTCAGTGTCAGTATCAGTATCAGTGAAAGTGTCATTGTCAGTGTCATTGTCAGTGTCAGTGTCAGTGTCAGTGTCAGTGTCAGTGTCAATGTCAATGTCAATGTCAATGTCAATGTCAATGTCAATGCGAATGTCAATGTCAATGTCAATGTCAATGTCAATGTCAGTGTCAGTGTCAATGTCAATGTCAATGTCAAAGTCAATGTCAATGTCAATGTCAATGTCAACGTCAACGTCAACGTCAACGTCAACGTCAACGTCAACGTCAACGTCAACGTCAACGTCAACGTCAACGTCAATGTCAATGTCAATGTCAATGTCAGTAAAAGTGTCAGTGTCAATGTCAATGTCAATGTCAATGCGATTGTCAATGTCAATGTCAATGTCAATGTCAATGTCAATGTCAATGTCAATATCAATGTCAACGTTAATGTCAATGTCAATGTCAATGTCAATGTCAATGTCAATGTCAATGTCATTGTCAATGTCAATGTCAATGTCAATGTCAATGTCAATGTCAATGTCAATGTCAATGTCAATGTCAATGTCAATGTCAATGTCAAATTCAATGTCAATGTCAATGTCAATGTCAATGTCAATGTCAATGTCAATGTCAATGTCAATGTCAATGTCAATGTCAATGTCAATGTCAATGTCAATGTCAATGTCAATGTCAATGTCAATGTCAATGTCAATGTCAATGTCAATGTCAATGTCAATGTCAATGTCAATGTCAATGTCAATGTCAATGTCAATGTCAATGTCAATGTCAATGTCAATGTCAATGTCAATGTCAATGTCAATGTCAATGTCAATGTCAATGTCAATGTCAATGTCAATGTCAATGTCTATGTCAATGCGAATGTCAATGCGAATGTCAATGTCAATGTCAATGTCAATGTCAATGTCAATGTCTATGTCAATGTCAATGTCAATGTCAATGTCAATGTCAATGTCAATATCAATGTCAATGTCAATGCGATTGTCAATGTCAATGTCAATGTCAATGTCAATGTCAATGTCAATGTCAATGTCAATGTCAATGTCAATGTCAATGTCAATGTCAATGTCAATGTCAATGTCAATGTCAATGTCAATGTCAATGTCAATGTCAATGTCAATGTCAATGTCAATGTCAATGTCAATGTCAATGTCAATGTCAATGTCAATGTCAATGTCAATGTCAATGTCAATGTCAATGTCAATGTCAATGTCAATGTCAATGTCAATGTCAATGTCAATGTCAATGTCAATGTCAATGTCAATGTCAATGTCAATGTCAATGTCAATGTCAATGTCAATGTCAATGTCAATGTCAATGTCAATGTCAATGTCAATGTCAATGTCAATGTCAATGTCAATGTCAATGTCAATGTCAATGTCAATGTCAATGTCAATGTCAATGTCAATGTCAATGTCAATGTCAATGTCAATGTCAATGTCAATGTCAATGTCAATGTCAATGTCAATGTCTATGTCAATGCGAATGTCAATGCGAATGTCAATGTCAATGTCAATGTCAATGTCAATGTCTATGTCAATGTGAATGTCAATGTCAATGTCAATGTCAATGTCAATGTCAATGTCAATGTCAATGTCAATGTCAATGTCAATGTCAATGTTAATGTCAATGTCAATGTCAATGTCAATGTCAATGTCAATGTCAATGTCAATGTCAACGTCAACGTCAGTGTCAGTGTCAGTGTCAGTGAAAGTGTCAGTGTCAATGTCATTGTCAGTGTCAGTGTCAGTGTCAGTGTCAGTGAAAGTATCATTGTCACCGTCAGTGTCAGTATCAGTATCAGTGAAAGTGTCATTGTCAGTGTCAGTGTTAGTGTCAGTGTCAGTGTCAGTGTCAGTGTCAGTGTCAATGTCAATGTCAATGTCAATGTCTATGTCAATGTGAATGTGAATGTGAATGTGAATGTGAATGTGAATGTGAATGTCAATGTCAATGTCAATGCGAATGTCAATGTCAATGTCAATGTCAATGTCAATGTCAATGTCAGTGTCAGTGTCAATGTCAATGTCAATGTCAATGTCAATGTCAATGTCAATGTCAATGTCAAAGACAACGTCAATGTCAATGTCAATGTCAAAGTCAATGTCAATGTCAGTGTCAATGTGAGTGTTAGTGTCAGTGTCGATGTGAATGTCAATGTGAATATAAATGTGAATGTCAATGTCAATGTCAATGTCAATGTCAATGTCAATGTCAATGTCAATGTCAATGTCAATGTCAATGTCAATGTCAATGTCAATGTCAATGTCAATGTCAATGTCAATGTCAACGTCAAGGTCAACGTCAATGTCAATGTCAATGTCAATGTCAATGTCAATGTCAATGCGAATGTCAATGTCAATGTCAATGTCAATGTCAATGTCAATGTCAGTGTCATTGTCAATGTCAATGTCAATGTCAATGTCAATGTCAATGTCAAAGTCAATGTCAATGTCAATGTCAATGTCAAAGTCAATATCAATGCCAGTGTCAATGTGAATGTTAGTGTCAGTGTCGATGTGAATGTCAATGTGAATATAAATGTGAATGTCAATGTGAATGACAATGTGAATTTCAGTGTCAATGTCAATGTCAATGTCAATGTCAATGTCAATGTCAATGTCAAGGTCAAGGTCAATGTCAACGTCAACGTCAACGTCAACGTCAACGTCAACGTCAACGTCAACGTCAACGTCAACGTCAACGTCAACGTCAACGTCAACGTCAACGTCAACGTCAACGTCAACGTCAACGTCAACGTCAACGTCAACGTCAACGTCAACGTCAACGTCAACGTCAACGTCAACGTCAACGTCAACGTCAACGTCAACGTCAACGTCAACGTCAACGTCAACGTCAACGTCAACGTCAATGTCAATGTCAATGTCAATGTCAGTAAAAGTGTCAGTGTCAATGTCAATGTCAATGTCAATGTCAATGTCAATGTCAATGTCAATGTCAATATCAATGTCAATGTCAATGTCAATGTCAATATCAATGTCAATGTCAATGTCAATGTCAATGTCAATGTCAATGTCAATGTCAATGTCAATGTCAATGTCAATGTCAATGTCAATGTCAATGTCAATGTCAATGTCAATGTCAATGTCAATGTCAATGTCAATGTCAATGTCAATGTCAATGTCAATGTCAATGTCAATGTCAATGTCAATGTCAATGTCAATGTCAATGTCAATGTCAATGTCAATGTCAATGTCAATGTCAATGTCAATGTCAATGTCAATGTCAATGTCAATGTCAATGTCAATGTCAATGTCAATGTCAATGTCAATGTCAATGTCAATGTGAATGTCAATGTGAATGTCAATGTGAATGTGAATGTCAATGTGAATGTCAATGTGAATGTCAATGTGAATGTCAATGTGAATGTGAATGTGAATGGGAATGTGAATATCAATGTGAATGTCAATGTGAATGTCAATGTGAATGTGAATGTGAATGTGAATGTCAATGTCAATGTCAATGTCAATGTCAATGTCAATGTCAATGTCAATGTCAATGTCAATGTCATTGTCAATGTCAATGTCAATGTCAATGTCAATGTCAATGTCAATGTCAATGTCAATGTCAATGTCAATGTCATTGTCAGTGTCAGTGTCAGTGTCAGTGTCAGTGAAAGTATCATTGTCACCGTCAGTGTCAGTATCAGTATCAGTGAAAGTGTCATTGTCACTTGTCAGTGTCAGTGTCAATGTCAATGTCAATGTCAATGTCAATGTCAATGTTAAAGTCAATGTCAACGTCAACGTCAACGTCAACGTCAACGTCAACGTCAACGTCAACGTCAACGTCAACGTCAACGTCAACGTCAACGTCAACGTCAACGTCAACGTCAACGTCAACGTCAACGTCAACGTCAACGTCAACGTCAACGTCAACGTCAACGTCAACGTCAACGTCAACGTCAACGTCAACGTCAACGTCAACGTCAACGTCAACGTCAACGTCAATGTCAATGTCAATGTCAATGTCAGTAAAAGTGTCAGTGTCAATGTCAATGTCAATGTCAATGCGATTGTCAATGTCAATGTCAATGTCAATGTCAATGTCAATATCAATGTCAACGTCAATGTCAATGTCAATGTCAATGTCAATGTCAATGTCAATGTCAATGTCAATGTCAATGTCAATGTCAATGTCAATGTCAATGTCAATGTCAATGTCAATGTCAATGTCAATGTCAATGTCAATGTCAATGTCAATGTCAATGTCAATGTCAATGTCAATGTCAATGTCAATGTCAATGTCAATGTCAATGTCAATGTCAATGT
>CAXARU010000096.1:807500-815000 GCA_963971365.1 Lasioglossum villosulum
ATGTCAATGTCAATGTCAATGTAAGTGAAAGTGTCAGTGTCAATGTCAATGTCAATGCGATTGTCAATGTCAATGTCAATGTCAATGTCAATGTCAATGTCAATGTCAATGTCAATGTCAATGTCAATGTCAATGTCAACGTCAATGTCAATGTCAATGTCAATGTCAATGTCAATGTCAATGTCAATGTCAACGTCAACGTCAGTGTTAGTGTCAGTGTCAGTGTCAGTGTCAGTGAAAGTATCATTGTCACTGTCAGTATCAGTATCAGTGAAAGTGTCATTGTCAGTGTCAGTGTCAGTGTCCGTGTCAGTGTCAGTGTCAATGTCAATGTCAATGTCAATGTCAATGTCAATGTCAATGTCAATGTCACTGTCAATGTCAATGTCAATGTCAATGTCAATGTCAATGTCAATGTCAATGTCAATGTCAATGTCAATGTCAATGTCAATGTCAATGTCAATGTCAATGTCAATGTCAATGTCAATGTCAATGTCAATGTCAATGTCAATGTCAATGTCAATGTCAATGTCAATGTCAATGTCAATGTCAATGTCAATGTCAATGTCAATGTCAATGTCAATGTCAATGTCAATGTCAATGTCAATGTCAATGTCAATGTCAATGTCAATGTCAATGTCAATGTCAATGTCAATGTCAATGTCAATGTCAATGTCAATGTGAATGTCAATGTGAATGTCAATGTGAATGTGAATGTGAATGGGAATGTGAATATCAATGTGAATGTCAATGAGAATGTGAATGTGAATGTGAATGTGAATGTGAATGTCAATGTCAATGTCAATGTCAATGTCAATGTCAATGTCAATGTCAATGTCAATGTCAATGTCAATGTCAATGTCAATGTCAATGTCAATGTCAATGTCAATGTCAATGTCAATGTCAATGTCAATGACAATGTCAATGTCAATGTCAATGTCAATGTCAATGTCAATGTCAATGTCAATGTGAATGTCAATGTGAATGTCAATGTGAATGTGAATGTGAATGGGAATGTGAATATCAATGTGAATGTCAATGAGAATGTGAATGTGAATGTGAATGTGAATGTGAATGTCAATGTCAATGTCAATGTCAATGTCAATGTCAATGTCAATGTCAATGTCAATGTCATTGTCAATGTCAATGTCAATGTCAATGTCAATGTCAATGTCAATGTCAATGTCAATGTCAATGTCAATGTCAATGTCATTGTCAGTGTCAGTGTCAGTGTCAGTGTCAGTGAAAGTATCATTGTCACCGTCAGTGTCAGTATCAGTATCAGTGAAAGTGTCATTGTCAGTGTCAGTGTCAGTGTCAGTGTCAGTGTCAGTGTCAGTGTCAGTGTCAATGTCAATGTCAATGTCAATGTCAATGTCAATGTCAATGTCAATGTGAATGTGAATGTCAATGTCAATGTCAATGTGAATGTCAATGTGAATGTCAATGTGAATGTGAATGTGAATGGGAATGTGAATATCAATGTGAATGTCAATGTGAATGTCAATGTGAATGTGAATGTGAATGTGAATGTCAATGTCAATGTCAATGTCAATGTCAATGTCAATGTCAATGTCAATGTCAATGTCAATGTCAATGTCAATGTCAATGCGAATGTCAATGTCAATGTCAATGTCAATGTCAATGTCAGTGTCAGTGTCAATGTCAATGTCAATGTCAATGTCAATGTCAATGTTAAAGTCAATGTCAATGTCAATGTCAATGTCAACGTCAACGTCAACGTCAACGTCAACGTCAACGTCAACGTCAACGTCAACGTCAACGTCAACGTCAACGTCAACGTCAACGTCAACGTCAACGTCAACGTCAACGTCAACGTCAACGTCAACGTCAACGTCAACGTCAACGTCAACGTCAACGTCAACGTCAACGTCAACGTCAACGTCAACGTCAACGTCAACGTCAACGTCAACGTCAACGTCAACGTCAACGTCAACGTCAATGTCAATGTCAATGTCAATGTCAGTAAAAGTGTCAGTGTCAATGTCAATGTCAATGTCAATGCGATTGTCAATGTCAATGTCAATGTCAATGTCAATGTCAATATCAATGTCAACGTCAATGTCAATGTCAATGTCAATGTCAATGTCAATGTGAATGTGAATGTCAATGTCAATGTCAATGTCAATGTCAATGTCAATGTCAATGTCAATGTCAATGTCAATATCAATGTCAATGTCAATGTCAATGTCAATGTCAATGTCAATGTCAATGTCACTGTCAATGTCAATGTCAATGTAAGTGAAAGTGTCAGTGTCAATGTCAATGTCAATGCGATTGTCAATGTCAATGTCAATGTCAATGTCAATGTCAATGTCAATGTCAATGTCAATGTCAATGTCAATGCCAATGTCAATGTCAATGTCAATGTCAATGTCAATGTCAACGTCAACGTCAGTGTTAGTGTCAGTGTCAGTGTCAGTGTCAGTGAAAGTATCATTGTCACTGTCAGTATCAGTATCAGTGAAAGTGTCATTGTCAGTGTCAGTGTCATTGTCAGTGTCAGTGTCAGTGTCAGTGTCAGTGTCAGTGAAAGTATCATTGTCACCGTCAGTGTCAGTATCAGTATCAGTGAAAGTGTCACTGTCAGTGTCAGTGTCAGTGTCAGTGTCAGTGTCAGTGTCAATGTCAATGTCAATGTCTATGTCAATGTGAATGTGAAAGCGATTGTCAATGTCGATGTCAATGTCAATGTCAATGTCAATGTCAACGTGAATGTCAATGCGATTGTCAATGCGATTGTCAATGTCAATGTCAATGTCAATGTCAATGTCAATGTAAGTGAAAGTGTCAGTGTCAATGTCAATGTCAATGCGATTGTCAATGTCAATGTCAATGTCAATGTCAATGTCAATGTCAATGTCAATGTCAATGTCAATGTCAATGTCAATGTCAATGTCAATGTCAATGTCAATGTCAATGTCAATGTCAATGTCAATGTCAATGTCAATGTCAATGTCAACGTCAACGTCAGTGTTAGTGTCAGTGTCAGTGTCAGTGTCAGTGAAAGTATCATTGTCACTGTCAGTATCAGTATCAGTGAAAGTGTCATTGTCAGTGTCAGTGTCAGTGTCCGTGTCAGTGTCAGTGTCAATGTCAATGTCAATGTCAATGTCAATGTCAATGTCAATGTCAATGTCACTGTCAATGTCAATGTCAATGTCAATGTCAATGTCAATGTCAATGTCAATGTCAATGTCAATGTCAATGTCAATGTCAATGTCAATGTCAATGTCAATGTCAACGTCAACGTCAGTGTCAGTGTCAGTGAAAGTGTCAGTGTCAATGTCATTGTCAGTGTCAGTGTCAGTGTCAGTGTCAGTGTCAGTGAAAGTATCATTGTCACCGTCAGTGTCAGTATCAGTATCAGTGAAAGTGTCATTGTCAGTGTCAGTGTCAGTGTCAGTGTCAGTGTCAGTGTCAGTGTCAATGTCAATGTCAATGTCTATGTCAATGTGAATGTGAAAGCGATTGTCAATGTCGATGTCAATGTCAATGTCAATGTCAATGTCAACGTGAATGTCAATGCGATTGTCAATGTCAATGTCAATGTCAATGTCAATGTCAATGTCAATGTCAATGTAAGTGAAAGTGTCAGTGTCAATGTCAATGTCAATGCGATTGTCAATGTCAATGTCAATGTCAATGTCAATGTCAATGTCAATGTCAATGTCAATGTCAATGTCAATGTCAATGTCAATGTCAATGTCAATGTCAATGTCAATGTCAATGTCAATGTCAATGTCAATGTCAACGTCAACGTCAGTGTTAGTGTCAGTGTCAGTGTCAGTGTCAGTGAAAGTATCATTGTCACTGTCAGTATCAGTATCAGTGAAAGTGTCATTGTCAGTGTCAGTGTCAGTGTCCGTGTCAGTGTCAGTGTCAATGTCAATGTCAATGTCAATGTCAATGTCAATGTCAATGTCAATGTCACTGTCAATGTCAATGTCAATGTCAATGTCAATGTCAATGTCAATGTCAATGTCAATGTCAATGTCAATGTCAATGTCAATGTCAATGTCAATGTCAATGTCAATGTCAACGTCAACGTCAGTGTCAGTGTCAGTGAAAGTGTCAGTGTCAATGTCATTGTCAGTGTCAGTGTCAGTGTCAGTGTCAGTGTCAGTGAAAGTATCATTGTCACCGTCAGTGTCAGTATCAGTATCAGTGTCAGTGTCAGTGTCAGTGTCAGTGTCAGTGTCAATGTCAATGTCAATGTCTATGTCAATGTGAATGTGAAAGCGATTGTCAATGTCGATGTCAATGTCAATGTCAATGTCAATGTCAACGTGAATGTCAATGCGATTGTCAATGTCAATGTCAATGTCAATGTCAATGTCAATGTCAATGTCAATGTCAATGTCAATGTCAGTAAAAGTGTCAGTGTCAATGTCAATGTCAATGTCAATGCGATTGTCAATGTCAATGTCAATGTCAATGTCAATGTCAGTAAAAGTGTCAGTGTCAATGTCAATGTCAATGTCAATGTCAATGCGATTGTCAATGTCAATATCAATGTCAATGTCAATGTCAATGTCTATGTCAATGTCAATGTCAATGTCAATGTCAATGTCAATGTCAATGTCAATGTCAATGTCAATGTCAATGTCAATGTAAATGTCAATGTCAATGTCAATGTCAATGTGAATGTGAATGTCAATGTGAATGTCAATGTGAATGTCAATGTGAATGTGAATGTGAATGTGAATGTGAATGGGAATGTCAATGTCAATGTGAATGTCAATGTGAATGTCAATGTGAATGTGAATGTGAATGTGAATGTGAATGTCAATGTCAATGTCAATGTCAATGTCAATGTCAATGTCATTGTCAATGTCAATGTCAATGTCAATGTCAATGTCAATGTCAATGTCATTGTCAGTGTCAGTGTCAGTGTCAGTGTCAGTGAAAGTATCATTGTCACCGTCAGTGTCAGTATCAGTATCAGTGAAAGTGTCATTGTCAGTGTCAGTGTCAGTGTCAGTGTCAGTGTCAGTGTCAGTGTCAGTGTCAGTGTCAGTGTCAATGTCAATGTCAATGTCAATGTCAATGTCAATGTCAATGTCAATGTCAATGTCAATGTCAATGTCAATGTCAATGTCAATGTCAACGTCAACGTCAGTGTCAGTGTCAGTGAAAGTGTCAGTGTCAATGTCATTGTCAGTGTCAGTGTCAGTGTCAGTGTCAGTGTCAGTGAAAGTATCATTGTCACCGTCAGTGTCAGTATCAGTATCAGTGAAAGTGTCATTGTCAGTGTCAGTGTCAGTGTCAGTGTCAGTGTCAGTGTCAATGTCAATGTCAATGTCTATGTCAATGTGAATGTGAATGCGATTGTCAATGTCGATGTCGTTGTCGATGTCGATGTGAATGTGAATGTGAATGTGAATGTGAATGTCAATGTCAATGTCAATGTCAATGTCAATGTCAATGTCAATGTCAATGTGAATGTCAATGTCAATGTGAATGTCAATGTGAATGTGAATGTGAATGTGAATGTGAATGTGAATGTGAATGTGAATGTGAATGTGAATGTGAATGTGAATGTGAATGTGAATGTGAATGTGAATGTGAATGTGAATGTGAATGTGAATGTGAATGTGAATGTCAATGTCAATGTCAATGTCAATGTCAATGTCAATGCGAATGTCAATGTCAATGTCAATGTCAATGTCAATGTCAATGTCAATGTCAATGTCAATGTCAATGTCAATGTCAATGTCAATGTCAGTGTCAGTGTCATTGTCAATGTCAATGTCAATGTCAATGTCAATGTCAATGTCAATGTCAATGTCAATGTCAAAGTCAATGTCAATGTCAATGTCAATGTCAAAGTCAATATCAATGTCAATGTCAATGTCAATGTAAATGTCAATGTCAATGTCAATGTCAATGTGAATGTGAATGTCAATGTGAATGTCAATGTGAATGTGAATGTGAATGTGAATGTGAATGTGAATGTGAATGGGAATGTCAATGTCAATGTGAATGTCAATGTGAATGTCAATGTGAATGTGAATGTGAATGTGAATGTGAATGTCAATGTCAATGTCAATGTCAATGTCAATGTCATTGTCAATGTCAATGTCAATGTCAATGTCAATGTCAATGTCAATGTCATTGTCAGTGTCAGTGTCAGTGTCAGTGTCAGTGAAAGTATCATTGTCACCGTCAGTGTCAGTATCAGTATCAGTGAAAGTGTCATTGTCAGTGTCAGTGTCAGTGTCAGTGTCAGTGTCAGTGTCAGTGTCAGTGTCAGTGTCAGTGTCAGTGTCAATGTCAATGTCAATGTCAATGTCAATGTCAATGTCAATGTCAATGTCAATGTCAATGTCAATGTCAATGTCAATGTCAACGTCAACGTCAGTGTCAGTGTCAGTGAAAGTGTCAGTGTCAATGTCATTGTCAGTGTCAGTGTCAGTGTCAGTGTCAGTGTCAGTGAAAGTATCATTGTCACCGTCAGTGTCAGTATCAGTATCAGTGAAAGTGTCATTGTCAGTGTCAGTGTCAGTGTCAGTGTCAGTGTCAGTGTCAATGTCAATGTCAATGTCTATGTCAATGTGAATGTGAAAGCGATTGTCAATGTCGATGTCAATGTCAATGTCAATGTCAATGTCAACGTGAATGTGAATGCGATTGTCAATGTCGATGTCGTTGTCGATGTCGATGTGAATGTGAATGTGAATGTGAATGTGAATGTGAATGTGAATGTGAATGTCAATGTCAATGTCAATGTCAATGTCAATGTCAATGTCAATGTGAATGTCAATGTCAATGTGAATGTCAATGTCAATGTCAATGTCAATGTCAATGTGAATGTCAATGTCAATGTGAATGTCAATGTGAATGTGAATGTGAATGTGAATGTGAATGTGAATGTGAATGTGAATGTGAATGTGAATGTGAATGTGAATGTGAATGTGAATGTGAATGTGAATGTGAATGTGAATGTCAATGTCAATGTCAATGTCAATGTCAATGTCAATGTCAATGCGAATGTCAATGTCAATGTCAATGCGAATGTCAATGTCAATGTCAATGTCAATGTCAATGTCAATGTCAATGTCAATGTCAATGTCAGTGTCAGTGTCATTGTCAATGTCAATGTCAATGTCAATGTCAATGTCAATGTCAATGTCAATGTCAATGTCAAAGTCAATGTCAATGTCAATGTCAATGTCAAAGTCAATATCAATGTCAGTGTCAATGTGAATGTTAGTGTCAGTGTCGATGTGAATGTCAATGTGAATATAAATGTGAATGTCAATGTGAATGTCAATGTGAATTTCAGTGTCAATGTCAATGTCAATGTCAATGTCAATGTCAATGTCAATGTCAAGGTCAATGTCAATGTCAACGTCAACGTCAACGTCAACGTCAACGTCAACGTCAACGTCAACGTCAACGTCAACGTCAACGTCAACGTCAACGTCAACGTCAACGTCAACGTCAACGTCAACGTCAACGTCAACGTCAACGTCA
>CAXARU010000096.1:827500-840000 GCA_963971365.1 Lasioglossum villosulum
GCGATTGTCAATGTCAATGTCAATGTCAATGTCAATGTCAATGTCAATGTCAATGTCAATGTCAATGTCAATGTCAATGTCAATGTCAATGTCAATGTCAATGTCAATGTCAATGTCAATGTCAATGTCAATGTCAATGTCAATGTCAATGTCAATGTCAATGTCAATGTCAATGTCAATGTCAATGTCAATGTCAGTGTCATTGTCAATGTCAATGTCAATGTCAATGTCAATGTCAATGTCAATGTCAATGTCAATGTCAATGTCAATGTCAATGTCAATGTCAATGTCAATGTCAATGTCAACGTCAATGTCAGTGAAAGTGTCAGTGAAAGTGTCAGTGTCAATGTCAATGTCAATGTCAATGTCAATGTCAATGTCAATGTCAATGTCAATGTCAATGTCAATGTCAATGTCAATGTCAATGTCAATGTCAATGTCAATGTCAATGTCAATGTCAATGTCGATGTAAATGTCGATGTGAATGTCAATGTCAATGTCAATGTCAATGTCAATGTCAATGTCAATGTCGATGTGAATGTCGATTTCAATGCGATTGTCAATGTCAATGTCAATGTCAATGTCAATGTCAATGTCAATGTCAATGTCAATGTCAATGTCAATGTCAATGTCAATGTCAATGTCAATGTCAATGTCAATGTCAATGTCAATGTCAATGTCAATGTCAATGTCAATGTCAATGTCAATGTCAATGTCAATGTCAATGTCAATGTCAATGTCAATGTCAATGTCAATGTCAATGTCAATGTCAATGTCAATGTCAATGTCAATGTCAATGTGAATGTCAATGTGAATGTCAATGTGAATGTCAATGTGAATGTCAATGTGAATGTGAATGTGAATGGGAATGTGAATGTGAATGTGAATGTGAATGTGAATGTGAATGTGAATGTGAATGTGAATGTGAATGTGAATGTGAATGTGAATGTGAATGTGAATGTGAATGTGAATGTGAATGTGAATGTGAATGTGAATGTGAATGTGAATGTGAATGTGAATGTGAATGTGAATGTGAATGTGAATGTGAATGTGAATGTGAATGTCAATGTCAATGTCAATGCGAATGTCAATGTCAATGTCAATGTCAATGTCAATGTCAGTGTCATTGTCAATGTCAATGTCAATGTCAATGTCAATGTCAATGTCAATGTCAATGTCAATGTCAATGTCAATGTCAATGTCAATGTCAATGTCAATGTCAATGTCAACGTCAATGTCAGTGAAAGTGTCAGTGAAAGTGTCAGTGTCAATGTCAATGTCAATGTCAATGTCAATGTCAATGTCAATGTCAATGTCAATGTCAATGTCAATGTCAATGTCAATGTCAATGTCAATGTCAATGTCAATGTCAATGTCAATGCGATTGTCAATGTCAATGTCAATGTCAATGTCAATGTCAATGTCAATGTCAATGTCAATGTCAATGTCAATGTCAATGTCAATGTCAATGTCAATGTCAGTGTCAGTGTCAATGTCAATGTCAATGTCAATGTCAATGTCAATGTCAATGTCAAAGTCAATGTCAATGTCAATGTCAATGTCAATGTCAACGTCAACGTCAACGTCAACGTCAACGTCAACGTCAACGTCAACGTCAACGTCAACGTCAACGTCAACGTCAATGTCAATGTCAATATCAGTAAAAGTGTCAGTGTCAATGTCAATGTCAATGTCAATGCGATTGTCAATGTCAATGTCAATGTCAATGTCAATGTCAATATCAATGTCAACGTCAACGTCAACGTCAACGTCAATGTCAATGTCAATGTCAATGTCAATGTCAATATCAATGTCACCGTCAATGTCAATGTCAATGTCAATGTCAATGTCAATGTCAATGTCAATGTCAATGTCAATGTCAATGTCAATGTCAATGTCAATGTCAATGTCAATGTCAATGTCAATGTCAATGTCAATGTCAATGTCAATGTCAATGTCAATGTCAATGTCAGTGAAAGTGTCAGTGAAAGTGTCAGTGTCAATGTCAATGTCAATGCGATTGTCAATGTCAATGTCAATGTCAATGTCAATGTCAATGTCAATGTCAATGTCAATGTCAATGTCAATGCGATTGTCAATGTCAATGTCAATGTCAATATCAATGTCAATGTCAATGTCAATGTCAATGTCAATGTCAATGTCAATGTCAATGTCAATGTCAATGTCAATGTCAATGTCAATGTCAATGTCAATGTCAATGTCAATGTCAATGTCAATGTCAATGTCAATGTCAATGTCAATGTCAATGTCAATGTCAATGTCAATGTCAATGTCAATGTCAATGTCAGTGAAAGTGTCAGTGTCAATGTCAGTGAAAGTGTCAGTGTGATTGTCAATGTCAATGTCAATGTCAATGTCAATGTCAATGTCAATGTCAATGTCAATGTCAATGTCAATGTCAATGTCAATGTCAATGTCAATGTCAATGTCAATGTCAATGTCAATGTCAATGTCAATGTCAATGTCAATGTCAATGTCAATGTCAATGTCAATGTCAATGTCAACGTCAACGTCAGTGTCAGTGTCAGTGAAAGTGTCAGTGTCAATGTCATTGTCAGTGTCAGTGTCAGTGTCAGTGTCAGTGTCAGTGTCAGTGAAAGTGTCATTGTCAATGTCAGTGTCAGTATCAGTATCAGTGAAAGTGTCATTGTCAGTGTCAGTGTCAGTGTCCGTGTCAGTGTCAGTGTCAATGTCAATGTCAATGTCAATGTCAATGTCAATGTCAATGTCAATGTCACTGTCAATGTCAATGTCAATGTCAATGTCAATGTCAATGTCAATGTCAATGTCAATGTCAATGTCAATGTCAATGTGAATGTCAATGTCAATGTGAATGTCAATGTCAGTGTGAATGTGAATGTGAATGTGAATGTGAATGTGAATGTGAATGTGAATGTGAATGTGAATGTGAATGTGAATGTGAATGTGAATGTGAATGTGAATGTGAATGTGAATGTGAATGTGAATGTGAATGTGAATGTGAATGTGAATGTGAATGTGAATGTGAATGTGAATGTGAATGTGAATGTGAATGTGAATGTGAATGTGAATGTGAATGTGAATGTGAATGTGAATGTGAATGTCAATGTCAATGTCAATGCGAATGTCAATGTCAATGTCAATGTCAATGTCAATGTCAGTGTCATTGTCAATGTCAATGTCAATGTCAATGTCAATGTCAATGTCAATGTCAATGTCAAAGTCAATGTCAATGTCAATGTCAATGTCAAAGTCAATATCAATGTCAGTGTCAATGTGAATGTTAGTGTCAGTGTCGATGTGAATGTCAATGTGAATATAAATGTGAATGTCAATGTGAATGTCAATGTGAATTTCAGTGTCAATGTCAATGTCAATGTCAATGTCAATGTCAATGTCAATGTCAATGTCAATGTCAATGTCAATGTCAATGTCAATGTCAATGTCAATGTCAATGTCAATGTCAATGTCAATGTCAGTGTCAATGTCAATGTCAATGCGATTGTCAATGTCAATGTCAATGTCAATGTCAATGTCAATGTCAATGTCAATGTCAATGTCAATGTCAATGTCAATGTCAATGTCAATGTCAATGTCAATGTCAATGTCAATGTCAATGTCAATGTCAATGTCAATGTCAATGTCAATGTCAATATCAATGTCAATGTCAATGTCAATGTCAATGTCAATGTCAATGTCAATGTCAATGTCAATGTCAATGTCAATGTCAGTGAAAGTGTCAGTGAAAGTGTCAGTGTCAATGTCAATGTCAATGCGATTGTCAATGTCAATGTCAATGTCAATGTCAATGTCAATGTCAATGTCAATGTCAATGTCAATGTCAATGTCAATGTCAATGTCAATGTCAATGTCAATGTCAATGTCAATGTCAATGTCAATGTCAATGTCAATGCGATTGTCAATGTCAATGTCAATGTCAATGTCAATGTCAATGTCAATGTCAATGTCAATGTCAATGTCAATGTCAATGTCAATGTCAATGTCAGTGTCAGTGTCAATGTCAATGTCAATGTCAATGTCAATGTCAATGTCAATGTCAATGTCAATGTCAAAGTCAATGTCAATGTCAATGTCAATGTCAACGTCAACGTCAACGTCAACGTCAACGTCAACGTCAACGTCAACGTCAACGTCAACGTCAACGTCAACGTCAACGTCAACGTCAACGTCAACGTCAACGTCAATGTCAATGTCAATATCAGTAAAAGTGTCAGTGTCAATGTCAATGTCAATGTCAATGCGATTGTCAATGTCAATGTCAATGTCAATGTCAATGTCAATATCAATGTCAACGTCAACGTCAATGTCAATGTCAATGTCAATGTCAATGTCAATGTCAATGTCAATGTCAATGTCAATGTCAATGTCAATGTCAATGTCAATGTCAATGTCAATGTCAATGTCAATGTCAATGTCAATGTCAATGTCAATGTCAATGTCAATGTCAATGTCAATGTCAATGTCAATGTCAATGTCAATGTCAATGTCAATGTCAATGTCAATGTCAGTGAAAGTGTCAGTGTCAATGTCAATGTCAATGCGATTGTCAATGTCAATGTCAATGTCAATGTCAATGTCAGTGAAAGTGTCAGTGTCAATGTCAATGTCAATGCGATTGTCAATGTCAATGTCAATGTCAATGTCAATGTCAATGTCAATGTCAAAGTCAATGTCAATGTCAATGTCAATGTCAACGTCAACGTCAACGTAAACGTCAACGTCAACGTCAACGTCAACGTCAACGTCAACGTCAACGTCAACGTCAACGTCAACGTCAACGTCAACGTCAACGTCAACGTCAACGTCAACGTCAACGTCAACGTCAACGTCAACGTCAACGTCAATGTCAATGTCAATATCAGTAAAAGTGTCAGTGTCAATGTCAATGTCAATGTCAATGCGATTGTCAATGTCAATGTCAATGTCAATGTCAATGTCAATATCAATGTCAACGTCAATGTCAATGTCAATGTCAATGTCAATGTCAATGTCAATGTCAATGTCAATGTCAATGTCAATGTCAATGTCAATGTCAATGTCAATGTCAATGTCAATGTCAATGTCAATGTCAATGTCAATGTCAATGTCAATGTCAATGTCAATGTCAATGTCAATGTCAATGTCAATGTCAATGTCAATGTCAATGTCAATGTCAATGTCAGTGAAAGTGTCAGTGAAAGTGTCAGTGTCAATGTCAATGTCAATGCGATTGTCAATGTCAATGTCAATGTCAATGTCAATGTCAATGTCAATGTCAATGCGATTGTCAATGTCAATGTCAATGTCAATATCAATGTCAATGTCAATGTCAATGTCAATGTCAATGTCAATGTCAATGTCAATGTCAATGTCACTGTCAATGTCAATGTCAATGTCAATGTCAATGTCAATGTCAATGTCAATGTCAATGTCAATGTCAATGTCAATGTCAATGTCAATGTCAATGTCAATGTCAATGTCAATGTCAATGTCAATGTCAATGTCAATGTCAATGTCAATGTCAATGTCAATGTCAATGTCAATGTCAATGTCAATGTCAATGTCAATGTCAATGTCAATGTCAATGTCAATGTCAATGTCAGTGAAAGTGTCAGTGTCAATGTCAGTGAAAGTGTCAGTGCGATTGTCAATGTCAATGTCAATGTCAATGTCAATGTCAATGTCAATGTCAATGTCAATGTCAATGTCAATGTCAATGTCAATGTCAATGCGAATGTCAATGTCAATGTCAATGTCAATGTCAATGTCAGTGTCAGTGTCAATGTCAATGTCAATGTCAATGTCAATGTCAATGTCAATGTCAAAGTCAATGTCAATGTCAATGTCAATGTCAACGTCAACGTCAACGTCAACGTCAACGTCAACGTCAACGTCAACGTCAACGTCAACGTCAACGTCAACGTCAACGTCAACGTCAACGTCAACGTCAATGTCAATGTCAATATCAGTAAAAGTGTCAGTGTCAATGTCAATGTCAATGTCAATGCGATTGTCAATGTCAATGTCAATGTCAATGTCAATGTCAATGTCAATATCAATGTCAACGTCAACGTCAACGTCAACGTCAATGTCTATGTCAATGTCAATGTCAATGTCAATGTCAATGTCAATGTCAATGTCAATGTCAATGTCAATGTCAATGTCAATGTCAATGTCAATGTCAATGTCAATGTCAATGTCAATGTCAATGTCAATGTCAGTGAAAGTGTCAGTGAAAGTGTCAGTGTCAATGTCAATGTCAATGTCAATGCGATTGTCAATGTCAATGTCAATGTCAATGTCAATGTCAATGTCAATGTCAATGTCAATGTCAATGTCAATGTCAATGTCAATGTCAATGTCAATGTCAATGTCAATGTCAATGTCAATGTCAATGTCAATGTCAATGTCAATGCGATTGTCAATGTCAATGTCAATGTCAATGTCAATGTCAATGTCAATGTCAATGTCAATGTCAATGTCAATGTCAATGTCAATGTCAATGTCAATGTCAATGTCAATGTCAATGTCAATGTCAATGTCAATGTCAATGTCAATGTCAATGTCAATGTCAGTGTCAGTGTCAATGTCAATGTCAATGTCAATGTCAATGTCAATGTCAATGTCAAAGTCAATGTCAATGTCAATGTCAACGTCAACGTCAACGTCAACGTCAACGTCAACGTCAACGTCAACGTCAACGTCAACGTCAACGTCAACGTCAACGTCAACGTCAACGTCAACGTCAACGTCAATGTCAATGTCAATATCAGTAAAAGTGTCAGTGTCAATGTCAATGTCAATGTCAATGCGATTGTCAATGTCAATGTCAATGTCAATGTCAATGTCAATATCAATGTCAACGTCAATGTCAATGTCAATGTCAATGTCAATGTCAATGTCAATGTCAATGTCAATGTCAATGTCAATGTCAATGTCAATGTCAATGTCAATGTCAATGTCAATGTCAATGTCAATGTCAATGTCAATGTCAATGTCAATGTCAATGTCAATGTCAATGTCAATGTCAATGTCAATGTCAATGTCAATGTCAATGTCAATGTCAATGTCAGTGAAAGTGTCAGTGAAAGTGTCAGTGTCAATGTCAATGTCAATGCGATTGTCAATGTCAATGTCAATGTCAATGTCAATGTCAATGTCAATGTCAATGCGATTGTCAATGTCAATGTCAATGTCAATATCAATGTCAATGTCAATGTCAATGTCAATGTCAATGTCAATGTCAATGTCAATGTCAATGTCACTGTCAATGTCAATGTCAATGTCAATGTCAATGTCAATGTCAATGTCAATGTCAATGTCAATGTCAATGTCAATGTCAATGTCAATGTCAATGTCAATGTCAATGTCAATGTCAATGTCAATGTCAATGTCAATGTCAATGTCAATGTCAATGTCAATGTCAATGTCAATGTCAATGTCAATGTCAATGTCAATGTCAATGTCAATGTCAATGTCAATGTCAATGTCAGTGAAAGTGTCAGTGTCAATGTCAGTGAAAGTGTCAGTGCGATTGTCAATGTCAATGTCAATGTCAATGTCAATGTCAATGTCAATGTCAATGTCAATGTCAATGTCAATGTCAATGTCAATGTCAATGCGAATGTCAATGTCAATGTCAATGTCAATGTCAATGTCAGTGTCAGTGTCAATGTCAATGTCAATGTCAATGTCAATGTCAATGTCAATGTCAAAGTCAATGTCAATGTCAATGTCAATGTCAACGTCAACGTCAACGTCAACGTCAACGTCAACGTCAACGTCAACGTCAACGTCAACGTCAACGTCAACGTCAACGTCAACGTCAACGTCAACGTCAATGTCAATGTCAATATCAGTAAAAGTGTCAGTGTCAATGTCAATGTCAATGTCAATGCGATTGTCAATGTCAATGTCAATGTCAATGTCAATGTCAATGTCAATATCAATGTCAACGTCAACGTCAACGTCAACGTCAATGTCTATGTCAATGTCAATGTCAATGTCAATGTCAATGTCAATGTCAATGTCAATGTCAATGTCAATGTCAATGTCAATGTCAATGTCAATGTCAATGTCAATGTCAATGTCAATGTCAATGTCAATGTCAGTGAAAGTGTCAGTGAAAGTGTCAGTGTCAATGTCAATGTCAATGTCAATGCGATTGTCAATGTCAATGTCAATGTCAATGTCAATGTCAATGTCAATGTCAATGTCAATGTCAATGTCAATGTCAATGTCAATGTCAATGTCAATGTCAATGTCAATGTCAATGTCAATGTCAATGTCAATGTCAATGTCAATGCGATTGTCAATGTCAATGTCAATGTCAATGTCAATGTCAATGTCAATGTCAATGTCAATGTCAATGTCAATGTCAATGTCAATGTCAATGTCAATGTCAATGTCAATGTCAATGTCAATGTCAATGTCAATGTCAATGTCAATGTCAATGTCAATGTCAGTGTCAGTGTCAATGTCAATGTCAATGTCAATGTCAATGTCAATGTCAATGTCAAAGTCAATGTCAATGTCAATGTCAACGTCAACGTCAACGTCAACGTCAACGTCAACGTCAACGTCAACGTCAACGTCAACGTCAACGTCAACGTCAACGTCAACGTCAACGTCAATGTCAATGTCAATATCAGTAAAAGTGTCAGTGTCAATGTCAATGTCAATGTCAATGCGATTGTCAATGTCAATGTCAATGTCAATGTCAATGTCAATATCAATGTCAACGTCAACGTCAATGTCAATGTCAAGTTCAATGTCAATGTCAATGTCAATGTCAATGTCAATGTCAATGTCAATGTCAATGTCAATGTCAATGTCAATGTCAATGTCAATGTCAATGTCAATGTCAATGTCAATGTCAATGTCAATGTCAATGTCAATGTCAATGTCAATGTCAATGTCAATGTCAATGTCAATGTCAATGTCAATGTCAATGTCAATGTCAATGTCAATGTCAATGTCAATGTCAATGTCAATGTCAATGTCAATGTCAATGTCAATGTCAATGTCAATGTCAATGTCAGTGAAAGTGTCAGTGTCAATGTCAATGTCAATGCGATTGTCAATGTCAATGTCAATGTCAATGTCAATGTCAGTGAAAGTGTCAGTGTCAATGTCAATGTCAATGCGATTGTCAATGTCAATGTCAATGTCAATGTCAATGTCAATGTCAATGTCAAAGTCAATGTCAATGTCAATGTCAATGTCAACGTCAACGTCAACGTAAACGTCAACGTCAACGTCAACGTCAACGTCAACGTCAACGTCAACGTCAACGTCAACGTCAACGTCAACGTCAACGTCAACGTCAACGTCAACGTCAACGTCAACGTCAACGTCAACGTCAACGTCAACGTCAATGTCAATGTCAATATCAGTAAAAGTGTCAGTGTCAATGTCAATGTCAATGTCAATGCGATTGTCAATGTCAATGTCAATGTCAATGTCAATGTCAATATCAATGTCAACGTCAATGTCAATGTCAATGTCAATGTCAATGTCAATGTCAATGTCAATGTCAATGTCAATGTCAATGTCAATGTCAATGTCAATGTCAATGTCAATGTCAATGTCAATGTCAATGTCAATGTCAATGTCAATGTCAATGTCAATGTCAATGTCAATGTCAATGTCAATGTCAATGTCAATGTCAATGTCAATGTCAATGTCAGTGAAAGTGTCAGTGAAAGTGTCAGTGTCAATGTCAATGTCAATGCGATTGTCAATGTCAATGTCAATGTCAATGTCAATGTCAATGTCAATGTCAATGCGATTGTCAATGTCAATGTCAATGTCAATATCAATGTCAATGTCAATGTCAATGTCAATGTCAATGTCAATGTCAATGTCAATGTCACTGTCAATGTCAATGTCAATGTCAATGTCAATGTCAATGTCAATGTCAATGTCAATGTCAATGTCAATGTCAATGTCAATGTCAATGTCAATGTCAATGTCAATGTCAATGTCAATGTCAATGTCAATGTCAATGTCAATGTCAATGTCAATGTCAATGTCAATGTCAATGTCAATGTCAATGTCAATGTCAATGTCAATGTCAGTGAAAGTGTCAGTGTCAATGTCAGTGAAAGTGTCAGTGCGATTGTCAATGTCAATGTCAATGTCAATGTCAATGTCAATGTCAATGTCAATGTCAATGTCAATGTCAATGTCAATGTCAATGTCAATGCGAATGTCAATGTCAATGTCAATGTCAATGTCAATGTCAGTGTCAGTGTCAATGTCAATGTCAATGTCAATGTCAATGTCAATGTCAATGTCAAAGTCAATGTCAATGTCAATGTCAATGTCAACGTCAACGTCAACGTCAACGTCAACGTCAACGTCAACGTCAACGTCAACGTCAACGTCAACGTCAACGTCAACGTCAACGTCAACGTCAACGTCAATGTCAATGTCAATATCAGTAAAAGTGTCAGTGTCAATGTCAATGTCAATGTCAATGCGATTGTCAATGTCAATGTCAATGTCAATGTCAATGTCAATGTCAATATCAATGTCAACGTCAACGTCAACGTCAACGTCAATGTCTATGTCAATGTCAATGTCAATGTCAATGTCAATGTCAATGTCAATGTCAATGTCAATGTCAATGTCAATGTCAATGTCAATGTCAATGTCAATGTCAATGTCAATGTCAATGTCAATGTCAATGTCAATGTCAGTGAAAGTGTCAGTGAAAGTGTCAGTGTCAATGTCAATGTCAATGTCAATGCGATTGTCAATGTCAATGTCAATGTCAATGTCAATGTCAATGTCAATGTCAATGTCAATGTCAATGTCAATGTCAATGTCAATGTCAATGTCAATGTCAATGTCAATGTCAATGTCAATGTCAATGTCAATGTCAATGTCAATGTCAATGTCAATGTCAATGTCAATGTCAATGTCAATGTCAATGCGATTGTCAATGTCAATGTCAATGTCAATGTCAATGTCAATGTCAATGTCAATGTCAATGTCAATGTCAATGTCAATGTCAATGTCAATGTCAATGTCAATGTCAATGTCAATGTCAATGTCAATGTCAATGTCAATGTCAATGTCAGTGTCAGTGTCAATGTCAATGTCAATGTCAATGTCAATGTCAATGTCAATGTCAAAGTCAATGTCAATGTCAATGTCAACGTCAACGTCAACGTCAACGTCAACGTCAACGTCAACGTCAACGTCAACGTCAACGTCAACGTCAACGTCAACGTCAACGTCAACGTCAACGTCAATGTCAATGTCAATATCAGTAAAAGTGTCAGTGTCAATGTCAATGTCAATGTCAATGTCAATGTCAATATCAATGTCAACGTCAACGTCAATGTCAATGTCAAGTTCAATGTCAATGTCAATGTCAATGTCAATGTCAATGTCAATGTCAATGTCAATGTCAATGTCAATGTCAATGTCAATGTCAATGTCAATGTCAATGTCAATGTCAATGTCAATGTCAATGTCAATGTCAATGTCAATGTCAATGTCAATGTCAATGTCAATGTCAATGTCAATGTCAATGTCAATGTCAATGTCAATGTCAATGTCAATGTCAATGTCAATGTCAATGTCAATGTCAATGTCAATGTCAATGTCAATGTCAATGTCAATGTCAATGTCAATGTCAATGTCAATGTCAATGTCAATGTCAATGTCAGTGAAAGTGTCAGTGTCAATGTCAATGTCAATGCGATTGTCAATGTCAATGTCAATGTCAATGTCAATGTCAATGTCAAAGTCAATGTCAATGTCAACGTCAACGTCAACGTCAACGTCAACGTCAACGTCAACGTCAATGTCAATGTCAAAGTCAATGTCAATGTCAACGTCAACGTCAACGTCAACGTCAACGTCAACGTCAACGTCAACGTCAACGTCAACGTCAACGTCAACGTCAACGTCAACGTCAACGTCAACGTCAACGTCAACGTCAACGTCAACGTCAACGTCAACGTCAACGTCAACGTCAACGTCAACGTCAACGTCAACGTCAACGTCAACGTCAACGTCAACGTCAACGTCAACGTCAACGTCAATGTCAATGTCAATATCAGTAAAAGTGTCAGTGTCAATGTCAATGTCAATGTCAATGCGATTGTCAATGTCAATGTCAATGTCAATGTCAATGTCAATGTCAATATCAATGTCAACGTCAATGTCAATGTCAATGTCAATGTCAATGTCAATGTCAATGTCAATGTCAATGTCAATGTCAATGTCAATGTCAATGTCAATGTCAATGTCAATGTCAATGTCAATGTCAATGTCAATGTCAATGTCAATGTCAATGTCAATGTCAATGTCAATGTCAATGTCAATGTCAGTGAAAGTGTCAGTGAAAGTGTCAGTGTCAATGTCAATGTCAATGTCAATGCGATTGTCAATGTCAATGTCAATGTCAATGTCAATGTCAATGTCAATGTCAATGTCAATGTCAATGTCAATGTCAATGTCAATGTCAATGTCAATGTCAATGT
>CAXARU010000096.1:845000-852500 GCA_963971365.1 Lasioglossum villosulum
ATGTCAATGTCAATGTCAATGTCAATGTCATTGTCAGTGTCAGTGTCAGTGTCAGTGTCAGTGAAAGTATCATTGTCACCGTCAGTGTCAGTATCAGTATCAGTGAAAGTGTCATTGTCAGTGTCAGTGTCAGTGTCATTGTCATTGTCAATGTCAGTGTCAGTATCAGTATCAGTGAAAGTGTCATTGTCAGTGTCAGTGTCAGTGTCCGTGTCAGTGTCAGTGTCAATGTCAATGTCAATGTCAATGTCAATGTCAATGTCAATGTCACTGTCAATGTCAATGTCAATGTCACTGTCAATGTCAATGTCAATGTCAATGTCAATGTCAATGTCAATGTCAATGTCAATGTCAATGTCAATGTCAATGTGAATGTCAATGTCAGTGTGAATGTGAATGTGAATGTGAATGTGAATGTGAATGTGAATGTGAATGTGAATGTGAATGTGAATGTGAATGTGAATGTGAATGTGAATGTGAATGTGAATGTGAATGTGAATGTGAATGTGAATGTGAATGTGAATGTGAATGTGAATGTGAATGTGAATGTGAATGTGAATGTCAATGTCAATGTCAATGCGAATGTCAATGTCAATGTCAATGTCAATGTCAATGTCAGTGTCATTGTCAATGTCAATGTCAATGTCAATGTCAATGTCAATGTCAATGTCAGCGTCAACGTCAACGTCAACGTCAACGTCAACGTCAACGTCAACGTCAACGTCAATGTCAATGTCAATGTCAATGTCAGTAAAAGTGTCAGTGTCAATGTCAATGTCAATGTCAATGCGATTGTCTATGTCAATGTCAATGTCAATGTCAATGTCAATGTCAATATCAATGTCAATATCAATGTCAATGTCAATGTCAATGTCAATGTCAATGTCAATGTCAATGTCAATGTCAATGTCAATGTCAATGTCAATGTCAATGTCAATGTCAATGTCAATGTCAATGTCAATGTCAATGTCAATGTCAATGTCAATGTCAATGTCAATGTCAATGTCAATGTCAATGTCAATGTCAATGTCAATGTCAATGTCAATGTCAATGTCAATGTCAATGTCAATGTCAATGTCAATGTCAATGTCAATGTCAATGTCAATGTCAATGTCAATGTCAATGTCAATGTCAATGTCAATGTCAATGTCAATGTCAATGTCAATGTCAATGTCAATGTCAATGTCAATGTCAATGTCAATGTCAATGTGAATGTGAATGTGAATGTGAATGTGAATGTGAATGTGAATGTGAATGTGAATGTGAATGTGAATGTGAATGTGAATGTGAATGTCAATGTGAATGTCAATGTGAATGTCAATGTGAATGTGAATGTGAATGTGAATGGGAATGTGAATGTCAATGTGAATGTCAATGTGAATGTCAATGTGAATGTGAATGTGAATGGGAATGTGAATGTCAATGTGAATGTCAATGTCAATGTCAATGTCAATGTCAATGTCAATGTCAATGTCAATGTCAATGTCATTGTCAATGTCAATGTCAATGTCAATGTCAATGTGAATGTCAATGTCAATGTCAATGTCAATGTCAATGTCAATGTCATTGTCAGTGTCAGTGTCAGTGTCAGTGTCAGTGAAAGTATCATTGTCACCGTCAGTGTCAGTATCAGTATCAGTGAAAGTGTCATTGTCAGTGTCAGTGTCAGTGTCATTGTCAATGTCAGTGTCAGTATCAGTATCAGTGAAAGTGTCATTGTCAGTGTCAGTGTCAGTGTCCGTGTCAGTGTCAGTGTCAATGTCAATGTCAATGTCAATGTCAATGTCAATGTCAATGTCACTGTCAATGTCAATGTCAATGTCAATGTCAATGTCAATGTCAATGTCAATGTCAATGTCAATGTCAATGTGAATGTCAATGTCAATGTCAATGTCAATGTCAATGTCAATGTCAATGTCAATGTGAATGTCAATGTCAATGTCAATGTCAATGTCAATGTCAATGTCAATGTCAATGTCAATGTCAATGTCATTGTCAGTGTCAGTGTCAGTGTCAGTGTCAGTGAAAGTATCATTGTCACCGTCAGTGTCAGTATCAGTATCAGTGAAAGTGTCATTGTCAGTGTCAGTGTCAGTGTCATTGTCATTGTCAATGTCAGTGTCAGTATCAGTATCAGTGAAAGTGTCATTGTCAGTGTCAGTGTCAGTGTCCGTGTCAGTGTCAGTGTCAATGTCAATGTCAATGTCAATGTCAATGTCAATGTCAATGTCACTGTCAATGTCAATGTCAATGTCACTGTCAATGTCAATGTCAATGTCAATGTCAATGTCAATGTCAATGTCAATGTCAATGTCAATGTCAATGTGAATGTCAATGTCAGTGTGAATGTGAATGTGAATGTGAATGTGAATGTGAATGTGAATGTGAATGTGAATGTGAATGTGAATGTGAATGTGAATGTGAATGTGAATGTGAATGTGAATGTGAATGTGAATGTGAATGTGAATGTGAATGTGAATGTGAATGTGAATGTGAATGTGAATGTGAATGTGAATGTGAATGTCAATGTCAATGTCAATGTCAATGCGAATGTCAATGTCAATGTCAATGTCAATGTCAATGTCAGTGTCATTGTCAATGTCAATGTCAATGTCAATGTCAATGTCAATGTCAATGTCAATGTCAGCGTCAACGTCAACGTCAACGTCAACGTCAACGTCAACGTCAACGTCAATGTCAATGTCAATGTCAATGTCAGTAAAAGTGTCAGTGTCAATGTCAATGTCAATGTCAATGCGATTGTCTATGTCAATGTCAATGTCAATGTCAATGTCAATGTCAATATCAATGTCAATATCAATGTCAATGTCAATGTCAATGTCAATGTCAATGTCAATGTCAATGTCAATGTCAATGTCAATGTCAATGTCAATGTCAATGTCAATGTCAATGTCAATGTCAATGTCAATGTCAATGTCAATGTCAATGTCAATGTCAATGTCAATGTCAATGTCAATGTCAATGTCAATGTCAATGTCAATGTCAATGTCAATGTCAATGTCAATGTCAATGTCAATGTCAATGTCAATGTCAATGTCAATGTCAATGTCAATGTCAATGTCAATGTCAATGTCAATGTCAATGTCAATGTCAATGTCAATGTCAATGTCAATGTCAATGTCAATGTGAATGTGAATGTGAATGTGAATGTGAATGTGAATGTGAATGTGAATGTGAATGTGAATGTGAATGTGAATGTGAATGTGAATGTGAATGTGAATGTCAATGTGAATGTCAATGTGAATGTCAATGTGAATGTGAATGTGAATGTGAATGGGAATGTGAATGTCAATGTGAATGTCAATGTGAATGTCAATGTGAATGTGAATGTGAATGGGAATGTGAATGTCAATGTGAATGTCAATGTCAATGTCAATGTCAATGTCAATGTCAATGTCAATGTCAATGTCAATGTCATTGTCAATGTCAATGTCAATGTCAATGTCAATGTGAATGTCAATGTCAATGTCAATGTCAATGTCAATGTCAATGTCATTGTCAGTGTCAGTGTCAGTGTCAGTGTCAGTGAAAGTATCATTGTCACCGTCAGTGTCAGTATCAGTATCAGTGAAAGTGTCATTGTCAGTGTCAGTGTCAGTGTCATTGTCAATGTCAGTGTCAGTATCAGTATCAGTGAAAGTGTCATTGTCAGTGTCAGTGTCAGTGTCCGTGTCAGTGTCAGTGTCAATGTCAATGTCAATGTCAATGTCAATGTCAATGTCAATGTCACTGTCAATGTCAATGTCAATGTCAATGTCAATGTCAATGTCAATGTCAATGTCAATGTCAATGTCAATGTGAATGTCAATGTCAATGTCAATGTCAATGTCAATGTCAATGTCAATGTGAATGTGAATGTGAATGTGAATGTGAATGTGAATGTGAATGTGAATGTGAATGTGAATGTGAATGTGAATGTGAATGTGAATGTCAATGTGAATGTCAATGTGAATGTCAATGTGAATGTGAATGTGAATGTGAATGGGAATGTGAATGTCAATGTGAATGTCAATGTGAATGTCAATGTGAATGTGAATGTGAATGGGAATGTGAATGTCAATGTGAATGTCAATGTCAATGTCAATGTCAATGTCAATGTCAATGTCAATGTCAATGTCAATGTCATTGTCAATGTCAATGTCAATGTCAATGTCAATGTGAATGTCAATGTCAATGTCAATGTCAATGTCAATGTCAATGTCATTGTCAGTGTCAGTGTCAGTGTCAGTGTCAGTGAAAGTATCATTGTCACCGTCAGTGTCAGTATCAGTATCAGTGAAAGTGTCATTGTCAGTGTCAGTGTCAGTGTCATTGTCAATGTCAGTGTCAGTATCAGTATCAGTGAAAGTGTCATTGTCAGTGTCAGTGTCAGTGTCCGTGTCAGTGTCAGTGTCAATGTCAATGTCAATGTCAATGTCAATGTCAATGTCAATGTCACTGTCAATGTCAATGTCAATGTCAATGTCAATGTCAATGTCAATGTCAATGTCAATGTCAATGTCAATGTGAATGTCAATGTCAATGTGAATGTCAATGTCAGTGTGAATGTGAATGTGAATGTGAATGTGAATGTGAATGTGAATGTGAATGTGAATGTGAATGTGAATGTGAATGTGAATGTGAATGTGAATGTGAATGTGAATGTGAATGTGAATGTGAATGTGAATGTGAATGTGAATGTGAATGTGAATGTGAATGTGAATGTGAATGTGAATGTGAATGTGAATGTGAATGTGAATGTGAATGTCAATGTCAATGTCAATGCGAATGTCAATGTCAATGTCAATGTCAATGTCAATGTCAGTGTCATTGTCAATGTCAATGTCAATGTCAATGTCAATGTCAATGTCAATGTCAATGTCAAAGTCAATGTCAATGTCAATGTCAATGTCAAAGTCAATATCAATGTCAGTGTCAATGTGAATGTTAGTGTCAGTGTCGATGTGAATGTCAATGTGAATATAAATGTGAATGTCAATGTGAATGTCAATGTGAATTTCAGTGTCAATGTCAATGTCAATGTCAATGTCAATGTCAACGTCAACGTCAACGTCAACGTCAACGTCAACGTCAACGTCAACGTCAACGTCAGCGTCAACGTCAACGTCAACGTCAACGTCAACGTCAACGTCAACGTCAATGTCAATGTCAATGTCAATGTCAGTAAAAGTGTCAGTGTCAATGTCAATGTCAATGTCAATGCGATTGTCTATGTCAATGTCAATGTCAATGTCAATGTCAATGTCAATATCAATGTCAATGTCAATGTCAATGTCAATGTCAATGTCAATGTCAATGTCAATGTCAATGTCAATGTCAATGTCAATGTCAATGTCAATGTCAATGTCAATGTCAATGTCAATGTCAATGTCAATGTCAATGTCAATGTCAATGTCAATGTCAATGTCAATGTCAATGTCAATGTCAATGTCAATGTCAATGTCAATGTCAATGTCAATGTCAATGTCAATGTCAATGTCAATGTCAATGTCAATGTCAATGTCAATGTCAATGTCAAAGTCAATGTCAATGTCAATGTCAATGTCAATGTCAATGTCAATGTCAATGTCAATGTCAATGTCAATGTCAATGTCAATGTCAATGTCAATGTCAATGTCAATGTCAATGTCAATGTCAATGTCAATGTCAATGTCAATGTCAATGTCAATGTCAATGTGAATGTGAATGTGAATGTGAATGTGAATGTGAATGTGAATGTGAATGTGAATGTGAATGTGAATGTCAATGTGAATGTCAATGTGAATGTCAATGTGAATGTCAATGTGAATGTGAATGTGAATGGGAATGTGAATGTCAATGTCAATGTCAATGTCAATGTCAATGTCAATGTCAATGTCAATGTCAATGTCAATGTCATTGTCAATGTCAATGTCAATGTCAATGTCAATGTCAATGTCAATGTCAATGTCAATGTCAATGTCAATGTCAATGTCAATGTCAATGTCAATGTCATTGTCAGTGTCAGTGTCAGTGTCAGTGTCAGTGAAAGTATCATTGTCACCGTCAGTGTCAGTATCAGTATCAGTGAAAGTGTCATTGTCAGTGTCAGTGTCAGTGTCAGTGTCAGTGTCAGTGTCAATGTCAATGTCAATGTCAATGTCAATGTCAATGTCAATGTCAATGTCAATGTCAATGTCAATGTCAATGTCAATGTCAATGCGATTGTCAATGTCAATGTCAATGTCAATGTCAATGTCAATGTCAATGTCAATGTCAATGTCAATGTCAATGTCAATGTCAATGTCAATGTCAATGTCAATGTCAATGTCAATGTCAATGTCAATGTCAATGTCAATGTCAATGTCAATGTCAATGTCAATGTCAATGTCAATGTCAATGTCAATGTCAATGTCAATGTCAATGTCAATGTCAATGTCAATGTCAATGTCAATGTCAATGTCAATGTCAATGTCAATGTCAGTGAAAGTGTCAGTGTCAATGTCAGTGAAAGTGTCAGTGCGATTGTCAATGTCAATGTCAATGTCAATGTCAATGTCAATGTCAATGTCAATGTCAATGTCAATGTCAATGTCAATGTCAATGTCAATGTCAATGTCAATGTCAATGTCAATGTCAATGTCAATGTCAATGTCAATGTCAATGTCAATGTCAATGTCAATGTCAATGTCAATGTCAATGTCAATGTCAACGTCAACGTCAGTGTCAGTGTCAGTGAAAGTGTCAGTGTCAATGTCATTGTCAGTGTCAGTGTCAGTGTCAGTGTCAGTGTCAGTGAAAGTGTCATTGTCAATGTCAGTGTCAGTATCAGTATCAGTGAAAGTGTCATTGTCAGTGTCAGTGTCAGTGTCCGTGTCAGTGTCAGTGTCAATGTCAATGTCAATGTCAATGTCAATGTGAATGTCAATGTCAATGTCACTGTCAATGTCAATGTCAATGTCAATGTCAATGTCAATGTCAATGTCAATGTCAAAGTCAATGTCAATGTCAATGTCAATGTCAAAGTCAATATCAATGTCAGTGTCAATGTGAATGTTAGTGTCAGTGTCGATGTGAATGTCAATGTGAATATAAATGTGAATGTCAATGTGAATGTCAATGTGAATTTCAGTGTCAATGTCAATGTCAATGTCAATGTCAATGTCAACGTCAACGTCAACGTCAACGTCAACGTCAACGTCAACGTCAGCGTCAACGTCAACGTCAACGTCAACGTCAACGTCAACGTCAACGTCAATGTCAATGTCAATGTCAATGTCAGTAAAAGTGTCAGTGTCAATGTCAATGTCAATGTCAATGCGATTGTCTATGTCAATGTCAATGTCAATGTCAATGTCAATGTCAATATCAATGTCAATGTCAATGTCAATGTCAATGTCAATGTCAATGTCAATGTCAATGTCAATGTCAATGTCAATGTCAATGTCAATGTCAATGTCAATGTCAATGTCAATGTCAATGTCAATGTCAATGTCAATGTCAATGTCAATGTCAATGTCA
>CAXARU010000096.1:862500-881000 GCA_963971365.1 Lasioglossum villosulum
GAATGTGAATGTGAATGTGAATGTGAATGTGAATGTGAATGTGAATGTGAATGTGAATGTGAATGTGAATGTGAATGTGAATGTGAATGTGAATGTGAATGTGAATGTGAATGTGAATGTGAATGTGAATGTGAATGTGAATGTGAATGTGAATGTGAATGTGAATGTCAATGTCAATGTCAATGCGAATGTCAATGTCAATGTCAATGTCAATGTCAATGTCAGTGTCATTGTCAATGTCAATGTCAATGTCAATGTCAATGTCAATGTCAATGTCAATGTCAAAGTCAATGTCAATGTCAATGTCAATGTCAAAGTCAATATCAATGTCAGTGTCAATGTGAATGTTAGTGTCAGTGTCGATGTGAATGTCAATGTGAATATAAATGTGAATGTCAATGTGAATGTCAATGTGAATTTCAGTGTCAATGTCAATGTCAATGTCAATGTCAATGTCAACGTCAACGTCAACGTCAACGTCAACGTCAACGTCAACGTCAACGTCAACGTCAATGCGATTGTCAATGTCAATGTCAATGTCAATGTCAATGTCAATGTCAATGTCAATGTCAATGTCAATGTCAATGTCAATGTCAATGTCAATGTCAATGTCAATGTCAATGTCAATGTCAATGTCAATGTCAATGTCAATGTCAATGTCAATGTCAATGTCAATGTCAATGTCAATGTCAATGTCAATGTCAATGTCAATGTCAATGTCAATGTCAATGTCAATGTCAATGTCAATGTCAATGTCAATGTCAATGTCAATGTCAATGTCAATGTCAGTGAAAGTGTCAGTGTCAATGTCAGTGAAAGTGTCAGTGCGATTGTCAATGTCAATGTCAATGTCAATGTCAATGTCAATGTCAATGTCAATGTCAATGTCAATGTCAATGTCAATGTCAATGTCAATGTCAATGTCAATGTCAATGTCAATGTCAATGTCAATGTCAATGTCAATGTCAATGTCAACGTCAACGTCAGTGTCAGTGTCAGTGAAAGTGTCAGTGTCAATGTCATTGTCAGTGTCAGTGTCAGTGTCAGTGTCAGTGTCAGTGAAAGTGTCATTGTCAATGTCAGTGTCAGTATCAGTATCAGTGAAAGTGTCATTGTCAGTGTCAGTGTCAGTGTCCGTGTCAGTGTCAGTGTCAATGTCAATGTCAATGTCAATGTGAATGTCAATGTCAATGTCACTGTCAATGTCAATGTCAATGTCAATGTCAATGTCAATGTCAATGTCAATGTCAATGTCAATGTCAATGTCAATGTCAATGTCAATGTCAATGTCAATGTCAATGTCAATGTCAATGTCAATGTCAATGTCAATGTCACTGTCAATGTCAATGTCAATGTCAATGTCAATGTCAATGTCAATGTGAATGTCAATGTCAATGTGAATGTCAATGTGAATGTGAATGTGAATGTGAATGTGAATGTGAATGTGAATGTGAATGTGAATGTGAATGTGAATGTGAATGTGAATGTGAATGTGAATGTGAATGTGAATGTGAATGTTGTGACGGTTACCCGGTTCGTGGAAGAGTTGGCCGGCTCAGTCGGCTGTCCAGGCGTACTGGTCCGTCGAAAGGGCGACGTTAGGGGTCGTCGGTCGGTACGTGAGGGGGTCACTCGGGATCGGCTTCCGACTCGGCTTTTCGCCACTGCGGAAGGAAGGGATTCCCGTAGGTATTTCACCACTCGGGCCTGGTCGGTCCTACTCGGCGTTTCGCCACTGAGGAGGGAAGGGATTCCCGTAGGTATTTCACCACTCGGGCCTGGTCGGTTCCTGCTCGGCGTTTCGCCACTGAGGACGGAAGGGACTCCCGTAGGTATTTCACCACTCGGGCCTGGTCGGTTCCTGCTCGGCGTTTCGCCACTGAGGAAGGAAGGGGTTTCCGTAGGTATTTCACCACTCGGGCCTGGTCGGCGGATCGGAAGTGCGATCGGAGGATCGGTGGTGCGGTCGGAGGATCGGTGGTGCGGTCGGTCGGTCGGTCGGTTCGTCGGTTCGTCTCGAGACGTTCACTCACTCACTCGTTCGCTCACTCAAACAGCCTTCAAAAGATTTGCTTTCCGGTTTGGAGGTTTCACCACTAGGGCTACTCGTCTCTACGGGCTCAGCTCGTCTTGCTTCTCCGGTGTTTGGCCGCGGTAATTATATCCGCGACCGCGCATCCGTGGCCGCGAGAAACCGGTTTGGCCTGGTGGCCCTCTCGCGGTCGCGAGTCGGAACGTTGCGTCGCGGTAACGCGGCGCGTTCGCTGGCGCGGTGACCGCGGGGTGCCGGCGGTGCTTGTCGGTGGGGATAGTTTCGCGCCTTGAAGGATGTAACCGTCACATCCCCCTCTTACTTCGGGGCGCGAAACGTCCCCATCCCGCTGACAGTATGTACACCTTACTTGCTATTTCTATTTACACCTTACTTGCTATTTCTTATAACTACCGGTATATACAGATCTTAATATCTAACGCTATGTACAGTTCTCTATGTGGTGTCCCTGAATTGGAGGTTCAGGACGCCTCCTTGGGTCACCCGGAGGTGAAGCCATCCCCTGCTGTACGGGATTCGGTGACGGCGGCCTGGGCGGAGCTGGTCCATCCGGATCGAATAATTTCCGGGCCTGCCGTCTGTTAGCATTGCTGCGGCTGGCAGCGGTCTTTGGCCGTCCTCGGTTGTCGGTGCCGCTGGTCGCGGTGTCGCAGGTGTCGGAGGTGTCACCACTGCTGTTGTTGCGGCCGGTGGCGGTTCCGGGGCGCCGGCCCTATCTTCGGGCGGCCCGAGGGGGTTTGCCTCGTATAGGGCCAGGATCTCGTCCAGCTCCTGTAGCGCTTCGTCCGTCGTTGACGGTGCTCGTGCCGGTGGTGCCGGTGGTGGTGCTGCTGGCTGGTGGGCGGTCCGCCTCCTCCACCTGATGTCGCTGATGATTGTCGGCGGTGGGTGGACTGGGTCCGGTGGTCCCCTTCGGACCGGTATCTCGGGCAGCGCCCTTCTCTCCGGTCGCTGTCGAGTCCTCTCGACCCCTGGTCGGTGGCGTGTCCGCGCCTCCATTGGGCGGCTTGCTGTTGCCCCCCGTAGCGGAACGGCGGCGGCTCTGCTCGCTTGGTGCCTTTCCGTTTTTCGCATGGTTGGCGTTGCTTGCTTTTCCTGGTGGTTGTGTCTTGCTTATGACTCCGGTGCCGCGTGTTTTACCTTCGGGTTCGGCGGTTGTCGCCGTGGCCCTCTCTTGGCCGTGTGGCGTACTAGTTTCGCACGGTTTTAGGTCCTGGACATGGACTCGGTGGTGTGTCCCCCTCCCGGCCTGCACGACGACTACCGTTGGTCCGAGGATTTCGCGGACTTGGTATGGGCCGGAGAATTTTGGCGCGAGCTTGGCGCAGAAGCCTAACGTGGCTGAGGATAGGGGGTGTTCTCGGCGCATTACCGATTCCCCTATCCGTGGTGCCCATTTCCGACGGCGCAGGTTGTATTGCTTTCTCTGCGTCTCGGTGGCTCGTGCTTGTGTGGTTCGCGCCATTTTCCTGCCCTCGGTGAGTCGTGAGATGCCGTCCTCTCGTTTCCGGTAGTCATCGTCTGTAGCTTCTTCTCGGCGTTTTTCGGCTGGTGCTCTGTCGGACCCGGTGGTTGATAGTTCTCTGCCGTATGTTAGGTATGCTGGCGTGTGTCCGGTTGCCTCGTGTTTCGCGGTGTTGTATGCGAATATCGCTGCTGCTACGTTCCGGTCCCAAGTGCGGTGGTCGCCGGCGGTTAGCTGCGCGATCGTTGTTTTCAGGACTCGATTGGTCCTTTCCACTGGGTTACACTGTGGGGTGTATGGTGGCGTGGTTCTGTGTTCTACCCCGTAGTTTTTCAAGAGGGCCTTGAACTCCTTGCTTACGAACTGCTTCCCGTTGTCGGTGATCGCCATGCGGGGGCATCCGTGTCGTAACAGTACCAGTTCTTCTAATGCCCTTGTGACGGCGGGTGCGGTTGCCTGTCTGAGGGGTCGTACTTCTGCCCATTTGGTGAACTTGTCCTGGAATACCGCGAGCGTTGTGTATCCCTGACTAGTTCGCGGGAGCGGCCCCACTAGATCGGCCGTGACGATCTCCCACGGGCCCATTGCCGGGGTGGTGAACATTTTGCCGGCCGGGGCCTGTTGCATGGCTTTATACTGTAAGCAGCTAATACACTTCTGTACGTGTCTGGCTGCATCCCGGCGCATTCGGGGCCAGAAATAGCGCTGTCCTAGCCTCGCCACTGTTTTGGCTCGTCCCAGATGTCCTGAGGTGGGATTGTCGTGCATTTCCTGCAGGACCCGGTTACGCTCTGCCTTTGGAACGCAGAGTTTCCACTCCCATTCTGGTCGGAGCCCGGCGTCGTCTGGGATGTGGCGGTACAGTTGTCCTTCGTGTAATTTATACTCCGGATACTTTTCGGGTTTTTCCTGTACGGCGTTTCGGGTGCGTTCGTACCACGTCTCGGTTGGGGGTTCCACGGTTTCGGCTCCCTCTGGTTGTCGTGATAGCGCGTCTGCCACCAAGTTTTGCTCGCCCCGGCGGTATTGTACGGTAAAATCGTACTGTTGGAGCTCGAGGCCCCAGCGCGCGAGTCTCCCTGATGGGTTGTCCATCTTTTGGAGCCAGTTGAGGGCTTGATGGTCTGTGATGACCTTAAATTTATAGCCCTCCAGGTATGGTCTCATCTTCCTTATGCCCCAGACCACTGCCAAACATTCTTGTTCGGTGACCGAGTAGTTCCGTTCGGCTCCGTTGAGCGTTCGGCTCGCGTATGCGATGACGCGTTCTTCTCGGTCCACTTCCTGCGTTAATACGGCGCCTAGCCCGTTTTGGCTCGCGTCGGTCTGTAGCGAGAATGTCTGGCTGAAGTCCGGGCAGGCTAGGACTGGTGCGGTGGCCAGTTGTTCTCGTAATGCCTCGAAGGCCCGGTTTTCGGCTTCTTCCCAGTGCCATCCTCGGCGTTTTTGCAGTAGCTGGTGTAGCGGTTCGGCGATGTCCGCGAAGTGGGGTATGAAGCGGCGGTACCATGAGACCATGCCCAGGAATCGGCGTAGGTCCTTGGTTGAGGTTGGTGGCGGAATGCTCCGTATGGCTTCGACCTTGTCGGGGTCGGTCCGGATGCCCCGGTTCGTCACCAGGTGGCCGAGGTATCGCAGTTCGGTGCGGCAGAATCGGCATTTCTCTGGGTTAATCCGGAGATTGGCCCGGCGTAATCGTTCTAGTACCTCTTGTAGATTGGCGAGGTGTTCCTCGAACGTTTCTCCTAGCACGATTATGTCGTCTAGGTATGCGAAGGCTCGTGGTTCCAGGCGTGGTCCGATGATGGAGTCCAGTAGGCGCTGGAATGTGGCCGGCGCGGAATGCAACCCGAACGGCATTACTGTGAACTGGTAGAGGCCGCGGCCCGGTACGGTGAAGGCGGTTATTGGTCGGCTCTCTTTTGCCAGCGGTACCTGCCAGTATCCGTTTGTTAGGTCTATTGTGGAGAGGTAGCGGGCTCCCCTTAGTTTCTCCAACGTGGCCTGGACTTGCGGTAGCGGGTAGGCGTCTCTTTCGGTCACACTATTTATTCTGCGGAAATCGATGCAGAATCGTGGTTTCCCACTGGTTTTCCGGACAATCACCACGGGGGAGCTCCACGGGCTGGCGGACGGCTCGATTACTCCTTCCCGGAGCATTTTATCTACCTCCTCGTCGATTATCGCCTGTGTTGCCGGGTTCCGCGGTGTGTATCGCTGTTTTATCGGTTCTGCGGAGCCTACCCGGATGTGGTGTTCGGTGAGGTGTGTGTGGCCTCGGATTGTCTCGAATTGTGGTAGTTCGCGGTCGAGCAGTTCCTGCAGCTGTTGTGCCTGTGCTTTGGTGCATCCTCTGAGGCCTTCGGGTGTATCTACCGTGTCCGTTTCTTCCTGAAATACCCACCGGTGTGGTCCTAGGAGCAGGGTTGCTCCCAGTGCTCGTAGTGCGTCTACACCTAGTAGCACTGGTTGAGAGAGCGTGGGGAGGACCGGGCAGTCGAGTTTGATAGTTTTATCGTTGATCTTGAGGGCAGTTTCGACTTCGCCTTTCAGGGCTACGGAGGATCCGTCGGCTATTCGGACGAACAGGTTTCCTTCTCGAACGTAGGCGCCCTGGCTTTGGCACCATTCTGCGACGTCTTGCCGGAGGTATGACCGCGTGGCCCCGGTATCTACTAGGGCTGTGTATTGCTTCCCATAGGCTTCTACTGAGATGTAGATGCGGTTGTCGGTGTTGCTTCCTGGCGAGGCGTGTAGTTGGGAGTTGACCGGCTGGCGCCTCTTCCTCCGGTCTGGTTGTAGTTTCCCGACATGTTGTTGCAGGGGCAGCGGATAGTTGTTCGACCTTCTTTTCCGCAGTATGAGCAGAATAGTCGTGGTGTCCTTCGACATTCCCGGCGGTTATGGCCTCGCTGGCCACATCTCCAACAGCAGGTAGCACGGTCGTAACTGCTGTTGATCTCGGCGGCGCTGTCTGCCTGCGGTAATCTCCGGTTTTGGCAGGCTGCCTGTTGCTGGCGTTCTTCGTTTATTATTTTTTCGAGCTCTTGGGCTCTATCCATGAGTTCGTCCACTGACTTGGTTTCGCTCTTGCGGATCAACTTCTTGAGTTCTGCCCGTAGGTTCCTGTACACTCGTTCCAGGCGTTGTTCCTTGCTGAACCCGCCGTGCCGGCGTATCATTGTTTCCATCTCTTCGATGTACTCCGCTACTGCCTCTCCCGGTTTCTGGAGTCTTTCGCGGATTTTGTCCTCCAAATCCAGGAGTCGTTCCCGTGGGAGGTACCTTCGGTGGAAGTCTTCACAGAAGTCTTTCCATGTTGTCCATTGGTCGTTCCTGTTCCAGTACCACCGGAGTGCATTTCCCCGGAATACTAAGGCTAGTCCTGGTAGAAACTCCTCTGGATCGGCTCCGTATCCCCTCCGGAAGCTTTCTAGGTGATCGAGAAAGTCTTCGGCTCCTTTGCCGCCGTCATAGTGTATTCCCCATTTGCGCATTCTCTCCATCATGGAGTGCGCCGGTGTGGGGTCGGTGTTTTCCTCCGTCTTCTGCATCTCGGTGCGGAGGTGTGCGGTAATCCGTGCTCGGAGTTCTTCAACGGTTCCGGTTGCGTCTAGGCCCTGGTCTATGGCCTTGTTGATGAGTTCCGTTTTCCGTAGTGTGTAAACCCAGCCTACTTTGTTGCTCATTCGACGTTCTTCCGTTTTGCCTTACTGTTCGGGCGCCATTTGTGACGGTTACCCGGTTCGTGGAAGAGTTGGCCGGCTCAGTCGGCTGTCCAGGCGTACTGGTCCGTCGAAAGGGCGACGTTAGGGGTCGTCGGTCGGTACGTGAGGGGGTCACTCGGGATCGGCTTCCGACTCGGCTTTTCGCCACTGCGGAAGGAAGGGATTCCCGTAGGTATTTCACCACTCGGGCCTGGTCGGTCCTACTCGGCGTTTCGCCACTGAGGAGGGAAGGGATTCCCGTAGGTATTTCACCACTCGGGCCTGGTCGGTTCCTGCTCGGCGTTTCGCCACTGAGGACGGAAGGGACTCCCGTAGGTATTTCACCACTCGGGCCTGGTCGGTTCCTGCTCGGCGTTTCGCCACTGAGGAAGGAAGGGGTTCCCGTAGGTATTTCACCACTCGGGCCTGGTCGGCGGATCGGAAGTGCGATCGGAGGATCGGTGGTGCGGTCGGAGGATCGGTGGTGCGGTCGGTCGGTCGGTCGGTTCGTCGGTTCGTCTCGAGACGTTCACTCACTCACTCGTTCGCTCACTCAAACAGCCTTCAAAAGATTTGCTTTCCGGTTTGGAGGTTTCACCACTAGGGCTACTCGTCTCTACGGGCTCAGCTCGTCTTGCTTCTCCGGTGTTTGGCCGCGGTAATTATATCCGCGACCGCGCATCCGTGGCCGCGAGAAACCGGTTTGGCCTGGTGGCCCTCTCGCGGTCGCGAGTCGGAACGTTGCGTCGCGGTAACGCGGCGCGTTCGCTGGCGCGGTGACCGCGGGGTGCCGGCGGTGCTTGTCGGTGGGGATAGTTTCGCGCCTTGAAGGATGTAACCGTCACAAGTTCACAGACTTTATTTCACAGTTCACAGTTCACAGTTCACAGTTCACAGTTCACAGTTCACAGTTCTCAGTTCACAAGTTCACAGTTTACAATTCTCAGTTTACAGTTCTCAGTTCACAGTTGACAGTTCACAGTTGACAGTTCACACTTCACAGTTCACAGTTCACAGTTCACAGTCCACAGTTCACTGTTCACAATTCACAGTTCACAGTTCACACGTCACAGTTCACAGTTCACAGTTCACAGTCTTCATTTCACAATTCACAGTTCGCAGTTCACAGTTCACAGATCACAGTTCACAGATCTCAGTTCAGTTCACAGTTCACAGTTCACAGTTCACATATCACACTTCAGAGTTCACAGTTCACAGTTTCACAGATCACAGTTCACAGACTTTATTTCACAATTCAGTTTTCACAGTTCACAGTTCACAGTTCACAGTTCACAGTTCCAGTTCACAGTTCACAGTTCACAGTTCACAGTTCACACTTCACTGTTCACAGATCACAGTTCACAGTTCACAGTTCCCAGTTCGCAGGTCACAGTTCACATTTCACAGTTCACTGTCTTCATTTCATACTTCACAGTTCACTGTCTTCATTTCATACTTCACAGTTCCAGTTCACTGTTCACAGTTCACAGTTCACAGTTCACAGTTCACAGTTCACAGTAGTTCACAAGTCACAGTCACAGTTCACAGGTCACAGGTCACAGTTCACAGTTCACAGTCCACAGGTCACAGTTCACTGTTCACAGATCACAGTTCACAGATCACAGTCTTCATTTCACACTTCACACTTCACAGTGCACAGTTCACAGTCCACAGTTCACTGTTCACAAATCACAGTTCACACTTCACAGTTCACAGTTCACAGTCCACAGATCACAGTTCACAGACTTTATTTCACACTTCACAGTTCAGTTCACAGTTCCACAGTTCAACAGTTCACAGTCAGTCCACAGTTCACAGTTCACAGGTCACAGTTCACTGTTCACAGTCCACAGTTCACTGTTCACAGATCACAGTTCACAGATCACAGTCTTCATTTCACACTTCACAGATCGCAGTTCACAGTTCACAGATCACAGTTGACAGTTCACAGTTTACAGTTCTCAGTTTACAGTTCTCAGTTCACAGTTGACAGTTCACAGTCCACAGTTCACTGTTCACTGTTCACAATTCACAGTTCACAGTTCACAGTTCACAGTTCACTGTTCACTGTTCACAGTTCACAGTTCACAGTTCACAGTCTTCATTTCACAATTCATAGTTCGCAGTTCACAGGTCACAGTTCACAGTTCACAGGTCACAGTTCACAGTTCACACTTCACATTTCACAGTTCACAGTTCACAGTCCACAGTTCACAGTCCACAGTTCACTGATCACACATCACAGTTCACAGTTCACAGTTCACAGTCCACAGATCACAGTTCACAGTCTTCATTTCACACTTCACAGTTCGCAGTTCACAGTTCACAGTTCACAGTTCACAGTTCACAGTTCACAGTTCACTGTTCACAGTTCTCAGTTCACAGTTGACAGTTCACAGTCCACAGTTCACAGTTGACAGTTCACAGTTCACAGTTCACAGTTCACAGTTCACAGTTCACAGTCCACAGTTCACTGTTCACAGATCATAGTTCACAGTTCACAGTTCACAGTTCACAGTTCACAGTTCACAGTTCACAGTTCACAGTCTTCATTTCACAATTCACAGTTCGCAGTTCACAGTTCACAGATCACAGTTCACAGATCACAGTTCACAGTTCACAGTTCACAGTTCACAGTTCACAGTTCACAGATCACACTTCACAGATCACACTTCACAGTTCACAGTTCACAGATCACTGTTCACAGACTTTATTTCACAATTCAGTTTTCACAGTTCACAGTTCACAGTCCGCAGTTCACTGTTCACTGATCATAGTTCACAGTTCACACTTCACAGTTCACAGTTCACAGTTCACAGTCCACAGTTCACTGTTCACTGTTCACAATTCACAGTTCACAGTTCACAGTTCACAGTTCACTGTTCACTGTTCACAGTTCACAGTTCACAGTTCACAGTTCACAGTCTTCATTTCACAATTCATAGTTCGCAGTTCACAGGTCACAGTTCACAGTTCACAGGTCACAGTTCACAGTTCACACTTCACATTTCACAGTTCACAGTTCACAGTTCACAGTTCACAGTTCACAGTTCACAGTTCACAGTTCACAGTTCACAGTCCACAGTTCACTGTTCACAGATCATAGTTCACAGTTCACAGTTCACAGTTCACAGTCTTCATTTCACAATTCACAGTTCGCAGTTCACAGTTCACAGATCACAGTTCACAGATCACAGTTCACAGTTCACAGTTCACAGTTCACAGATCACACTTCACAGATCACACTTCACAGTTCACAGTTCACAGATCACTGTTCACAGACTTTATTTCACAATTCAGTTTTCACAGTTCACAGTTCACAGTCCGCAGTTCACTGTTCACTGATCATAGTTCACAGTTCACACTTCACAGTTCACAGTTCACAGTTCACAGTCCACAGTTCACTGTTCACTGTTCACAATTCACAGTTCACAGTTCACAGTTCACAGTTCACTGTTCACTGTTCACAGTTCACAGTTCACAGTTCACAGTTCACAGTCTTCATTTCACAATTCATAGTTCGCAGTTCACAGGTCACAGTTCACAGTTCACAGGTCACAGTTCACAGTTCACACTTCACATTTCACAGTTCACAGTTCACAGTCCACAGTTCACAGTCCACAGTTCACTGATCACACATCACAGTTCACAGTTCACAGTTCACAGTCCACAGATCACAGTTCACAGTCTTCATTTCACACTTCACAGTTCGCAGTTCACAGTTCACAGATCACAGTTCACAGTTCACAGTTTACAGTTCTCAGTTTACAGTTCTCAGTTCACAGTTGACAGTTCACAGTCCACAGTTCACTGTTCACAATTCACAGTTCACAGTTCACAGTTCACAGTCCACAGTTCACTGTTCACAGATCATAGTTCACAGTTCACAGTTCACAGTTCACAGTCTTCATTTCACAATTCACAGTTCGCAGTTCACAGTTCACAGATCACAGTTCACAGATCACAGTTCACAGTTCACAGTTCACAGTTCACAGATCACACTTCACAGATCACACTTCACAGTTCACAGTTCACAGATCACTGTTCACAGACTTTATTTCACAATTCAGTTTTCACAGTTCACAGTTCACAGTCCGCAGTTCACTGTTCACTGATCATAGTTCACAGTTCACACTTCACAGTTCACAGTTCACAGTTCACAGTCCACAGTTCACTGTTCACTGTTCACAATTCACAGTTCACAGTTCACAGTTCACAGTTCACTGTTCACTGTTCACAGTTCACAGTTCACAGTTCACAGTTCACAGTCTTCATTTCACAATTCATAGTTCGCAGTTCACAGGTCACAGTTCACAGTTCACAGGTCACAGTTCACAGTTCACACTTCACATTTCACAGTTCACAGTTCACAGTCCACAGTTCACAGTCCACAGTTCACTGATCACACATCACAGTTCACAGTTCACAGTTCACAGTCCACAGATCACAGTTCACAGTCTTCATTTCACACTTCACAGTTCGCAGTTCACAGTTCACAGATCACAGTTCACAGTTCACAGTTTACAGTTCTCAGTTTACAGTTCTCAGTTCACAGTTGACAGTTCACAGTCCACAGTTCACTGTTCACAATTCACAGTTCACAGTTCACAGTTCACAGTTCACAGACTTCATTTCACAATTCACAGTTCGCAGTTCACAGTTCACAGGTCACAGTTCACAGTTCACAGGTCACAGTTCACAGTTCACAGTCCACAGTTCACAGATCACAGTCCACAGACTTTATTTCACAATTCAGTTTTCACAGTTCACAGTTCACAGTTCACAGTCCACAGTTCACTGTTCACAAATCACAGTTCACACTTCACAGTTCACAGTTCACAGTCCACAGATCACAGTTCACAGACTTTATTTCACACTTCACAGTTCACAGTTCACAGTTCACAGTTCACAGTTCACAGTTCACAGTTCACAGTTCACAGTTCACAGTTCACAGTTCACAGTTTACAATTCTCAGTTTACAGTTCTCAGTTCACAGTTGACAGTTCACAGTTGACAGTTCACACTTCACAGTTCACAGTTCACAGTTCACAGTCCACAGTTCACTGTTCACAATTCACAGTTCACAGTTCACACGTCACAGTTCACAGTTCACAGTTCACAGTCTTCATTTCACAATTCACAGTTCGCAGTTCACAGTTCACAGATCACAGTTCACAGATCACAGTTCACAGTTCACAGTTCACAGTTCACATATCACCCTTCAGAGTTCACAGTTCACAGTTCACAGATCACAGTTCACAGACTTTATTTCACAATTCAGTTTTCACAGTTCACAGTTCACAGTTCACAGTTCACAGTTCCAGTTCACAGTTCACAGTTCACAGTTCACAGTTCACACTTCACTGTTCACAGATCTCAGTTCACAGTTCACAGTTCCCAGTTCGCAGGTCACAGTTCACATTTCACAGTTCACTGTCTTCATTTCATACTTCACAGTTCACTGTCTTCATTTCATACTTCACAGTTCGCAGTTCACAGTTCACAGTTCACAGTTCACAGTTCACAGTTCACAGTTCACAGTTCACAAGTCACAGTTCACAGTTCACAGGTCACAGGTCACAGTTCACAGTTCACAGTCCACAGGTCACAGTTCACTGTTCACAGATCACAGTTCACAGATCACAGTCTTCATTTCACACTTCACACTTCACAGTGCACAGTTCACAGTCCACAGTTCACTGTTCACAAATCACAGTTCACACTTCACAGTTCACAGTTCACAGTCCACAGATCACAGTTCACAGACTTTATTTCACACTTCACAGTTCGCAGTTCACAGTACACAGTTCACAGTTCACAGTTCACAGTCCACAGTTCACAGTTCACAGGTCACAGTTCACTGTTCACAGTCCACAGTTCACTGTTCACAGATCACAGTTCACAGATCACAGTCTTCATTTCACACTTCACAGTTCGCAGTTCACAGTTCACAGATCACAGTTGACAGTTCACAGTTTACAGTTCTCAGTTTACAGTTCTCAGTTCACAGTTGACAGTTCACAGTCCACAGTTCACTGTTCACTGTTCACAATTCACAGTTCACAGTTCACAGTTCACAGTTCACTGTTCACTGTTCACAGTTCACAGTTCACAGTTCACAGTCTTCATTTCACAATTCATAGTTCGCAGTTCACAGGTCACAGTTCACAGTTCACAGGTCACAGTTCACAGTTCACACTTCACATTTCACAGTTCACAGTTCACAGTCCACAGTTCACAGTCCACAGTTCACTGATCACACATCACAGTTCACAGTTCACAGTTCACAGTCCACAGATCACAGTTCACAGTCTTCATTTCACACTTCACAGTTCGCAGTTCACAGTTCACAGATCACAGTTCACAGTTCACAGTTTACAGTTCTCAGTTTACAGTTCTCAGTTCACAGTTGACAGTTCACAGTCCACAGTTCACTGTTCACAATTCACAGTTCACAGTTCACAGTTCACAGTTCACAGTTCACAGTTCACTGTTCACTGTTCACAGTTCACAGTTCACAGTTCACAGTTCACAGACTTCATTTCACAATTCACAGTTCGCAGTTCACAGTTCACAGGTCACAGTTCACAGCCCACTGTTCACAGTTCACAGTTCACAGTCCACAGTTCACAGATCACAGTCCACAGACTTTATTTCACAATTCAGTTTTCACAGTTCACAGTTCACAGTTCTCAGTTCACAGTTCACAGTTCACAGATCACAGTTCACAGTCTTCATTTCACACTTCAGTCTTCACAGGGCACAGTTCACAGTTCACAGTCTTCATTTCACAATTCACAGTTCGCAGTTCACAGTTCACAGTTCACAGTTCACAGTCTTCATTTCACAATTCACAGTTCGCAGTTCACAGTTCACAGATCACAGTTCACAGTTCACAGTCTTCATTTCACACTTCACAGTTCGCAGTTCACAGTTCACAGATCACAGTTCACAGTTCACAGTTCACAGTTCACAGTTCACAGTTCACAGTTCACAGTTCACAGTTCACTGTTCACAGTTTACAGTTCTCAGTTTACAGTTCTCAGTTCACAGTTGACAGTTCACAGTTCACAGTTCACAGTTCACAGTTCACAGTTCACAGTTCACAGTTCACAGTTCACAGTTCACAGTTCACAGTCCACAGTTCACTGTTCACAGATCATAGTTCACAGTTCACAGTTCCCAGTTCACAGTTCACAGTTCACAGTCTTCATTTCACAATTCACAGTTCGCAGTTCACAGTTCACAGATCACAGTTCACAGATCACAGTTCACAGTTCACAGTTCACAGTTCACAGATCACACTTCACAGATCACACTTCACAGTTCACAGTTCACAGATCACTGTTCACAGACTTTATTTCACAATTCAGTTTTCACAGTTCACAGTTCACAGTCCGCAGTTCACTGTTCACTGATCATAGTTCACAGTTCACAGTTCACAGTTCACAGTTCACAGTTCACAGTTCACAGTTCACAGTCTTCATTTCACAATTCACAGTTCGCAGTTCACAGTTCACAGATCACAGTTCACAGATCACAGTTCACAGTTCACAGTTCACAGTTCACAGTTCACAGATCACACTTCACAGATCACACTTCACAGTTCACAGTTCACAGATCACTGTTCACAGACTTTATTTCACAATTCAGTTTTCACAGTTTACAGTTCACAGTCCGCAGTTCACAGTTCACAGTTCACAGTTCACAGTTCACAGTTCACAGTTCACAGTTCACAGTTCACAGTTCACAGTTCACAGTTCACAGTTCACAGTTCACAGTTCACAGTTCACAGTTCACAGTTCACAGTTCACAGTTCACAGTTCACAGTTCACAGTTCACAGTTCACAGTTCACAGTTCACAGTTCACAGTTCACAGTTCACAGTTCACAGTTCACACTTCACAGTTCACACATCACAGTTCACACATCACAGTTCACAGTTCACATATCACAGTTCACAGTTCACAGTTCACAGTTCAGAGTTCACAGTTCACAGTTCCCATTTCGCAGGTCACAGTTCACTGTTCACAGTTTACAGTTCTCAGTTTACAGTTCTCAGTTCACTGTTCACTGTTCACAGTTCACAGTCTTCATTTCACAATTCATAGTTCGCAGTTCACAGGTCACAGTTCACAGTTCACAGGTCACACTTCACAGTTCACACTTCACAGTTCACAGTTCACAGTTCACAGTCCACAGTTCACAGTCCACAGTTCACTGATCACACATCACAGTTCACAGTTCACAGTTCACAGTCCACAGATCACAGTCCACAGATCACAGTTCACAGTCTTCATTTCACACTTCACAGTTCGCAGTTCACAGTTCACAGTTCACAGATCACAGTTCACAGTTCACAGTTTACAGTTCTCAGTTTACAGTTCTCAGTTCACAGTTGACAGTTCACAGTTCACAGTTCACACGTCACAGTTCACAGTTCACAGTTCACAGTCCACAGTTCACAGTTCACAGTTCACAGTTCACAGTTCCCAGTTCGCAGGTCACAGTTCACATTTCACAGTTCACAGTTCTCAGTTCACAGATCACAGTTCACAGTTCACAGACTTTATTTCACAATTCAGTTTTCACAGTTCACAGTTCACAGTTCACAGGGCACAGTTCACAGTTCACAGTCTTCATTTCACAATTCACACTTCACAGTGCACAGTTCACAGTCCACAGTTCACTGTTCACAAATCACAGTTCACACTTCACAGTTCACACTTCACAGTTCACAGTTCACAGTCCACAGTTCACTGTTCACAATTCACAGTGCACAGTTCACAGTTCACAGTTCACAGTTCACAGTTCAGTGTTCATTGTTCACAGTTCACAGTTCACAGTTCACAGTTCACAGACTTCATTTCACAATTCACAGTTCGCAGTTCACAGTTCACAGGTCACAGTTCACTGTTCACAGGTCACAGTTCACAGTTCACAGTCCACAGTTCACAGTCCACAGTTCTCAGTTCACAGATCACAGTTCACAGTTCACAGACTTTATTTCACAATTCAGTTTTCACAGTTCACAGTTCACAGTTCACAGGGCACAGTTCACAGTTCACAGTCTTCATTTCACAATTCACACTTCACAGTGCACAGTTCACAGTCCACAGTTCACTGTTCACAAATCACAGTTCACACTTCACAGTTCACAGTTCACAGTCCACAGATCACAGTTCACAGACTTTATTTCACACTTCACAGTTGGCAGTTCACAGTTCACAGTTCACAGTTCACAGTTCACAGTTCACAGTTCACAGTTCACAGTTCACAGTTCACAGTTCACTGTTCACTGTTCACAGTTCACAGTTCACAGTTCACAGTTCACAGACTTCATTTCACAATTCACAGTTCGCTGTTCACAGTTCACAGGTCACAGTTCACAGCCCACTGTTCACAGTTCACAGTTCACAGTTCACAGATCACAGTTCACAGTCTTCATTTCACACTTCAGTCTTCACAGGGCACAGTTCACAGTTCACAGTCTTCATTTCACAATTCACAGTTCGCAGTTCACAGTTCACAGTTCACAGTTCACAGTCTTCATTTCACAATTCACAGTTCGCAGTTCACAGTTCACAGATCACAGTTCACAGTTCACAGTCTTCATTTCACACTTCACAGTTCGCAGTTCACAGTTCACAGATCACAGTTCACAGTTCACAGTTCACAGTTCACAGTTCACAGTTCACTGTTCACAGTTTACAGTTCTCAGTTCACAGTTCACAGTTCACAGTTCACAGTTCACAGACTTCATTTCACAATTCACAGTTCGCAGTTCACAGTTCACAGTTCACAGTTCACAGTTCACAGGTCACAGTTCACAGTTCACAGTCCACAGTTCACAGATCACAGTCCACAGACTTTATTTCACAATTCAGTTTTCACAGTTCACAGTTCACAGTTCACAGTCCACAGTTCACTGTTCACAAATCACAGTTCACACTTCACAGTTCACAGTTCACAGTCCACAGATCACAGTTCACAGACTTTATTTCACACTTCACAGTTCACAGTTCACAGTTCACAGTTCACAGTTCACAGTTCACAGTTTACAATTCTCAGTTTACAGTTCTCAGTTCACAGTTGACAGTTCACAGTTGACAGTTCACACTTCACAGTTCACAGTTCACAGTTCACAGTCCACAGTTCACTGTTCACAATTCACAGTTCACAGTTCACACGTCACAGTTCACAGTTCACTGTTCACTGTTCACAGTTCACAGTTCACAGTTCACAGTTCACAGTCTTCATTTCACAATTCACAGTTCGCAGTTCACAGTTCACAGGTCACAGTTCACAGTTCACAGGTCACAGTTCACAGTTCACAGTTCACAGTCCACAGTTCACTGTTCACAGATCACAGTTCACAGTTCACAGTCTTCATTTCACACTTCACACTTCACAGTGCACAGTTCACAGTCCACAGTTCACATTCCACAGTTCACTGTTCACAAATCACAGTTCACAGTTCACAGTTCACAGTCCACAGATCACAGTTCACAGTCTTCATTTCACACTTCACAGTTCGCAGTTCACAGTCCACAGTTCACAGTTCACAGGTCACAGTTCACAGTTCACAGTCCACAGTTCACTGTTCACAGATCACAGTTCACAGATCACAGTCTTCATTTCACACTTCACAGTTCGCAGTTCACAGTTCACAGATCACAGTTGACAGTTCACAGTTTACAGTTCTCAGTTTACAGTTCTCAGTTCACAGTTGACAGTTCACAGTTCACACGTCACAGTTCACAGTTCACAGTTCACAGTTCACAGTTCACAGTCCACAGTTCACAGTTCACAGTTCCCAGTTCGCAGGTCACAGTTCACATTTCACAGTTCACTGTCTTCATTTCATACTTCACAGTTCGCAGTTCACAGTTCACAGGTCACAGTTCACAGCCCACTGTTCACAGTTCACAGTTCTCAGTTCACAGATCACAGTTCACAGTTCACAGACTTTATTTCACAATTCAGTTTTCACAGTTCACAGTTCACAGTTCTCAGTTCACAGTTCACAGTTCACAGATCACAGTTCACAGTCTTCATTTCACACTTCAGTCTTCACAGGGCACAGTTCACAGTTCACAGTCTTCATTTCACAATTCACAGTTCGCAGTTCACAGTTCACAGTTCACAGTTCACAGTCTTCATTTCACAATTCACAGTTCGCAGTTCACAGTTCACAGATCACAGTTCACAGTTCACAGTCTTCATTTCACACTTCACAGTTCGCAGTTCACAGTTCACAGATCACAGTTCACAGT
>CAXARU010000098.1:0-106146 GCA_963971365.1 Lasioglossum villosulum
TTTCTGCACATGAAAAGTTACGATTCGGTTAAGAAAATAAAATTGTAGTCAGAGATGTGCGGTCGTCCTGCTTGAATTCTGTCATAAACTATTCGGAGCAAAAAATAGTCTGGATTATAAACGCGTTTTCTGCATGTGATTCGATGTTTCTGCGCAAATTTTCGAAACGATTGGGCCGATCTGCCACCGTTTTCTGCACATGAATGTGCGATTTCGGTTAAGTAAATAAATTGTAGTCAGAGATGTGCGGTTCGTCTGCCTTGAAATTCTGTCATAACTATTCGGAGCAAAAAAATAGTCTGGATTATAACGCGTTGCTGCACGTGATTCGATGTTTCTGCGCAAATTTTCGAACGATTGGCCGATCTTCACCGTTTTCTGCACATGAAAGTACGATTTCGGTTAAGAAAAATAAATTGTAGTCCAGAGGTTGTGCGGTCGTCTCCTTGAATTTCTGTCATAAACTATTCGGAGCAAAAAAATAGTCCCTGGATTATAATGCGTTTTCTGCATGTGATTCGATGGTTTCTGCGCAAATTTCGAACGATTGGCCGATCTGCACCGTTTCTGCACATGAAAGTATGATTCGTTTAAGAAAATAAATTGTAGTCAGAGATGTGCGGTCGTCTGCTTGAATTCTGTCATAACTATTAGGACCAAAAAATAGTCTGGATTATAACGCGTTTCTGCATGTGATTCGATGTTTCTGCGCAAATTTCGAACGATTGGCCGATCTGCACCGTTTCTGCACATGAAAGTATGATTCGGTTAAGAAAATAAATTGTAGTCAGAGAGGTGCGGTCGTCTGCTTGAATTCTGTCATAACTATTCGGAGCAAAAAATAGTCTGGATTATACCGCGTTGCTGCATGTGATTCGATGTTTCTGCGCAAATTTCGAACGATTGGCCGATCTTCACCGTTTCTGCACATGAAAGTACGATTCGGTTAAGAAAATAAATTGTAGTCAGAGACGTGCGGTCGTCTGCTTGAATTCTGTCATAACTATTCGGAGCAAAAAATAGTCTGGATTATAACGCGTTTCTGCATGTGATTCGATGTTTCTGCGCAAATTTCGAACGATTGGCCGATCTGCACCGTTTCTGCACATAAAAGTACGATTCGGTTTAGAAAATAAATTGTAGTCAGAGATGTACGGTCGTCTGCTTGAATTCTGTCATAACTATTCGGAGCAAAAAATAGTCTGGATTATAACGCGTTGCTGCATGTGATTCGATGTTTCTGCGCAAATTTCGAACGATTGGCCGATCTGCACCGTTTCTGCACATGAAAGTACGATTCGGTTAAGAAAATAAATTGTAGTCAGAGGTGTGCGGTCGTCTGCTTGAATTCTGTCATAACTATTCGGAGCAAAAAATAGTCTGGATTATAATGCGTTTCTGCATGTGATTCGATGTTTCTGCGCAAATTTCGAACGATTGGCCGATCTGCACCGTTTCTGCACATGAATGTGCGATTCGGTTAAGTAAATAAATTGTAGTCAGAGATGTGCGGTCGTCTGCTTGAATTCTGTCATAACTATTCGGAGCAAAAAATAGTCTGGATTATAACGCGTTGCTGCACGTGATTCGATGTTTCTGCGCAAATTTCGAACGATTGGCCGATCTTCACCGTTTCTGCACATGAAAGTACGATTCGGTTAAGAAAATAAATTGTAGTCAGAGGTGTGCGGTCGTCTCCTTGAATTCTGTCATAACTATTCGGAGCAAAAAATAGTCTGGATTATAATGCGTTTCTGCATGTGATTCGATGTTTCTGCGCAAATTTCGAACGATTGGCCGATCTGCACCGTTTCTGCACAAGAAAGTACGATTCGTTTAAGAAAATAAATTGTAGTCGGAGATGTGCTGTCGTCTGCTTGAATTCTGTCTTAACTATTCGGAGCAAAAAATAGTCTGGATTATAACGCGTTTCTGCATGTGATTCGTTGTTTCTGCGCAAATTTCGAACGATTGGCCGATCTGCACCGTTTCTGCACATGAAAGTGCGATTCGGTTAAGTAAATAAATTGTAGTCAGAGATGTGCGGTCGTCTGCTTGAATTCTGTCATAACTATTCGGAGCAAAAAATAGTCTGGATTATACCGCGTTGCTGCATGTGATTTGATATTTCTGCGCAAATTTCGAACGATTGGCCGATCTTCACCGTTTCTGCACATGAAAGTACGATTCGGTTAAGAAAATAAATTGTAGTCAGAGACGTGCGGTCGTCTGCTTGAATTCTGACATAACTATTCGGAGCAAAAAATAGTCTGGATTATAACGCGTTTCTGCATGTGATTCGATGTTTCTGCGCAAATTTCGAACGATTGGCCGATCTGCACCGTTTCTGCACATGAAAGTACGATACGGTTAAGAAAATAAATTGTAGTCAGAGATGTGCGGTCGTCTGCTTGAATTCTGTCATAACTATTCGGAGCAAAAAATAGTCTGGATTATAACGCGTTTCTGCATGTGATTCGATGTTTCTGCGCAAATTTCGAACGATCGGCCGATCTGCACCGTTTCTGCACATGAAAGTACGATTCGGTTAAGAAAATAAATTGTAGTCAGAGATGTGCGGTCGTCTGCTTGAATTCTGTCATAACTATTCGGAGCAAAAAATAGTCTGGATTATAACGCGTTTCTGCATGTGATTCGATGTTTCTGCGCAAATTTCGAACGATTGGCCGATCTGCACCGTTTCTGCACATGAAAGTACGATTCGGTTAAGAAAATAAATTGTAGTCAGAGATGTGCGGTCGTCTGCTTGAATTCTGTCATAACTATTCGGAGCAAAAAATAGTCTGGATTATAACGCGTTTCTGCATGTGATTCGATGTTTCTGCGCAAATTTCGAACGATTGGCCGATCTGCACCGTTTCTGCACATAAAAGTACGATTCGGTTAAGAAAATAAATTGTAGTCAGAGATGTGCGGACGTCTGCTTGAATTCTGTCATAACTATTCGGAGCAAAAAATATTCTGGATTATAAAGCGTTTCTGCATGTGATTCGATGTTTCTGCGCAAATTTCGAACGATTGGCCGATCTTCACCGTTTCTGCACATGAAAGTACGACTCGGTTAAGAAAATAAATTGTAGTCAGAGACGTGCGGTCGTCTGCTTGAATTCTGTCATAACTATTCGGAGCAAAAAATAGTCTGGATTATAACGCGTTTCTGCATGTGATTCGATGTTTCTGCGCAAATTTCGAACGATTGGCCGATCTGTACCGTTTCTGCACATGAAAGTACGATTCGGTTAAGAAAATAAATTGTAGTCAGAGATGTGCGGTCGTCTGCTTGAATTCTGTCATAACTATTCGGAGCAAAAAATAGTCTGGATTATAACGCGTTTCTGCATGTGATTCGATGTTTCTGCGCAAATTTCGAACGATCGGCCGATCTGCACCGTTTCTGCACATGAAAGTACAATTCGGTTAAGAAAATAAATTATAGTCAGAGACGTGCGGTCGTCTGCTTGAATTCTGTCATAACTATTCGGACCAAAAAATAGTCTGGATTATAACGCGTTTCTGCATGTGATTCGATGTTTCTGCGCAAATTTCGAACGATTGGCCGATCTGCACCGTTTCTGCACATGAATGTGCGATTCGGTTAAGTAAATAAATTGTAGTCAGAGATGTGCGGTCGTCTGCTTGAATTCTGTCATAACTATTCGGAGCAAAAAATAGTCTGGATTATAATGCGTTTCTGCATGTGATTCGATGTTTCTGCGCAAATTTCGAACGATTGGCCGATCTGCACCGTTTCTGCACAAGAAAGTACGATTCGGTTAAGAAAATAAATTGTAGTCGGAGATGTGCTGTCGTCTGCTTGAATTCTGTCTTAACTATTCGGAGCAAAAAATAGTCTGGATTATAACGCGTTTCTGCATGTGATTCGTTGTTTCTGCGCAAATTTCGAACGATTGGCCGATCTGCACCGTTTCTGCACATGAAAGTGCGATTCGGTTAAGTAAATAAATTGTAGTCAGAGATGTGCGGTCGTCTGCTTGAATTCTGTCATAACTATTCGGAGCAAAAAATAGTCTGGATTATACCGCGTTGCTGCATGTGATTTGATATTTCTGCGCAAATTTCGAACGATTGGCCGATCTTCACCGTTTCTGCACATGAAAGTACGATTCGGTTAAGAAAATAAATTGTAGTCAGAGACGTGCGGTCGTCTGCTTGAATTCTGACATAACTATTCGGAGCAAAAAATAGTCTGGATTATAACGCGTTTCTGCATGTGATTCGATGTTTCTGCGCAAATTTCGAACGATTGGCCGATCTGCACCGTTTCTGCACATGAAAGTACGATACGGTTAAGAAAATAAATTGTAGTCAGAGATGTGCGGTCGTCTGCTTGAATTCTGTCATAACTATTCGGAGCAAAAAATAGTCTGGATTATAACGCGTTTCTGCATGTGATTCGATGTTTCTGCGCAAATTTCGAACGATCGGCCGATCTGCACCGTTTCTGCACATGAAAGTACAATTCGGTTAAGAAAATAAATTGTAGTCAGAGACGTGCGGTCGTCTGCTTGAATTCTGTCATAACTATTCGGACCAAAAAATAGTCTGGATTATAACGCGTTTCTGCATGTGATTCGATGTTTCTGCGCAAATTTCGAACGATTGGCCGATCTGCACCGTTTCTGCACATGAAAGTACGATTCGGTTAAGAAAATAAATTGTAGTCAGAGATGTGCGGTCGTCTGCTTGAATTCTGTCATAACTATTCGGAGCAAAAAATAGTCTGGATTATAACTCGTTGCTGCATGTGATTCGATGTTTCTGCGCAAATTTCGAACGATTGGCCGATCTGCACCGTTTCTGCACATAAAAGTGCGATTCGGTTAAGTAAATAAATTGTAGTCAGAGATGTGCGGTCGTCTGCTTGAATTCTGTCATAACTATTCGGAGCAAAAAATAGTCTGGATTATAACGCGTTGCTGCATGTGATTCGATGTTTCTGCGCAAATTTCGAACGATTGGCCGATCTGCACCGTTTCTGCACATGAAAGTGCGATTCGGTTAAGTAAATAAATTGTAGTCAGAGATGTGCGGTCGTCTGCTTGAATTCTGTCATAACTATTCGGAGCAAAAAATAGTCTGGATTATAACGCGTTTCTGCATGTGATTCGTTGTTTCTGCGCAAATTTCGAACGATTGGCCGATCTGCACCGTTTCTGCACATGAAAGTGCGATTCGGTTAAGTAAATAAATTGTAGTCAGAGATGTGCGGTCGTCTGCTTGAATTCTGTCATAACTATTCGGAGCAAAAAATAGTCTGGATTATACCGCGTTGCTGCATGTGATTTGATATTTCTGCGCAAATTTCGAACGATTGGCCGATCTTCACCGTTTCTGCACATGAAAGTACGATTCGGTTAAGAAAATAAATTGTAGTCAGAGACGTGCGGTCGTCTGCTTGAATTCTGACATAACTATTCGGAGCAAAAAATAGTCTGGATTATAACGCGTTTCTGCATGTGATTCGATGTTTCTGCGCAAATTTCGAACGATTGGCCGATCTGCACCGTTTCTGCACATGAAAGTACGATACGGTTAAGAAAATAAATTGTAGTCAGAGATGTGCGGTCGTCTGCTTGAATTCTGTCATAACTATTCGGAGCAAAAAATAGTCTGGATTATAACGCGTTTCTGCATGTGATTCGATGTTTCTGCGCAAATTTCGAACGATCGGCCGATCTGCACCGTTTCTGCACATGAAAGTACAATTCGGTTAAGAAAATAAATTGTAGTCAGAGACGTGCGGTCGTCTGCTTGAATTCTGTCATAACTATTCGGACCAAAAAATAGTCTGGATTATAACGCGTTTCTGCATGTGATTCGATGTTTCTGCGCAAATTTCGAACGATTGGCCGATCTGCACCGTTTCTGCACATGAAAGTACGATTCGGTTAAGAAAATAAATTGTAGTCAGAGATGTGCGGTCGTCTGCTTGAATTCTGTCATAACTATTCGGAGCAAAAAATAGTCTGGATTATAACTCGTTGCTGCATGTGATTCGATGTTTCTGCGCAAATTTCGAACGATTGGCCGATCTGCACCGTTTCTGCACATAAAAGTGCGATTCGGTTAAGTAAATAAATTGTAGTCAGAGATGTGCGGTCGTCTGCTTGAATTCTGTCATAACTATTCGGAGCAAAAAATAGTCTGGATTATAACGCGTTGCTGCATGTGATTCGATGTTTCTGCGCAAATTTCGAACGATTGGCCGATCTGCACCGTTTCTGCACATGAAAGTGCGATTCGGTTAAGTAAATAAATTGTAGTCAGAGATGTGCGGTCGTCTGCTTGAATTCTGTCATAACTATTCGGAGCAAAAAATAGTCTGGATTATAACGCGTTTCTGCATGTGATTCGATGTTCCTGCGCAAATTTCGAACGATTGGCCGATCTTCACCGTTTCTGCACATGAAAGTACGATTCGGTTAAGAAAATAAATTGTAGTCAGAGGTGTGCGGTCGTCTCCTTGAATTCTGTCATAACTATTCGGAGCAAAAAATAGTCTGGATTATAATGCGTTTCTGCATGTGATTCGATGTTTCTGCGCAAATTTCGAACGATTGGCCGATCTGCACCGTTTCTGCACATGAAAGTACGATTCGGTTAAGAAAATAAATTGTAGTCAGAGATGTGCGGTCGTCTGCTTGAATTCTGTCATAACTATTCGGAGCAAAAAATAGTCTGGATTATAACGCGTTTCTGCATGTGATTCGATGTTTCTGCGCAAATTTCGAACGATTGGCCAATCTGCACCGTTTCTGCACATGAAAGTACGATTCGGTTAAGAAAATAAATTGTAGTCAGAGATGTGCGGTCGTCTGCTTGAATTCTGTCATAACTATTCGGAGCAAAAAATAGTCTGGATTATAACGCGTTTCTGCATGTGATTCGTTGTTTCTGCGCAAATTTCGAACGATTGGCCGATCTGCACCGTTTCTGCACATGAAAGTGCGATTCGGTTAAGTAAATAAATTGTAGTCAGAGATGTGCGGTCGTCTGCTTGAATTCTGTCATAACTATTCGGAGCAAAAAATAGTCTGGATTATACCGCGTTGCTGCATGTGATTCGATGTTTCTGCGCAAATTTCGAACGATTGGCCGATCTGCACCGTTTCTGCACATGAATGTGCGATTCGGTTAAGTAAATAAATTGTAGTCAGAGATGTGCGGTCGTCTGCTTGAATTCTGTCATAACTATTCGGAGCAAAAAATAGTCTGGATTATAACGCGTTTCTGCATGTGATTCGATGTTTCTGCGCAAATTTCGAACGATTGGCCGATCTGCACCGTTTCTGCACATGAAAGTACGATTCGGTTAAGAAAATAAATTGTAGTCAGAGATGTGCGGTCGTCTGCTTGAATTCTGTCATAACTATTCGGAGCAAAAAATAGTCTGGATTATAACGCGTTTCTGCATGTGATTCGATGTTTCTGCGCAAATTTCGAACGATCGGCCGATCTGCACCGTTTCTGCACATGAAAGTACAATTCGGTTAAGAAAATAAATTGTAGTCAGAGATGTGCGGTCGTCTGCTTGAATTCTGTCATAACTATTCGGACCAAAAAATAGTCTGGATTATAACGCGTTTCTGCATGTGATTCGATGTTTCTGCGCAAATTTCGAACGATTGGCCGATCTGCACCGTTTCTGCACATGAAAGTGCGATTCGGTTAAGTAAATAAATTGTAGTCAGAGATGTGCGGTCGTCTGCTTGAATTCTGTCATAACTATTCGGAGCAAAAAATAGTCTGGATTATAACGCGTTGCTGCATGTGATTCGATGTTTCTGCGCAAATTACGAACGATTGGCCGATCTGCACCGTTTCTGCACATGAAAGTACGATTCGGTTAAGAAAATAAATTGTAGTCAGAGGTGTGCGGTCGTCTGCTTGAATTCTGTCATAACTATTCGGAGCAAAAAATAGTCTGGATTATAATGCGTTTCTGCATGTGATTCGATGTTTCTGCGCAAATTTCGAACGATTGGCCGATCTGCACCGTTTCTGCACATGAAAGTATGATTCGTTTAAGAAAATAAATTGTAGTCAGAGATGTGCGGTCGTCTGCTTGAATTCTGTCATAACTATTCGGAGCAAAAAATAGTCTGGATTATACCGCGTTGCTGCATGTGATTTGATGTTTCTGCGCAAATTTCGAACGATTGGCCGATCTTCACCGTTTCTGCACATGAAAGTACGATTCGGTTAAGAAAATAAATTGTAGTCAGAGACGTGCGGTCGTCTGCTTGAATTCTGTCATAACTATTCGGAGCAAAAAATAGTCTGGATTATAACGCGTTTCTGCATGTGATTCGATGTTTCTGCGCAAATTTCGAACGATTGGCCGATCTGCACCGTTTCTGCACATGAAAGTACGATTCGGTTAAGAAAATAAATTGTAGTCAGAGATGTGCGGTCGTCTGCTTGAATTCTGTCATAACTATTCGGAGCAAAAAATAGTCTGGATTATAACGCGTTTCTGCATGTGATTCGATGTTTCTGCGCAAATTTCGAACGATCGGCCGATCTGCACCGTTTCTGCACATGAAAGTACAATTCGGTTAAGAAAATAAATTGTAGTCAGAGACGTGCGGTCGTCTGCTTGAATTCTGTCATAACTATTCGGACCAAAAAATAGTCTGGATTATAACGCGTTTCTGCATGTGATTCGATGTTTCTGCGCAAATTTCGAACGATTGGCCGATCTGCACCGTTTCTGCACATGAAAGTGCGATTCGGTTAAGTAAATAAATTGTAGTCAGAGATGTGCGGTCGTCTGCTTGAATTCTGTCATAACTATTCGGAGCAAAAAATAGTCTGGATTATAACGCGTTGCTGCATGTGATTCGATGTTTCTGCGCAAATTTCGAACGATTGGCCGATCTGCACCGTTTCTGCACATGAAAGTACGATTCGGTTAAGAAAATAAATTGTAGTCAGAGGTGTGCGGTCGTCTGCTTGAATTCTGTCATAACTATTCGGAGCAAAAAATAGTCTGGATTATAATGCGTTTCTGCATGTGATTCGATGTTTCTGCGCAAATTTCGAACGATTGGCCGATCTGCACCGTTTCTGCACATGAAAGTATGATTCGTTTAAGAAAATAAATTGTAGTCAGAGATGTGCGGTCGTCTGCTTGAATTCTGTCATAACTATTCGGACCAAAAAATAGTCTGGATTATAACGCGTTTCTGCATGTGATTCGATGTTTCTGCGCAAATTTCGAACGATTGGCCGATCTGCACCGTTTCTGCACAAGAAAGTACGATTCGGTTAAGAAAATCAATTGTAGTCAGAGATGTGCGGTCGTCTGCTTGAATTCTGTCATAACTATTCGGACCAAAAAATAGTCTGGATTATAACGCGTTTCTGCATGTGATTCGATGTTTCTGCGCAAATTTCGAACGATTGGCCGATCTGCACCGTTTCTGCACAAGAAAGTACGATTCGGTTAAGAAAATAAATTGTAGTCGGAGATGTGCTGTCGTCTGCTTGAATTCTGTCTTAACTATTCGGAGCAAAAAATAGTCTGGATTATAACGCGTTTCTGCATGTGATTCGTTGTTTCTGCGCAAATTTCGAACGATTGGCCGATCTGCACCGTTTCTGCACATGAAAGTGCGATTCGGTTAAGTAAATAAATTGTAGTCAGAGATGTGCGGTCGTCTGCTTGAATTCTGTCATAACTATTCGGAGCAAAAAATAGTCTGGATTATACCGCGTTGCTGCATGTGATTTGATGTTTCTGCGCAAATTTCGAACGATTGGCCGATCTTCACCGTTTCTGCACATGAAAGTACGATTCGGTTAAGAAAATAAATTGTAGTCAGAGACGTGCGGTCGTCTGCTTGAATTCTGTCATAACTATTCGGAGCAAAAAATAGTCTGGATTATAACGCGTTTCTGCATGTGATTCGATGTTTCTGCGCAAATTTCGAACGATTGGCCGATCTGCACCGTTTCTGCACATGAAAGTACGATTCGGTTAAGAAAATAAATTGTAGTCAGAGATGTGCGGTCGTCTGCTTGAATTCTGTCATAACTATTCGGAGCAAAAAATAGTCTGGATTATAACGCGTTTCTGCATGTGATTCGATGTTTCTGCGCAAATTTCGAACGATCGGCCGATCTGCACCGTTTCTGCACATGAAAGTACAATTCGGTTAAGAAAATAAATTGTAGTCAGAGACGTGCGGTCGTCTGCTTGAATTCTGTCATAACTATTCGGACCAAAAAATAGTCTGGATTATAACGCGTTTCTGCATGTGATTCGATGTTTCTGCGCAAATTTCGAACGATTGGCCGATCTGCACCGTTTCTGCACATGAATGTGCGATTCGGTTAAGTAAATAAATTGTAGTCAGAGATGTGCGGTCGTCTGCTTGAATTCTGTCATAACTATTCGGAGCAAAAAATAGTCTGGATTATAACGCGTTGCTGCATGTGATTCGATGTTTCTGCGCAAATTTCGAACGATTGGCCGATCTGCACCGTTTCTGCACATGAAAGTACGATTCGGTTAAGAAAATAAATTGTAGTCAGAGGTGTGCGGTCGTCTGCTTGAATTCTGTCATAACTATTCGGAGCAAAAAATAGTCTGGATTATAATGCGTTTCTGCATGTGATTCGATGTTTCTGCGCAAATTTCGAACGATTGGCCGATCTGCACCGTTTCTGCACATGAAAGTATGATTCGTTTAAGAAAATAAATTGTAGTCAGAGATGTGCGGTCGTCTGCTTGAATTCTGTCATAACTATTCGGAGCAAAAAATAGTCTGGATTATAACGCGTTTCTGCATGTGATTCGATGTTTCTGCGCAAATTTCGAACGATTGGCCGATCTTCACCGTTTCTGCACATGAAAGTACGATTCGGTTAAGAAAATAAATTGTAGTCAGAGACGTGCGGTCGTCTGCTTGAATTCTGTCATAACTATTCGGAGCAAAAAATAGTCTGGATTATAACGCGTTTCTGCATGTGATTCGATGTTTCTGCGCAAATTTCGAACGATTGGCCGATCTGCACCGTTTCTGCACATGAAAGTACGATTCGGTTAAGAAAATAAATTGTAGTCAGAGATGTGCGGTCGTCTGCTTGAATTCTGTCATAACTATTCGGAGCAAAAAATAGTCTGGATTATAACGCGTTTCTGCATGTGATTCGATGTTTCTGCGCAAATTTCGAACGATCGGCCGATCTGCACCGTTTCTGCACATGAAAGTACAATTCGGTTAAGAAAATAAATTGTAGTCAGAGACGTGCGGTCGTCTGCTTGAATTCTGTCATAACTATTCGGACCAAAAAATAGTCTGGATTATAACGCGTTTCTGCATGTGATTCGATGTTTCTGCGCAAATTTCGAACGATTGGCCGATCTGCACCGTTTCTGCACATGAAAGTGCGATTCGGTTAAGTAAATAAATTGTAGTCAGAGATGTGCGGTCGTCTGCTTGAATTCTGTCATAACTATTCGGAGCAAAAAATAGTCTGGATTATAACGCGTTGCTGCATGTGATTCGATGTTTCTGCGCAAATTTCGAACGATTGGCCGATCTGCACCGTTTCTGCACATGAAAGTACGATTCGGTTAAGAAAATAAATTGTAGTCAGAGGTGTGCGGTCGTCTGCTTGAATTCTGTCATAACTATTCGGAGCAAAAAATAGTCTGGATTATAATGCGTTTCTGCATGTGATTCGATGTTTCTGCGCAAATTTCGAACGATTGGCCGATCTGCACCGTTTCTGCACATGAAAGTATGATTCGTTTAAGAAAATAAATTGTAGTCAGAGATGTGCGGTCGTCTGCTTGAATTCTGTCATAACTATTCGGAGCAAAAAATAGTCTGGATTATACCGCGTTGCTGCATGTGATTTGATGTTTCTGCGCAAATTTCGAACGATTGGCCGATCTTCACCGTTTCTGCACATGAAAGTACGATTCGGTTAAGAATATAAATTGTAGTCAGAGACGTGCGGTCGTCTGCTTGAATTCTGTCATAACTATTCGGAGCAAAAAATAGTCTGGATTATAACGCGTTTCTGCATGTGATTCGATGTTTCTGCGCAAATTTCGAACGATTGGCCGATCTGCACCGTTTCTGCACATGAAAGTACGATTCGGTTAAGAAAATAAATTGTAGTCAGAGATGTGCGGTCGTCTGCTTGAATTCTGTCATAACTATTCGGAACAAAAAATAGTCTGGATTATAACGCGTTTCTGCATGTGATTCGATGTTTCTGCGCAAATTTCGAACGATCGGCCGATCTGCACCGTTTCTGCACATGAAAGTATGATTCGTTTAAGAAAATAAATTGTAGTCAGAGATGTGCGGTCGTCTGCTTGAATTCTGTCATAACTATTCGGAGCAAAAAATAGTCTGGATTATACCGCGTTGCTGCATGTGATTTGATGTTTCTGCGCAAATTTCGAACGATTGGCCGATCTTCACCGTTTCTGCACATGAAAGTACGATTCGGTTAAGAAAATAAATTGTAGTCAGAGACGTGCGGTCGTCTGCTTGAATTCTGTCATAACTATTCGGAGCAAAAAATAGTCTGGATTATAACGCGTTTCTGCATGTGATTCGATGTTTCTGCGCAAATTTCGAACGATTGGCCGATCTGCACCGTTTCTGCACATGAAAGTACGATTCGGTTAAGAAAATAAATTGTAGTCAGAGATGTGCGGTCGTCTGCTTGAATTCTGTCATAACTATTCGGAGCAAAAAATAGTCTGGATTATAACGCGTTTCTGCATGTGATTCGATGTTTCTGCGCAAATTTCGAACGATCGGCCGATCTGCACCGTTTCTGCACATGAAAGTACAATTCGGTTAAGAAAATAAATTGTAGTCAGAGACGTGCGGTCGTCTGCTTGAATTCTGTCATAACTATTCGGACCAAAAAATAGTCTGGATTATAACGCGTTTCTGCATGTGATTCGATGTTTCTGCGCAAATTTCGAACGATTGGCCGATCTGCACCGTTTCTGCACATGAAAGTGCGATTCGGTTAAGTAAATAAATTGTAGTCAGAGATGTGCGGTCGTCTGCTTGAATTCTGTCATAACTATTCGGAGCAAAAAATAGTCTGGATTATAACGCGTTGCTGCATGTGATTCGATGTTTCTGCGCAAATTTCGAACGATTGGCCGATCTGCACCGTTTCTGCACATGAAAGTACGATTCGGTTAAGAAAATAAATTGTAGTCAGAGGTGTGCGGTCGTCTGCTTGAATTCTGTCATAACTATTCGGAGCAAAAAATAGTCTGGATTATAATGCGTTTCTGCATGTGATTCGATGTTTCTGCGCAAATTTCGAACGATTGGCCGATCTGCACCGTTTCTGCACATGAAAGTATGATTCGTTTAAGAAAATAAATTGTAGTCAGAGATGTGCGGTCGTCTGCTTGAATTCTGTCATAACTATTCGGAGCAAAAAATAGTCTGGATTATACCGCGTTGCTGCATGTGATTTGATGTTTCTGCGCAAATTTCGAACGATTGGCCGATCTTCACCGTTTCTGCACATGAAAGTACGATTCGGTTAAGAATATAAATTGTAGTCAGAGACGTGCGGTCGTCTGCTTGAATTCTGTCATAACTATTCGGAGCAAAAAATAGTCTGGATTATAACGCGTTTCTGCATGTGATTCGATGTTTCTGCGCAAATTTCGAACGATTGGCCGATCTGCACCGTTTCTGCACATGAAAGTACGATTCGGTTAAGAAAATAAATTGTAGTCAGAGATGTGCGGTCGTCTGCTTGAATTCTGTCATAACTATTCGGAACAAAAAATAGTCTGGATTATAACGCGTTTCTGCATGTGATTCGATGTTTCTGCGCAAATTTCGAACGATCGGCCGATCTGCACCGTTTCTGCACATGAAAGTACAATTCGGTTAAGAAAATAAATTGTAGTCAGAGACGTGCGGTCGTCTGCTTGAATTCTGTCATAACTATTCGGACCAAAAAATAGTCTGGATTATAACGCGTTTCTGCATGTGATTCGATGTTTCTGCGCAAATTTCGAACGATTGGCCGATCTGCACCGTTTCTGCACATGAAAGTGCGATTCGGTTAAGTAAATAAATTGTAGTCAGAGATGTGCGGTCGTCTGCTTGAATTCTGTCATAACTATTCGGAGCAAAAAATAGTCTGGATTATAACGCGTTTCTGCATGTGATTCGATGTTTCTGCGCAAATTTCGAACGATCGGCCGATCTGCACCGTTTCTGCACATGAAAGTACAATTCGGTTAAGAAAATAAATTGTAGTCAGAGACGTGCGGTCGTCTGCTTGAATTCTGTCATAACTATTCGGACCAAAAAATAGTCTGGATTATAACGCGTTTCTGCATGTGATTCGATGTTTCTGCGCAAATTTCGAACGATTGGCCGATCTGCACCGTTTCTGCACATGAAAGTGCGATTCGGTTAAGTAAATAAATTGTAGTCAGAGATGTGCGGTCGTCTGCTTGAATTCTGTCATAACTATTCGGAGCAAAAAATAGTCTGGATTATAACGCGTTTCTGCATGTGATTCGATGTTTCTGCGCAAATTTCGAACGATCGGCCGATCTGCACCGTTTCTGCACATGAAAGTACAATTCGGTTAAGAAAATAAATTGTAGTCAGAGACGTGCGGTCGTCTGCTTGAATTCTGTCATAACTATTCGGACCAAAAAATAGTCTGGATTATAACGCGTTTCTGCATGTGATTCGATGTTTCTGCGCAAATTTCGAACGATTGGCCGATCTGCACCGTTTCTGCACATGAAAGTGCGATTCGGTTAAGTAAATAAATTGTAGTCAGAGATGTGCGGTCGTCTGCTTGAATTCTGTCATAACTATTCGGAGCAAAAAATAGTCTGGATTATAACGCGTTTCTGCATGTGATTCGATGTTTCTGCGCAAATTTCGAACGATCGGCCGATCTGCACCGTTTCTGCACATGAAAGTACAATTCGGTTAAGAAAATAAATTGTAGTCAGAGACGTGCGGTCGTCTGCTTGAATTCTGTCATAACTATTCGGACCAAAAAATAGTCTGGATTATAACGCGTTTCTGCATGTGATTCGATGTTTCTGCGCAAATTTCGAACGATTGGCCGATCTGCACCGTTTCTGCACATGAATGTGCGATTCGGTTAAGTAAATAAATTGTAGTCGGAGATGTGCTGTCGTCTGCTTGAATTCTGTCTTAACTATTCGGAGCAAAAAATAGTCTGGATTATAACGCGTTTCTGCATGTGATTCGTTGTTTCTGCGCAAATTTCGAACGATTGGCCGATCTGCACCGTTTCTGCACATGAAAGTGCGATTCGGTTAAGTAAATAAATTGTAGTCAGAGATGTGCGGTCGTCTGCTTGAATTCTGTCATAACTATTCGGAGCAAAAAATAGTCTGGATTATACCGCGTTGCTGCATGTGATTTGATATTTCTGCGCAAATTTCGAACGATTGGCCGATCTTCACCGTTTCTGCACATGAAAGTACGATTCGGTTAAGAAAATAAATTGTAGTCAGAGACGTGCGGTCGTCTGCTTGAATTCTGACATAACTATTCGGAGCAAAAAATAGTCTGGATTATAACGCGTTTCTGCATGTGATTCGATGTTTCTGCGCAAATTTCGAACGATTGGCCGATCTGCACCGTTTCTGCACATGAAAGTACGATACGGTTAAGAAAATAAATTGTTGTCAGAGATGTGCGGTCGTCTGCTTGAATTCTGTCATAACTATTCGGAGCAAAAAATAGTCTGGATTATAACGCGTTTCTGCATGTGATTCGATGTTTCTGCGCAAATTTCGAACGATCGGCCGATCTGCACCGTTTCTGCACATGAAAGTACAATTCGGTTAAGAAAATAAATTGTAGTCAGAGACGTGCGGTCGTCTGCTTGAATTCTGTCATAACTATTCGGACCAAAAAATAGTCTGGATTATAACGCGTTTCTGCATGTGATTCGATGTTTCTGCGCAAATTTCGAACGATTGGCCGATCTGCACCGTTTCTGCACATGAAAGTACGATTCGGTTAAGAAAATAAATTGTAGTCAGAGATGTGCGGTCGTCTGCTTGAATTCTGTCATAACTATTCGGAGCAAAAAATAGTCTGGATTATAACTCGTTGCTGCATGTGATTCGATGTTTCTGCGCAAATTTCGAACGATTGGCCGATCTGCACCGTTTCTGCACATAAAAGTGCGATTCGGTTAAGTAAATAAATTGTAGTCAGAGATGTGCGGTCGTCTGCTTGAATTCTGTCATAACTATTCGGAGCAAAAAATAGTCTGGATTATAACGCGTTTCTGCATGTGATTCGATGTTTCTGCGCAAATTTCGAACGATTGGCCGATCTGCACCGTTTCTGCACATGAAAGTGCGATTCGGTTAAGTAAATAAATTGTAGTCAGAGATGTGCGGTCGTCTGCTTGAATTCTGTCATAACTATTCGGAGAAAAAAATAGTCTGGATTATAACTCGTTGCTGCATGTGATACGATGTTTCTGCGCAAATTTCGAACGATTGGCCGATCTGCACCGTTTCTGCACATAAAAGTACAATTCGGTTAAGAAAATAAATTGTAGTCAGAGACGTGCGGTCGTCTGCTTGAATTCTGTCATAACTATTCGGACCAAAAAATAGTCTGGATTATAACGCGTTTCTGCATGTGATTCGATGTTTCTGCGCAAATTTCGAACGATTGGCCGATCTGCACCGTTTCTGCACATGAAAGTACGATTCGGTTAAGAAAATAAATTGTAGTCAGAGATGTGCGGTCGTCTGCTTGAATTCTGTCATAACTATTCGGAGCAAAAAATAGTCTGGATTATAACTCGTTGCTGCATGTGATTCGATGTTTCTGCGCAAATTTCGAACGATTGGCCGATCTGCACCGTTTCTGCACATAAAAGTGCGATTCGGTTAAGTAAATAAATTGTAGTCAGAGATGTGCGGTCGTCTGCTTGAATTCTGTCATAACTATTCGGAGCAAAAAATAGTCTGGATTATAACGCGTTTCTGCATGTGATTCGATGTTTCTGCGCAAATTTCGAACGATTGGCCGATCTGCACCGTTTCTGCACATGAAAGTGCGATTCGGTTAAGTAAATAAATTGTAGTCAGAGATGTGCGGTCGTCTGCTTGAATTCTGTCATAACTATTCGGAGAAAAAAATAGTCTGGATTATAACGCGTTTCTGCATGTGATTCGATGTTTCTGCGCAAATTTCGAACGATTGGCCGATCTGCACCGTTTCTGCACATGAAAGTACGATTCGGTTAAGAAAATAAATTGTAGTCAGAGATGTGCGGTCGTCTGCTTGAATTCTGTCATAACTATTCGGAGCAAAATATAGTCTGGATTATAACGCGTTTCTGCATGTGATTCGATGTTTCTGCGCAAATTTCGAACGATTGGCCGATCTGCACCGTTTCTGCACATGAAAGTACGATTCGGTTAAGAAAATAAATTGTAGTCAGAGATGTGCGGTCGTCTGCTTGAATTCTGTCATAACTATTCGGAGCAAAAAATAGTCTGGATTATAACGCGTTTCTGCATGTGATTCGATGTTTCTGCGCAAATTTCGAACGATTGGCCGATCTGCACCGTTTCTGCACATAAAAGTACGATTCGGTTAAGAAAATAAATTGTAGTCAGAGATGTGCGGTCGTCTGCTTGAATTCTGTCATAACTATTCGGAGCAAAAAATATTCTGGATTATAAAGCGTTTCTGCATGTGATTCGATGTTTCTGCGCAAATTTCGAACGATTGGCCGATCTGCACCGTTTCTGCACAAGAAAGTACGATTCGGTTAAGAAAATAAATTGTAGTCGGAGATGTGCTGTCGTCTGCTTGAATTCTGTCTTAACTATTCGGAGCAAAAAATAGTCTGGATTATAACGCGTTTCTGCATGTGATTCGTTGTTTCTGCGCAAATTTCGAACGATTGGCCGATCTGCACCGTTTCTGCACATGAAAGTGCGATTCGGTTAAGTAAATAAATTGTAGTCAGAGATGTGCGGTCGTCTGCTTGAATTCTGTCATAACTATTCGGAGCAAAAAATAGTCTGGATTATACCGCGTTGCTGCATGTGATTTGATATTTCTGCGCAAATTTCGAACGATTGGCCGATCTTCACCGTTTCTGCACATGAAAGTACGATTCGGTTAAGAAAATAAATTGTAGTCAGAGACGTGCGGTCGTCTGCTTGAATTCTGACATAACTATTCGGAGCAAAAAATAGTCTGGATTATAACGCGTTTCTGCATGTGATTCGATGTTTCTGCGCAAATTTCGAACGATTGGCCGATCTGCACCGTTTCTGCACATGAAAGTACGATACGGTTAAGAAAATAAATTGTAGTCAGAGATGTGCGGTCGTCTGCTTGAATTCTGTCATAACTATTCGGAGCAAAAAATAGTCTGGATTATAACGCGTTTCTGCATGTGATTCGATGTTTCTGCGCAAATTTCGAACGATCGGCCGATCTGCACCGTTTCTGCACATGAAAGTACAATTCGGTTAAGAAAATAAATTGTAGTCAGAGACGTGCGGTCGTCTGCTTGAATTCTGTCATAACTATTCGGACCAAAAAATAGTCTGGATTATAACGCGTTTCTGCATGTGATTCGATGTTTCTGCGCAAATTTCGAACGATTGGCCGATCTGCACCGTTTCTGCACATGAAAGTACGATTCGGTTAAGAAAATAAATTGTAGTCAGAGATGTGCGGTCGTCTGCTTGAATTCTGTCATAACTATTCGGAGCAAAAAATAGTCTGGATTATAACTCGTTGCTGCATGTGATTCGATGTTTCTGCGCAAATTTCGAACGATTGGCCGATCTGCACCGTTTCTGCACATAAAAGTGCGATTCGGTTAAGTAAATAAATTGTAGTCAGAGATGTGCGGTCGTCTGCTTGAATTCTGTCATAACTATTCGGAGCAAAAAATAGTCTGGATTATAACGCGTTGCTGCATGTGATTCGATGTTTCTGCGCAAATTTCGAACGATTGGCCGATCTGCACCGTTTCTGCACATGAAAGTGCGATTCGGTTAAGTAAATAAATTGTAGTCAGAGATGTGCGGTCGTCTGCTTGAATTCTGTCATAACTATTCGGAGCAAAAAATAGTCTGGATTATAACGCGTTTCTGCATGTGATTCGATGTTTCTGCGCAAATTTCGAACGATTGGCCGATCTGCACCGTTTCTGCACATGAAAGTACGATTCGGTTAAGAAAATAAATTGTAGTCAGAGATGTGCGGTCGTCTGCTTGAATTCTGTCATAACTATTCGGAGCAAAAAATAGTCTGGATTATAACGCGTTTCTGCATGTGATTCGATGTTTCTGCGCAAATTTCGAACGATTGGCCGATCTGCACCGTTTCTGCACATGAAAGTACGATTCGGTTAAGAAAATAAATTGTAGTCAGAGATGTGCGGTCGTCTGCTTGAATTCTGTCATAACTATTCGGAGCAAAAAATAGTCTGGATTATAACGCGTTTCTGCATGTGATTCGATGTTTCTGCGCAAATTTCGAACGATTGGCCGATCTGCACCGTTTCTGCACATAAAAGTACGATTCGGTTAAGAAAATAAATTGTAGTCAGAGATGTGCGGTCGTCTGCTTGAATTCTGTCATAACTATTCGGAGCAAAAAATATTCTGGATTATAAAGCGTTTCTGCATGTGATTCGATGTTTCTGCGCAAATTTCGAACGATTGGCCGATCTTCACCGTTTCTGCACATGAAAGTACGATTCGGTTAAGAAAATAAATTGTAGTCAGAGACGTGCGGTCGTCTGCTTGAATTCTGTCATAACGATTCGGACCAAAAAATAGTCTGGATTATAACGCGTTTCTGCATGTGATTCGATGTTTCTGCGCAAATTTCGAACGATTGGCCGATCTGCACCGTTTCTGCACAAGAAAGTACGATTCGGTTAAGAAAATAAATTGTAGTCGGAGATGTGCTGTCGTCTGCTTGAATTCTGTCATAACTATTCGGAGCAAAAAATAGTCTGGATTATAACGCGTTTCTGCATGTGATTCGATGTTTCTGCGCAAATTTCGAACGTTTGGCCGATCTGCACCGTTTCTGCACATGAAAGTACGATTCGGTTAAGAAAATAAATTGTAGTCAGAGATGTGCGGTCGTCTGCTTGAATTCTGTCATAACTATTCGGAGCAAAAAATAGTCTGGATTATAACGCGTTTCTGCATGTGATTCGATGTTTCTGCGCAAATTTCGAACGATTGGCCGATCTTCACCGTTTCTGCACATGAAAGTACGATTCGGTTAAGAAAATAAATTGTAGTCAGAGATGTGCGGTCGTCTGCTTGAATTCTGTCATAACTATTCGGAGCAAAAAATAGTCTGGATTATAACGCGTTTCTGCATGTGATTCGATGTTTCTGCGCAAATTTCGAACGATTGGCCGATCTGCACCGTTTCTGCACATGAAAGTACGATTCGGTTAAGAAAATAAATTGTAGTCAGAGATGTGCGGTCGTCTGCTTGAATTCTGTCATAACTATTCGGAGCAAAAAATAGTCTGGATTATAACGCGTTTCTGCATGTGATTCGATGTTTCTGCGCAAATTTCGAACGATTGGCCGATCTGCACCGTTTCTGCACATGAAAGTATGATTCGGTTAAGAAAATAAATTGTAGTCAGAGATGTGCGGTCGTCTGCTTGAATTCTGTTATAACTATTCGGAGCAAAAAATAGTCTGGATTAAAACGCGTTTCTGCATGTGATTCGATGTTTCTGCGCAAATTTCGAACGATCGGCCGATCTGCACCGTTTCTGCACATGAAAGTACAATTCGGTTAAGAAAATAAATTGTAGTCAGAGACGTGCGGTCGTCTGCTTGAATTCTGTCATAACGATTCGGACCAAAAAATAGTCTGGATTATAACGCGTTTCTGCATGTGATTCGATGTTTCTGCGCAAATTTCGAACGATTGGCCGATCTGCACCGTTTCTGCACAAGAAAGTACGATTCGGTTAAGAAAATAAATTGTAGTCGGAGATGTGCTGTCGTCTGCTTGAATTCTGTCATAACTATTCGGAGCAAAAAATAGTCTGGATTATAACGCGTTTCTGCATGTGATTCGATGTTTCTGCGCAAATTTCGAACGTTTGGCCGATCTGCACCGTTTCTGCACATGAAAGTACGATTCGGTTAAGAAAATAAATTGTAGTCAGAGATGTGCGGTCGTCTGCTTGAATTCTGTCATAACTATTCGGAGCAAAAAATAGTCTGGATTATAACGCGTTTCTGCATGTGATTCGATGTTTCTGCGCAAATTTCGAACGATTGGCCGATCTTCACCGTTTCTGCACATGAAAGTACGATTCGGTTAAGAAAATAAATTGTAGTCAGAGATGTGCGGTCGTCTGCTTGAATTCTGTCATAACTATTCGGAGCAAAAAATAGTCTGGATTATAACGCGTTTCTGCATGTGATTCGATGTTTCTGCGCAAATTTCGAACGATTGGCCGATCTGCACCGTTTCTGCACATGAAAGTACGATTCGGTTAAGAAAATAAATTGTAGTCAGAGATGTGCGGTCGTCTGCTTGAATTCTGTCATAACTATTCGGAGCAAAAAATAGTCTGGATTATAACGCGTTTCTGCATGTGATTCGATGTTTCTGCGCAAATTTCGAACGATCGGCCGATCTGCACCGTTTCTGCACATGAAAGTACGATTCGGTTAAGAAAATAAATTGTAGTCAGAGATGTGCGGTCGTCTGCTTGAATTCTGTCATAACTATTCGGAGCAAAAAATAGTCTGGATTATAACGCGTTTCTGCATGTGATTCGATGTTTCTGCGCAAATTTCGAACGATTGGCCGATCTTCACCGTTTCTGCACATGAAAGTACGATTCGGTTAAGAAAATAAATTGTAGTCAGAGATGTGCGGTCGTCTGCTTGAATTCTGTCATAACTATTCGGAGCAAAAAATAGTCTGGATTATAACGCGTTTCTGCATGTGATTCGATGTTTCTGCGCAAATTTCGAACGATTGGCCGATCTGCACCGTTTCTGCACATGAAAGTACGATTCGGTTAAGAAAATAAATTGTAGTCAGAGATGTGCGGTCGTCTGCTTGAATTCTGTCATAACTATTCGGAGCAAAAAATAGTCTGGATTATAACGCGTTTCTGCATGTGATTCGATGTTTCTGCGCAAATTTCGAACGATCGGCCGATCTGCACCGTTTCTGCACATGAAAGTACAATTCGGTTAAGAAAATAAATTGTAGTCAGAGACGTGCGGTCGTCTGCTTGAATTCTGTCATAACTATTCGGACCAAAAAATAGTCTGGATTATAACGCGTTTCTGCATGTGATTCGATGTTTCTGCGCAAATTTCGAACGATTGGCCGATCTGCACCGTTTCTGCACATGAAAGTATGATTCGGTTAAGAAAATAAATTGTAGTCAGAGATGTGCGGTCGTCTGCTTGAATTCTGTTATAACTATTCGGAGCAAAAAATAGTCTGGATTATAACGCGTTTCTGCATGTGATTCGATGTTTCTGCGCAAATTTCGAACGATCGGCCGATCTGCACCGTTTCTGCACATGAAAGTACAATTCGGTTAAGAAAATAAATTGTAGTCAGAGACGTGCGGTCGTCTGCTTGAATTCTGTCATAACGATTCGGACCAAAAAATAGTCTGGATTATAACGCGTTTCTGCATGTGATTCGATGTTTCTGCGCAAATTTCGAACGATTGGCCGATCTGCACCGTTTCTGCACAAGAAAGTACGATTCGGTTAAGAAAATAAATTGTAGTCGGAGATGTGCTGTCGTCTGCTTGAATTCTGTCTTAACTATTCGGAGCAAAAAATAGTCTGGATTATAACGCGTTTCTGCATGTGATTCGTTGTTTCTGCGCAAATTTCGAACGATTGGCCGATCTGCACCGTTTCTGCACATGAAAGTACGATTCGGTTAAGAAAATAAATTGTAGTCAGAGATGTGCGGTCGTCTGCTTGAATTCTGTCATAACTATTCGGAGCAAAAAATAGTCTGGATTATAACGCGTTTCTGCATGTGATTCGATGTTTCTGCGCAAATTTCGAACGATTGGCCGATCTGCACCGTTTCTGCACATAAAAGTACGATTCGGTTAAGAAAATAAATTGTAGTCAGAGATGTGCGGTCGTCTGCTTGAATTCTGTCATAACTATTCGGAGCAAAAAATATTCTGGATTATAAAGCGTTTCTGCATGTGATTCGATGTTTCTGCGCAAATTTCGAACGATTGGCCGATCTTCACCGTTTCTGCACATGAAAGTACGATTCGGTTAAGAAAATAAATTGTAGTCAGAGACGTGCGGTCGTCTGCTTGAATTCTGTCATAACTATTCGGAGCAAAAAATAGTCTGGATTATAACGCGTTTCTGCATGTGATTCGATGTTTCTGCGCAAATTTCGAACGATTGGCCGATCTGCACCGTTTCTGCACATGAAAGTACGATTCGGTTAAGAAAATAAATTGTAGTCAGAGATGTGCGGTCGTCTGCTTGAATTCTGTCATAACTATTCGGAGCAAAAAATAGTCTGGATTATAACGCGTTTCTGCATGTGATTCGATGTTTCTGCGCAAATTTCGAACGATCGGCCGATCTGCACCGTTTCTGCACATGAAAGTACAATTCGGTTAAGAAAATAAATTGTAGTCAGAGACGTGCGGTCGTCTGCTTGAATTCTGTCATAACTATTCGGACCAAAAAATAGTCTGGATTATAACGCGTTTCTGCATGTGATTCGATGTTTCTGCGCAAATTTCGAACGATTGGCCGATCTGCACCGTTTCTGCACATGAAAGTATGATTCGGTTAAGAAAATAAATTGTAGTCAGAGATGTGCGGTCGTCTGCTTGAATTCTGTTATAACTATTCGGAGCAAAAAATAGTCTGGATTATAACGCGTTTCTGCATGTGATTCGATGTTTCTGCGCAAATTTCGAACGATCGGCCGATCTGCACCGTTTCTGCACATGAAAGTACAATTCGGTTAAGAAAATAAATTGTAGTCAGAGACGTGCGGTCGTCTGCTTGAATTCTGTCATAACGATTCGGACCAAAAAATAGTCTGGATTATAACGCGTTTCTGCATGTGATTCGATGTTTCTGCGCAAATTTCGAACGATTGGCCGATCTGCACCGTTTCTGCACAAGAAAGTACGATTCGGTTAAGAAAATAAATTGTAGTCGGAGATGTGCTGTCGTCTGCTTGAATTCTGTCATAACTATTCGGAGCAAAAAATAGTCTGGATTATAACGCGTTTCTGCATGTGATTCGATGTTTCTGCGCAAATTTCGAACGTTTGGCCGATCTGCACCGTTTCTGCACATGAAAGTACGATTCGGTTAAGAAAATAAATTGTAGTCAGAGATGTGCGGTCGTCTGCTTGAATTCTGTCATAACTATTCGGAGCAAAAAATAGTCTGGATTATAACGCGTTTCTGCATGTGATTCGATGTTTCTGCGCAAATTTCGAACGATTGGCCGATCTTCACCGTTTCTGCACATGAAAGTACGATTCGGTTAAGAAAATAAATTGTAGTCAGAGATGTGCGGTCGTCTGCTTGAATTCTGTCATAACTATTCGGAGCAAAAAATAGTCTGGATTATAACGCGTTTCTGCATGTGATTCGATGTTTCTGCGCAAATTTCGAACGATTGGCCGATCTGCACCGTTTCTGCACATGAAAGTACGATTCGGTTAAGAAAATAAATTGTAGTCAGAGATGTGCGGTCGTCTGCTTGAATTCTGTCATAACTATTCGGAGCAAAAAATAGTCTGGATTATAACGCGTTTCTGCATGTGATTCGATGTTTCTGCGCAAATTTCGAACGATCGGCCGATCTGCACCGTTTCTGCACATGAAAGTACGATTCGGTTAAGAAAATAAATTGTAGTCAGAGATGTGCGGTCGTCTGCTTGAATTCTGTCATAACTATTCGGAGCAAAAAATAGTCTGGATTATAACGCGTTTCTGCATGTGATTCGATGTTTCTGCGCAAATTTCGAACGATTGGCCGATCTTCACCGTTTCTGCACATGAAAGTACGATTCGGTTAAGAAAATAAATTGTAGTCAGAGATGTGCGGTCGTCTGCTTGAATTCTGTCATAACTATTCGGAGCAAAAAATAGTCTGGATTATAACGCGTTTCTGCATGTGATTCGATGTTTCTGCGCAAATTTCGAACGATTGGCCGATCTGCACCGTTTCTGCACATGAAAGTACGATTCGGTTAAGAAAATAAATTGTAGTCAGAGATGTGCGGTCGTCTGCTTGAATTCTGTCATAACTATTCGGAGCAAAAAATAGTCTGGATTATAACGCGTTTCTGCATGTGATTCGATGTTTCTGCGCAAATTTCGAACGATCGGCCGATCTGCACCGTTTCTGCACATGAAAGTACAATTCGGTTAAGAAAATAAATTGTAGTCAGAGACGTGCGGTCGTCTGCTTGAATTCTGTCATAACTATTCGGACCAAAAAATAGTCTGGATTATAACGCGTTTCTGCATGTGATTCGATGTTTCTGCGCAAATTTCGAACGATTGGCCGATCTGCACCGTTTCTGCACATGAAAGTATGATTCGGTTAAGAAAATAAATTGTAGTCCGAGATGTGCGGTCGTCTGCTTGAATTCTGTTATAACTATTCGGAGCAAAAAATAGTCTAGATTATAACGCGTTTCTGCATGTGATTCGATGTTTCTGCGCAAATTTCGAACGATCGGCCGATCTGCACCGTTTCTGCACATGAAAGTACAATTCGGTTAAGAAAATAAATTGTAGTCAGAGACGTGCGGTCGTCTGCTTGAATTCTGTCATAACGATTCGGACCAAAAAATAGTCTGGATTATAACGCGTTTCTGCATGTGATTCGATGTTTCTGCGCAAATTTCGAACGATTGGCCGATCTGCACCGTTTCTGCACAAGAAAGTACGATTCGGTTAAGAAAATAAATTGTAGTCGGAGATGTGCTGTCGTCTGCTTGAATTCTGTCTTAACTATTCGGAGCAAAAAATAGTCTGGATTATAACGCGTTTCTGCATGTGATTCGTTGTTTCTGCGCAAATTTCGAACGATTGGCCGATCTGCACCGTTTCTGCACATGAAAGTGCGATTCGGTTAAGTAAATAAATTGTAGTCAGAGATGTGCGGTCGTCTGCTTGAATTCTGTCATAACTATTCGGAGCAAAAAATAGTCTGGATTATACCGCGTTGCTGCATGTGATTCGATATTTCTGCGCAAATTTCGAACGATTGGCCGATCTTCACCGTTTCTGCACATGAAAGTACGATTCGGTTAAGAAAATAAATTGTAGTCAGAGACGTGCGGTCGTCTGCTTGAATTCTGTCATAACTATTCGGAGCAAAAAATAGTCTGGATTATAACGCGTTTCTGCATGTGATTCGATGTTTCTGCGCAAATTTCGAACGATTGGCCGATCTGCACCGTTTCTGCACATGAAAGTACGATTCGGTTAAGAAAATAAATTGTAGTCACAGATGTGCGGTCGTCTGCTTGAATTCTGTCATAACTATTGGGAGCAAAAAATAGTCTGGATTATAACGCGTTTCTGCATGTGATTCGATGTTTCTGCGCAAATTTCGAACGATCGGCCGATCTGCACCGTTTCTGCACATGAAAGTACAATTCGGTTAAGAAAATAAATTGTAGTCAGAGACGTGCGGTCGTCTGCTTGAATTCTGTCATAACTATTCGGAGCAAAAAATAGTCTGGATTATAACGCGTTGCTGCATGTGATTCGATGTTTCTGCGCAAATTTCGAACGATTGGCCGATCTGCACCGTTTCTGCACATGAAAGTACCATTCGGTTAAGAAAATAAATTGTAGTCAGAGACGTGCGGTCGTCTGCTTGAATTCTGTCATAACTATTCGGAGCAAAAAATAGTCTGGATTATAACGCGTTGCTGCATGTGATTCGATGTTTCTGCGCAACTTTCGAACGATTGGCCGATCTGCACCGTTTCTGCACATGAAAGAACGATTCGGTTAAGAAAATAAATTGTAGTCAGAGACGTGCGGTCGTCTGCTTGAATTCTGTCATAACTATTCGGAGCAAAAAATAGTCTGGATTATAACGCGTTGCTGCATGTGATTCGATGTTTCTGCGCAAATTTCGAACGATTGGCCGATCTGCACCGTTTCTGCACATGAAAGTACGATTCGGTTAAGAAAATAAATTGTAGTCGGAGATGTGCTGTCGTCTGCTTGAATTCTGTCTTAACTATTCGGAGCAAAAAATAGTCTGGATTATAACGCGTTTCTGCATGTGATTCGTTGTTTCTGCGCAAATTTCGAACGATTGGCCGATCTGCACCGTTTCTGCACATGAAAGTGCGATTCGGTTAAGTAAATAAATTGTAGTCAGAGATGTGCGGTCGTCTGCTTGAATTCTGTCATAACTATTCGGAGCAAAAAATAGTCTGGATTATACCGCGTTGCTGCATGTGATTCGATATTTCTGCGCAAATTTCGAACGATTGGCCGATCTTCACCGTTTCTGCACATGAAAGTACGATTCGGTTAAGAAAATAAATTGTAGTCAGAGACGTGCGGTCGTCTGCTTGAATTCTGTCATAACTATTCGGAGCAAAAAATAGTCTGGATTATAACGCGTTTCTGCATGTGATTCGATGTTTCTGCGCAAATTTCGAACGATTGGCCGATCTGCACCGTTTCTGCACATGAAAGTACGATTCGGTTAAGAAAATAAATTGTAGTCAGAGATGTGCGGTCGTCTGCTTGAATTCTGTCATAACTATTCGGAGCAAAAAATAGTCTGGATTATAACGCGTTTCTGCATGTGATTCGATGTTTCTGCGCAAATTTCGAACGATCGGCCGATCTGCACCGTTTCTGCACATGAAAGTACAATTCGGTTAAGAAAATAAATTGTAGTCAGAGACGTGCGGTCGTCTGCTTGAATTCTGTCATAACTATTCGGACCAAAAAATAGTCTGGATTATAACGCGTTTCTGCATGTGATTCGATGTTTCTGCGCAAATTTCGAACGATTGGCCGATCTGCACCGTTTCTGCACATGAAAGTACGATTCGGTTAAGAAAATAAATTGTAGTCAGAGACGTGCGGTCGTCTGCTTGAATTCTGTCATAACTATTCGGAGCAAAAAATAGTCTGGATTATAACGCGTTGCTGCATGTGATTCGATGTTTCTGCGCAAATTTCGAACGATTGGCCGATCTGCACCGTTTCTGCACATGAAAGTACGATTCGGTTAAGAAAATCAATTGTAGTCAGAGATGTGCGGTCGTCTGCTTGAATTCTGTCATAACTATTCGGACCAAAAAATAGTCTGGATTATAACGCGTTTCTGCATGTGATTCGATGTTTCTGCGCAAATTTCGAACGATTGGCCGATCTGCACCGTTTCTGCACATGAAAGTATGATTCGGTTAAGAAAATAAATTGTAGTCAGAGATGTGCGGTCGTCTGCTTGAATTCTGTCATAACTATTCGGAGCAAAAAATAGTCTGGATTATAACGCGTTTCTGCATGTGATTCGATGTTTCTGCGCGAATTTCGAACGATCGGCCGATCTGCACCGTTTCTGCACATGAAAGTACAATTCGGTTAAGAAAATAAATTGTAGTCAGAGACGTGCGGTCGTCTGCTTGAATTCTGTCATAACGATTCGGACCAAAAAATAGTCTGGATTATAACGCGTTTCTGCATGTGATTCGATGTTTCTGCGCAAATTTCGAACGATTGGCCGATCTTCACCGTTTCTGCACATGAAAGTACGATTCGGTTAAGAAAATAAATTGTAGTCAGAGATGTGCGGTCGTCTGCTTGAATTCTGTCATAACTATTCGGAGCAAAAAATAGTCTGGATTATAACGCGTTTCTGCATGTGATTCGATGTTTCTGCGCAAATTTCGAACGATTGGCCGATCTGCACCGTTTCTGCACATGAAAGTACGATTCGGTTAAGAAAATAAATTGTAGTCAGAGATGTGCGGTCGTCTGCTTGAATTCTGTCATAACTATTCGGAGCAAAAAATAGTCTGGATTATAACGCGTTTCTGCATGTGATTCGATGTTTCTGCGCAAATTTCGAACGATCGGCCGATCTGCACCGTTTCTGCACATGAAAGTACAATTCGGTTAAGAAAATAAATTGTAGTCAGAGACGTGCGGTCGTCTGCTTGAATTCTGTCATAACTATTCGGACCAAAAAATAGTCTGGATTATAACGCGTTTCTGCATGTGATTCGATGTTTCTGCGCAAATTTCGAACGATTGGCCGATCTGCACCGTTTCTGCACATGAAAGTATGATTCGGTTAAGAAAATAAATTGTAGTCAGAGATGTGCGGTCGTCTGCTTGAATTCTGTTATAACTATTCGGAGCAAAAAATAGTCTAGATTATAACGCGTTTCTGCATGTGATTCGATGTTTCTGCGCAAATTTCGAACGATCGGCCGATCTGCACCGTTTCTGCACATGAAAGTACAATTCGGTTAAGAAAATAAATTGTAGTCAGAGACGTGCGGTCGTCTGCTTGAATTCTGTCATAACGATTCGGACCAAAAAATAGTCTGGATTATAACGCGTTTCTGCATGTGATTCGATGTTTCTGCGCAAATTTCGAACGATTGGCCGATCTGCACCGTTTCTGCACAAGAAAGTACGATTCGGTTAAGAAAATAAATTGTAGTCGGAGATGTGCTGTCGTCTGCTTGAATTCTGTCTTAACTATTCGGAGCAAAAAATAGTCTGGATTATAACGCGTTTCTGCATGTGATTCGTTGTTTCTGCGCAAATTTCGAATGATTGGCCGATCTGCACCGTTTCTGCACATGAAAGTGCGATTCGGTTAAGTAAATAAATTGTAGTCAGAGATGTGCGGTCGTCTGCTTGAATTCTGTTATAACTATTCGGAGCAAGAAATAGTCTGGATTATACCGCGTTGCTGCATGTGATTCGATATTTCTGCGCAAATTTCGAACGATTGGCCGATCTTCACCGTTTCTGCACATGAAAGTACGATTCGGTTAAGAAAATAAATTGTAGTCAGAGACGTGCGGTCGTCTGCTTGAATTCTGTCATAACTATTCGGAGCAAAAAATAGTCTGGATTATAACGCGTTTCTGCATGTGATTCGATGTTTCTGCGCAAATTTCGAACGATTGGCCGATCTGCACCGTTTCTGCACATGAAAGTACGATTCGGTTAAGAAAATAAATTGTAGTCGGAGATGTGCTGTCGTCTGCTTGAATTCTGTCTTAACTATTCGGAGCAAAAAATAGTCTGGATTATAACGCGTTTCTGCATGTGATTCGTTGTTTCTGCGCAAATTTCGAACGATTGGCCGATCTGCACCGTTTCTGCACATGAAAGTGCGATTCGGTTAAGTAAATAAATTGTAGTCAGAGATGTGCGGTCGTCTGCTTGAATTCTGTCATAACTATTCGGAGCAAAAAATAGTCTGGATTATACCGCGTTGCTGCATGTGATTCGATATTTCTGCGCAAATTTCGAACGATTGGCCGATCTTCACCGTTTCTGCACATGAAAGTACGATTCGGTTAAGAAAATAAATTGTAGTCAGAGACGTGCGGTCGTCTGCTTGAATTCTGTCATAACTATTCGGAGCAAAAAATAGTCTGGATTATAACGCGTTTCTGCATGTGATTCGATGTTTCTGCGCAAATTTCGAACGATTGGCCGATCTGCACCGTTTCTGCACATGAAAGTACGATTCGGTTAAGAAAATAAATTGTAGTCAGAGATGTGCGGTCGTCTGCTTGAATTCTGTCATAACTATTCGGAGCAAAAAATAGTCTGGATTATAACGCGTTTCTGCATGTGATTCGATGTTTCTGCGCAAATTTCGAACGATCGGCCGATCTGCACCGTTTCTGCACATGAAAGTACAATTCGGTTAAGAAAATAAATTGTAGTCAGAGACGTGCGGTCGTCTGCTTGAATTCTGTCATAACTATTCGGACCAAAAAATAGTCTGGATTATAACGCGTTTCTGCATGTGATTCGATGTTTCTGCGCAAATTTCGAACGATTGGCCGATCTGCACCGTTTCTGCACATGAAAGTACGATTCGGTTAAGAAAATAAATTGTAGTCAGAGACGTGCGGTCGTCTGCTTGAATTCTGTCATAACTATTCGGAGCAAAAAATAGTCTGGATTATAACGCGTTGCTGCATGTGATTCGATGTTTCTGCGCAAATTTCGAACGATTGGCCGATCTGCACCGTTTCTGCACATGAAAGTACGATTCGGTTAAGAAAATCAATTGTAGTCAGAGATGTGCGGTCGTCTGCTTGAATTCTGTCATAACTATTCGGACCAAAAAATAGTCTGGATTATAACGCGTTTCTGCATGTGATTCGATGTTTCTGCGCAAATTTCGAACGATTGGCCGATCTGCACCGTTTCTGCACATGAAAGTATGATTCGGTTAAGAAAATAAATTGTAGTCAGAGATGTGCGGTCGTCTGCTTGAATTCTGTCATAACTATTCGGAGCAAAAAATAGTCTGGATTATAACGCGTTTCTGCATGTGATTCGATGTTTCTGCGCGAATTTCGAACGATCGGCCGATCTGCACCGTTTCTGCACATGAAAGTACAATTCGGTTAAGAAAATAAATTGTAGTCAGAGACGTGCGGTCGTCTGCTTGAATTCTGTCATAACGATTCGGACCAAAAAATAGTCTGGATTATAACGCGTTTCTGCATGTGATTCGATGTTTCTGCGCAAATTTCGAACGATTGGCCGATCTTCACCGTTTCTGCACATGAAAGTACGATTCGGTTAAGAAAATAAATTGTAGTCAGAGATGTGCGGTCGTCTGCTTGAATTCTGTCATAACTATTCGGAGCAAAAAATAGTCTGGATTATAACGCGTTTCTGCATGTGATTCGATGTTTCTGCGCAAATTTCGAACGATTGGCCGATCTGCACCGTTTCTGCACATGAAAGTACGATTCGGTTAAGAAAATAAATTGTAGTCAGAGATGTGCGGTCGTCTGCTTGAATTCTGTCATAACTATTCGGAGCAAAAAATAGTCTGGATTATAACGCGTTTCTGCATGTGATTCGATGTTTCTGCGCAAATTTCGAACGATCGGCCGATCTGCACCGTTTCTGCACATGAAAGTACAATTCGGTTAAGAAAATAAATTGTAGTCAGAGACGTGCGGTCGTCTGCTTGAATTCTGTCATAACTATTCGGACCAAAAAATAGTCTGGATTATAACGCGTTTCTGCATGTGATTCGATGTTTCTGCGCAAATTTCGAACGATTGGCCGATCTGCACCGTTTCTGCACATGAAAGTATGATTCGGTTAAGAAAATAAATTGTAGTCAGAGATGTGCGGTCGTCTGCTTGAATTCTGTTATAACTATTCGGAGCAAAAAATAGTCTAGATTATAACGCGTTTCTGCATGTGATTCGATGTTTCTGCGCAAATTTCGAACGATCGGCCGATCTGCACCGTTTCTGCACATGAAAGTACAATTCGGTTAAGAAAATAAATTGTAGTCAGAGACGTGCGGTCGTCTGCTTGAATTCTGTCATAACGATTCGGACCAAAAAATAGTCTGGATTATAACGCGTTTCTGCATGTGATTCGATGTTTCTGCGCAAATTTCGAACGATTGGCCGATCTGCACCGTTTCTGCACAAGAAAGTACGATTCGGTTAAGAAAATAAATTGTAGTCGGAGATGTGCTGTCGTCTGCTTGAATTCTGTCTTAACTATTCGGAGCAAAAAATAGTCTGGATTATAACGCGTTTCTGCATGTGATTCGTTGTTTCTGCGCAAATTTCGAACGATTGGCCGATCTGCACCGTTTCTGCACATGAAAGTGCGATTCGGTTAAGTAAATAAATTGTAGTCAGAGATGTGCGGTCGTCTGCTTGAATTCTGTTATAACTATTCGGAGCAAGAAATAGTCTGGATTATACCGCGTTGCTGCATGTGATTCGATATTTCTGCGCAAATTTCGAACGATTGGCCGATCTTCACCGTTTCTGCACATGAAAGTACGATTCGGTTAAGAAAATAAATTGTAGTCAGAGACGTGCGGTCGTCTGCTTGAATTCTGTCATAACTATTCGGAGCAAAAAATAGTCTGGATTATAACGCGTTTCTGCATGTGATTCGATGTTTCTGCGCAAATTTCGAACGATTGGCCGATCTGCACCGTTTCTGCACATGAAAGTACGATTCGGTTAAGAAAATAAATTGTAGTCACAGATGTGCGGTCGTCTGCTTGAATTCTGTCATAACTATTGGGAGCAAAAAATAGTCTGGATTATAACGCGTTTCTGCATGTGATTCGATGTTTCTGCGCAAATTTCGAACGATCGGCCGATCTGCACCGTTTCTGCACATGAAAGTACAATTCGGTTAAGAAAATAAATTGTAGTCAGAGACGTGCGGTCGTCTGCTTGAATTCTGTCATAACTATTCGGAGCAAAAAATAGTCTGGATTATAACGCGTTGCTGCATGTGATTCGATGTTTCTGCGCAAATTTCGAACGATTGGCCGATCTGCACCGTTTCTGCACATGAAAGTACCATTCGGTTAAGAAAATAAATTGTAGTCAGAGACGTGCGGTCGTCTGCTTGAATTCTGTCATAACTATTCGGAGCAAAAAATAGTCTGGATTATAACGCGTTTCTGCATGTGATTCGATGTTTCTGCGCAACTTTCGAACGATTGGCCGATCTGCACCGTTTCTGCACATGAAAGAACGATTCGGTTAAGAAAATAAATTGTAGTCAGAGACGTGCGGTCGTCTGCTTGAATTCTGTCATAACTATTCGGAGCAAAAAATAGTCTGGATTATAACGCGTTGCTGCATGTGATTCGATGTTTCTGCGCAAATTTCGAACGATTGGCCGATCTGCACCGTTTCTGCACATGAAAGTACGATTCGGTTAAGAAAATAAATTGTAGTCGGAGATGTGCTGTCGTCTGCTTGAATTCTGTCTTAACTATTCGGAGCAAAAAATAGTCTGGATTATAACGCGTTTCTGCATGTGATTCGTTGTTTCTGCGCAAATTTCGAACGATTGGCCGATCTGCACCGTTTCTGCACATGAAAGTGCGATTCGGTTAAGTAAATAAATTGTAGTCAGAGATGTGCGGTCGTCTGCTTGAATTCTGTCATAACTATTCGGAGCAAAAAATAGTCTGGATTATACCGCGTTGCTGCATGTGATTCGATATTTCTGCGCAAATTTCGAACGATTGGCCGATCTTCACCGTTTCTGCACATGAAAGTACGATTCGGTTAAGAAAATAAATTGTAGTCAGAGACGTGCGGTCGTCTGCTTGAATTCTGTCATAACTATTCGGAGCAAAAAATAGTCTGGATTATAACGCGTTTCTGCATGTGATTCGATGTTTCTGCGCAAATTTCGAACGATTGGCCGATCTGCACCGTTTCTGCACATGAAAGTACGATTCGGTTAAGAAAATAAATTGTAGTCAGAGATGTGCGGTCGTCTGCTTGAATTCTGTCATAACTATTCGGAGCAAAAAATAGTCTGGATTATAACGCGTTTCTGCATGTGATTCGATGTTTCTGCGCAAATTTCGAACGATCGGCCGATCTGCACCGTTTCTGCACATGAAAGTACAATTCGGTTAAGAAAATAAATTGTAGTCAGAGACGTGCGGTCGTCTGCTTGAATTCTGTCATAACTATTCGGACCAAAAAATAGTCTGGATTATAACGCGTTTCTGCATGTGATTCGATGTTTCTGCGCAAATTTCGAACGATTGGCCGATCTGCACCGTTTCTGCACATGAAAGTACGATTCGGTTAAGAAAATAAATTGTAGTCAGAGACGTGCGGTCGTCTGCTTGAATTCTGTCATAACTATTCGGAGCAAAAAATAGTCTGGATTATAACGCGTTGCTGCATGTGATTCGATGTTTCTGCGCAAATTTCGAACGATTGGCCGATCTGCACCGTTTCTGCACATGAAAGTACGATTCGGTTAAGAAAATCAATTGTAGTCAGAGATGTGCGGTCGTCTGCTTGAATTCTGTCATAACTATTCGGACCAAAAAATAGTCTGGATTATAACGCGTTTCTGCATGTGATTCGATGTTTCTGCGCAAATTTCGAACGATTGGCCGATCTGCACCGTTTCTGCACATGAAAGTATGATTCGGTTAAGAAAATAAATTGTAGTCAGAGATGTGCGGTCGTCTGCTTGAATTCTGTCATAACTATTCGGAGCAAAAAATAGTCTGGATTATAACGCGTTTCTGCATGTGATTCGATGTTTCTGCGCGAATTTCGAACGATCGGCCGATCTGCACCGTTTCTGCACATGAAAGTACAATTCGGTTAAGAAAATAAATTGTAGTCAGAGACGTGCGGTCGTCTGCTTGAATTCTGTCATAACGATTCGGACCAAAAAATAGTCTGGATTATAACGCGTTTCTGCATGTGATTCGATGTTTCTGCGCAAATTTCGAACGATTGGCCGATCTGCACCGTTTCTGCACAAGAAAGTACGATTCGGTTAAGAAAATAAATTGTAGTCGGAGATGTGCTGTCGTCTGCTTGAATTCTGTCTTAACTATTCGGAGCAAAAAATAGTCTGGATTATAACGCGTTTCTGCATGTGATTCGTTGTTTCTGCGCAAATTTCGAACGATTGGCCGATCTGCACCGTTTCTGCACATGAAAGTGCGATTCGGTTAAGTAAATAAATTGTAGTCAGAGATGTGCGGTCGTCTGCTTGAATTCTGTCATAACTATTCGGAGCAAAAAATAGTCTGGATTATAACGCGTTTCTGCATGTGATTCGATGTTTCTGCGCAAATTTCGAACGATTGGCCGATCTTCACCGTTTCTGCACATGAAAGTACGATTCGGTTAAGAAAATAAATTGTAGTCAGAGACGTGCGGTCGTCTGCTTGAATTCTGTCATAACTATTCGGAGCAAAAAATAGTCTGGATTATAACGCGTTTCTGCATGTGATTCGATGTTTCTGCGCAAATTTCGAACGATTGGCCGATCTGCACCGTTTCTGCACATGAAAGTACGATTCGGTTAAGAAAATAAATTGTAGTCAGAGATGTGCGGTCGTCTGCTTGAATTCTGTCATAACTATTCGGAGCAAAAAATAGTCTGGATTATAACGCGTTTCTGCATGTGATTCGATGTTTCTGCGCAAATTTCGAACGATCGGCCGATCTGCACCGTTTCTGCACATGAAAGTACGATTCGGTTAAGAAAATAAATTGTAGTCAGAGATGTGCGGTCGTCTGCTTGAATTCTGTCATAACTATTCGGACCAAAAAATAGTCTGGATTATAACGCGTTTCTGCATGTGATTCGATGTTTCTGCGCAAATTTCGAACGATTGGCCGGTCTGCACCGTTTCTGCACATGAAAGTATGATTCGGTTAAGAAAATAAATTGTAGTCAGAGATGTGCGGTCGTCTGCTTGAATTCTGTTATAACTATTCGGAGCAAAAAATAGTCTGGATTATAACGCGTTTCTGCATGTGATTCGATGTTTCTGCGCAAATTTCGAACGATCGGCCGATCTGCACCGTTTCTGCACATGAAAGTACAATTCGGTTAAGAAAATAAATTGTAGTCAGAGACGTGCGGTCGTCTGCTTGAATTCTGTCATAACGATTCGGACCAAAAAATAGTCTGGATTATAACGCGTTTCTGCATGTGATTCGATGTTTCTGCGCAAATTTCGAACGATTGGCCGATCTGCACCGTTTCTGCACAAGAAAGTACGATTCGGTTAAGAAAATAAATTGTAGTCGGAGATGTGCTGTCGTCTGCTTGAATTCTGTCTTAACTATTCGGAGCAAAAAATAGTCTGGATTATAACGCGTTTCTGCATGTGATTCGATGTTTCTGCGCAAATTTCGAACGATTGGCCGATCTGCACCTTTTCTGCACATGAAAGTACGATTCGGTTAAGAAAATAAATTGTAGTCAGAGATGTGCGGTCGTCTGCTTGAATTCTGTCATAACTATTCGGAGCAAAAAATAGTCTGGATTATAACGCGTTTCTGCATGTGATTCGATGTTTCTGCGCAAATTTCGAACGATTGGCCGATCTGCACCGTTTCTGCACATGAAAGTACAATTCGGTTAAGAAAATAAATTGTAGTCAGAGACGTGCGGTCGTCTGCTTGAATTCTGTCATAACTATTCGGAGCAAAAAATAGTCTGGATTATAACGCGTTTCTGCATGTGATTCGATGTTTCTGCGCAAATTTCGAACGATTGGCCGATCTGCACCGTTTCTGCACATGAAAGTACGATTCGGTTAAGTAAATAAATTGTAGTCAGAGATGTGCGGTCGTCTGCTTGAATTCTGTCATAACTATTCGGAGAAAAAAATAGTCTGGATTATACCGCGTTGCTGCATGTGATTCGATATTTCTGCGCAAATTTCGAACGATTGGCCGATCTTCACCGTTTCTGCACATGAAAGTACGATTCGGTTAAGAAAATAAATTGTAGTCAGAGACGTGCGGTCGTCTGCTTGAATTCTGTCATAACTATTCGGAGCAAAAAATAGTCTGGATTATAACGCGTTTCTGCATGTGATTCGATGTTTCTGCGCAAATTTCGAACGATTGGCCGATCTGCACCTTTTCTGCACATGAAAGTACGATTCGGTTAAGAAAATAAATTGTAGTCAGAGATGTGCGGTCGTCTGCTTGAATTCTGTCATAACTATTCGGAGCAAAAAATAGTCTGGATTATAACGCGTTTCTGCATGTGATTCGATGTTTCTGCGCAAATTTCGAACGATTGGCCGATCTGCACCGTTTCTGCACATGAAAGTACAATTCGGTTAAGAAAATAAATTGTAGTCAGAGACGTGCGGTCGTCTGCTTGAATTCTGTCATAACTATTCGGACCAAAAAATAGTCTGGATTATAACGCGTTTCTGCATGTGATTCGATGTTTCTGCGCAAATTTCGAACGATTGGCCGATCTGCACCGTTTCTGCACATGAAAGTACGATTCGGTTAAGAAAATAAATTGTAGTCAGAGACGTGCGGTCGTCTGCTTGAATTCTGTCATAACTATTCGGAGCAAAAAATAGTCTGGATTATAACGCGTTGCTGCATGTGATTCGATGTTTCTGCGCAAATTTCGAACGATTGGCCGATCTGCACCGTTTCTGCACATGAAAGTACGATTCGGTTAAGAAAATCAATTGTAGTCAGAGATGTGCGGTCGTCTGCTTGAATTCTGTCATAACTATTCGGACCAAAAAATAGTCTGGATTATAACGCGTTTCTGCATGTGATTCGATGTTTCTGCGCAAATTTCGAAATATTGGCCGATCTGCACCGTTTCTGCACATGAAAGTATGATTCGGTTAAGAAAATAAATTGTAGTCAGAGATGTGCGGTCGTCTGCTTGAATTCTGTCATAACTATTCGGAGCAAAAAATAGTCTGGATTATAACGCGTTTCTGCATGTGATTCGATGTTTCTGCGCGAATTTCGAACGATCGGCCGATCTGCACCGTTTCTGCACATGAAAGTACAATTCGGTTAAGAAAATAAATTGTAGTCAGAGACGTGCGGTCGTCTGCTTGAATTCTGTCATAACGATTCGGACCAAAAAATAGTCTGGATTATAACGCGTTTCTGCATGTGATTCGATGTTTCTGCGCAAATTTCGAACGATTGGCCGATCTGCACCGTTTCTGCACAAGAAAGTACGATTCGGTTAAGAAAATAAATTGTAGTCGGAGATGTGCTGTCGTCTGCTTGAATTCTGTCTTAACTATTCGGAGCAAAAAATAGTCTGGATTATAACGCGTTTCTGCATGTGATTCGTTGTTTCTGCGCAAATTTCGAACGATTGGCCGATCTGCACCGTTTCTGCACATGAAAGTGCGATTCGGTTAAGTAAATAAATTGTAGTCAGAGATGTGCGGTCGTCTGCTTGAATTCTGTCATAACTATTCGGAGCAAAAAATAGTCTGGATTATACCGCGTTGCTGCATGTGATTCGATATTTCTGCGCAAATTTCGAACGATTGGCCGATCTTCACCGTTTCTGCACATGAAAGTACGATTCGGTTAAGAAAATAAATTGTAGTCAGAGACGTGCGGTCGTCTGCTTGAATTCTGTCATAACTATTCGGAGCAAAAAATAGTCTGGATTATAACGCGTTTCTGCATGTGATTCGATGTTTCTGCGCAAATTTCGAACGATTGGCCGATCTGCACCGTTTCTGCACATGAAAGTACGATTCGGTTAAGAAAATAAATTGTAGTCAGAGATGTGCGGTCGTCTGCTTGAATTCTGTCATAACTATTCGGAGCAAAAAATAGTCTGGATTATAACGCGTTTCTGCATGTGATTCGATGTTTCTGCGCAAATTTCGAACGATCGGCCGATCTGCACCGTTTCTGCACATGAAAGTACAATTCGGTTAAGAAAATAAATTGTAGTCAGAGACGTGCGGTCGTCTGCTTGAATTCTGTCATAACTATTCGGACCAAAAAATAGTCTGGATTATAACGCGTTTCTGCATGTGATTCGATGTTTCTGCGCAAATTTCGAACGATTGGCCGATCTGCACCGTTTCTGCACATGAAAGTACGATTCGGTTAAGAAAATAAATTGTAGTCAGAGACGTGCGGTCGTCTGCTTGAATTCTGTCATAACTATTCGGAGCAAAAAATAGTCTGGATTATAACGCGTTGCTGCATGTGATTCGATGTTTCTGCGCAAATTTCGAACGATTGGCCGATCTGCACCGTTTCTGCACATGAAAGTACGATTCGGTTAAGAAAATAAATTGTAGTCAGAGATGTGCGGTCGTCTGCTTGAATTCTGTCATAACTATTCGGAGCAAAAAATAGTCTGGATTATAACGCGTTTCTGCATGTGATTCGATGTTTCTGCGCAAATTTCGAACGATTGGCCGATCTGCACCGTTTCTGCACATGAAAGTACGATTCGGTTAAGAAAATAAATTGTAGTCAGAGATGTGCGGTCGTCTGCTTGAATTCTGTCATAACTATTCGGAGCAAAAAATAGTCTGGATTATAACGCGTTTCTGCATGTGATTCGATGTTTCTGCGCAAATTTCGAACGATTGGCCGATCTGCACCGTTTCTGCACATAAAAGTACGATTCGGTTAAGAAAATAAATTGTAGTCAGAGATGTGCGGTCGTCTGCTTGAATTCTGTCATAACTATTCGGAGCAAAAAATATTCTGGATTATAACGCGTTTCTGCATGTGATTCGATGTTTCTGCGCAAATTTCGAACGATTGGCCGATCTTCACCGTTTCTGCACATGAAAGTACGATTCGGTTAAGAAAATAAATTGTAGTCAGAGACGTGCGGTCGTCTGCTTGAATTCTGTCATAACTATTCGCAGCAAAAAATAGTCTGGATTATAACGCGTTGCTGCATGTGATTCGATGTTTCTGCGCAAATTTCGAACGATTGGCCGATCTTCACCGTTTCTGCACATGAATGTACGATTCGGTTAAGAAAATAAATTGTAGTCAGAGATGTGCGGTCGTCTGCTTGAATTCTGTCATAACTATTCGGAGCAAAAAATAGTCTGGATTATAACGCGTTTCTGCATGTGATTCGATGTTTCTGCGCAAATATCGAACGATTGGCCGATCTGCACCGTTTCTGCACATGAAAGTACGATTCGGTTAAGAAAATAAATTGTAGTCGGAGATGTGCGGTCGTCTGCTTGAATTCTGTCATAACTATTCGGAGCAAAAAATAGTCTGGATTATAACGCGTTTCTGCATGTGATTCGATGTTTCTGCGCAAATTTCGAACGATTGGCCGATCTGCACCGTTTCTGCACATGAAAGTACGATTCGGTTAAGAAAATAAATTGTAGTCAGAGACGTGCGGTCGTCTGCTTGAATTCTGTCATAACTATTCGGAGCAAAAAATAGTCTGGATTATAACGCGTTTCTGCATGTGATTCGATGTATCTGCGCAAATTTCGAACGATTGGCCGATCTGCACCGTTTCTGCACATGAAAGTACGATTCGGTTAAGAAAATAAATTGTAGTCAGAGATGTGCGGTCGTCTGCTTGAATTCTGTCATAACTATTCGGAGCAAAAAATAGTCTGGATTATAACGCGTTTCTGCATGTGATTCGATGTTTCTGCGCAAATTTCGAACGATTGGCCGATCTGCACCGTTTCTGCACAAGAAAGTACGATTCGGTTAAGAAAATAAATTGTAGTCAGAGATGTGCGGTCGTCTGCTTGAATTCTGTCATAACTATTCGGAGCAAAAAATAGTCTGGATTATAACTCGTTGCTGCATGTGATTCGATGTTTCTGCGCAAATTTCGAACGATTGGCCGATCTGCACCGTTTCTGCACATAAAAGTGCGATTCGGTTAAGTAAATAAATTGTAGTCAGAGATGTGCGGTCGTCTGCTTGAATTCTGTCATAACTATTCAGAGCAAAAAATAGTCTGGATTATAACGCGTTTCTGCATGTGATTCGATGTTTCTGCGCAAATTTCGAACGATTGGCCGATCTGCACCGTTTCTGCACATGAAAGTACGATTCGGTTAAGAAAATAAATTGTAGTCAGAGACGTGCGGTCGTCTGCTTGAATTCTGTCATAACTATTCGGAGCAAAAAATAGTCTGGATTATAACGCGTTGCTGCATGTGATTCGATGTTTCTGCGCAAATTTCGAACGACTGGCCGATCTGCACCGTTTCTGCACATGAAAGTGCGATTCGGTTAAGTAAATAAATTGTAGTCAGAGATGTGCGGTCGTCTGCTTGAATTCTGTCATAACTATTCGGAGCAAAAAATAGTCTGGATTATAACGCGTTGCTGCATGTGATTCGATGTTTCTGCGCAAATTTCGAACGATTGGCCGATCTGCACCGTTTCTGCACATGAAAGTGCGATTCGGTTAAGTAAATAAATTGTAGTCAGAGATGTGCGGTCGTCTGCTTGAATTCTGTCATAACTATTCGGAGCAAAAAATAGTCTGGATTATAACGCGTTTCTGCATGTGATTCGATGTTTCTGCGCAAATTTCGAACGATTGGCCGATCTGCACCGTTTCTGCACATGAAAGTACGATTCGGTTAAGAAAATAAATTGTAGTCAGAGATGTGCGGTCGTCTGCTTGAATTCTGTCATAACTATTCGGAGCAAAAAATAGTCTGGATTATAACGCGTTTCTGCATGTGATTCGATGTTTCTGCGCAAATTTCGAACGATTGGCCGATCTGTACCGTTTCTGCACATGAAAGTACGATTCGGTTAAGAAAATAAATTGTAGTCAGAGACGTGCGGTCGTCTGCTTGAATTCTGTCATAACTATTCGGAGCAAAAAATAGTCTGGATTATAATGCGTTTCTGCATGTGATTCGATGTTTCTTCGCAAATTTCGAACGATTGGCCGATCTGCACCGTTTCTGCACATGAAAGTACGATTCGGTTAAGAAAATAAATTGTAGTCAGAGATGTGCGGTCGTCTGCTTGAATTCTGTCATAACTATTCGGAGCAAAAAATAGTCTGGATTATAACGCGTTTCTGCATGTGATTCGTTGTTTCTGCGCAAATTTCGAACGATTGGCCGATCTGCACCGTTTCTGCACATGAAAGTACGATTCGTTTAAGAAAATAAATTGTAGTCAGAGATGTGCGGTCGTCTGCTTGAATTCTGTCATAACTATTCGGACCAAAAAATAGTCTGGATTATAACGCGTTTCTGCATGTGATTCGATGTTTCTGCGCAAATTTCGAACGATTGGCCGATCTGCACCGTTTCTGCACATGAAAGTACGATTCGGTTAAGAAAATAAATTGTAGTCGGAGATGTGCTGTCGTCTGCTCGAATTCTGTCATAACTATTCGGAGCAAAAAATAGTCTGGATTATAACGCGTTTCTGCATGTGATTCGATGTTTCTGCGCAAATTTCGAACGATTGGCCGATCTGCACCGTTTCTGCACATGAAAGTACGATTCGGTTAAGAAAATAAATTGTAGTCAGAGACGTGCGGTCGTCTGCTTGAATTCTGTCATAACTATTCGGAGCAAAAAATAGTCTGGATTATAATGCGTTTCTGCATGTGATTCGATGTTTCTTCGCAAATTTCGAACGATTGGACGATCTGCACCGTTTCTGCACATGAAAGTACGATTCGGTTAAGAAAATAAATTGTAGTCAGAGATGTGCGGTCGTCTGCTTGAATTCTGTCATAACTATTCGGAGCAAAAAATAGTCTGGATTATAACGCGTTTCTGCATGTGATTCGTTGTTTCTGCGCAAATTTCGAACGATTGGCCGATCTGCACCGTTTCTGCACATGAAAGTACGATTCGGTTAAGAAAATAAATTGTAGTCGGAGATGTGCGGTCGTCTGCTTGAATTCTGTCATAACTATTCGGAGCAAAAAATAGTCTGGATTATAACGCGTTTCTGCATGTGATTCGATGTTTCTGCGCAAATTTCGAACGATTGGCCGATCTGCACCGTTTCTGCACATGAAAGTGCGATTCGGTTAAGTAAATAAATTGTAGTCAGAGATGTGCGGTCGTCTGCTTGAATTCTGTCATAACTATTCGGAGCAAAAAATAGTCTGGATTATAACGCGTTTCTGCATGTGATTCGATGTTTCTGCGCAAATTTCGAACGATTGGCCGATCTGCACCGTTTCTGCACATGAAAGTACGATTCGGTTAAGAAAATAAATTGTAGTCAGAGACGTGCGGTCGTCTGCTTGAATTCTGTCATAACTATTCGGAGCAAAAAATAGTCTGGATTATAATGCGTTTCTGCATGTGATTCGATGTTTCTTCGCAAATTTCGAACGATTGGCCGATCTGCACCGTTTCTGCACATGAAAGTACGATTCGGTTAAGAAAATAAATTGTAGTCAGAGATGTGCGGTCGTCTGCTTGAATTCTGTCATAACTATTCGGAGCAAAAAATAGTCTGGATTATAATGCGTTTCTGCATGTGATTCGTTGTTTCTGCGCAAATTTCGAACGATTGGCCGATCTGCACCGTTTCTGCACATGAAAGTACGATTCGTTTAAGAAAATAAATTGTAGTCAGAGATGTGCGGTCGTCTGCTTGAATTCTGTCATATCTATTCGGAGCAAAAAATAGTCTGGATTATAACGCGTTTCTGCATGTGATTCGATGTTTCTGCGCAAATTTCGAACGATTGGCCAATCTGCACCGTTTCTGCACATGAAAGTACGATTCGGTTAAGAAAATAAATTGTAGTCAGAGACGTGCGGTCGTCTGCTTGAATTCTGTCATAACTATTCGGAGCAAAAAATAGTCTGGATTATAATGCGTTTCTGCATGTGATTCGATGTTTCTTCGCAAATTTCGAACGATTGGCCGATCTGCACCGTTTCTGCACATGAAAGTACGATTCGGTTAAGAAAATAAATTGTAGTCAGAGATGTGCGGTCGTCTGCTTGAATTCTGTCATAACTATTCGGAGCAAAAAATAGTCTGGATTATAACGCGTTTCTGCATGTGATTCGTTGTTTCTGCGCAAATTTCGAACGATTGGCCGATCTGCACCGTTTCTGCACATGAAAGTACGATTCGTTTAAGAAAATAAATTGTAGTCAGAGATGTGCGGTCGTCTGCTTGAATTCTGTCATAACTATTCGGACCAAAAAATAGTCTGGATTATAACGCGTTTCTGCATGTGATTCGATGTTTCTGCGCAAATTTCGAACGATTGGCCGATCTGCACCGTTTCTGCACATGAAAGTACGATTCGGTTAAGAAAATAAATTGTAGTCGGAGATGTGCGGTCGTCTGCTTGAATTCTGTCATAACTATTCGGAGCAAAAAATAGTCTGGATTATAACGCGTTTCTGCATGTGATTCGATGTTTCTGCGCAAATTTCGAACGATTGGCCGATCTGCACCGTTTCTGCACATGAAAGTGCGATTCGGTTAAGTAAATAAATTGTAGTCAGAGATGTGCGGTCGTCTGCTTGAATTCTGTCATAACTATTCGGAGCAAAAAATAGTCTGGATTATAACGCGTTTCTGCATGTGATTCGATGTTTCTGCGCAAATTTCGAACGATTGGCCGATCTGCACCGTTTCTGCACATGAAAGTACGATTCGGTTAAGAAAATAAATTGTAGTCAGAGATGTGCGGTCGTCTGCTTGAATTCTGTCATAACTATTCGGAGCAAAAAATAGTCTGGATTATAACGCGTTTCTGCATGTGATTCGATGTTTCTGCGCAAATTTCGAACGATTGGCCGATCTGCACCGTTTCTGCACATGAAAGTACGATTCGGTTAAGAAAATAAATTGTAGTCAGAGATGTGCGGTCGTCTGCTTGAATTCTGTCATAACTATTCGGAGCAAAAAATAGTCTGGATTATAACGCGTTTCTGCATGTGATTCGATGTTTCTGCGCAAATTTCGAACGATTGGCCGATCTTCACCGTTTCTGCACATGAAAGTACGATTCGGTTAAGAAAATAAATTGTAGTCAGAGACGTGCGGTCGTCTGCTTGAATTCTGTCATAACTATTCGGAGCAAAAAATAGTCTGGATTATAATGCGTTTCTGGATGTGATTCGATGTTTCTTCGCAAATTTCGAACGATTGGCCGATCTGCACCGTTTCTGCACATGAAAGTACGATTCGGTTAAGAAAATAAATTGTAGTCAGAGATGTGCGGTCGTCTGCTTGAATTCTGTCATAACTATTCGGAGCAAAAAATAGTCTGGATTATAACGCGTTTCTGCATGTGATTCGATGTTTCTGCGCAAATTTCGAACGATTGGCCGATCTGCACCGTTTGTGCACATGAAAGTACGATTCGGTTAAGAAAATAAATTGTAGTCAGAGATGTGCGGTCGTCTGCTTGAATTCTGTCATAACTATTCGGAGCAAAAAATAGTCTGGATTATAACTCGTTGCTGCATGTGATTCGATGTTTCTGCGCAAATTTCGAACGATTGGCCGATCTGCACCGTTTCTGCACATAAAAGTGCGATTCGGTTAAGTAAATAAATTGTAGTCAGAGATGTGCGGTCGTCTGCTTGAATTCTGTCATAACTATTCAGAGCAAAAAATAGTCTGGATTATAACGCGTTTCTGCATGTGATTCGATGTTTCTGCGCAAATTTCGAACGATTGGCCGATCTGCACCGTTTCTGCACATGAAAGTACGATTCGGTTAAGAAAATAAATTGTAGTCAGAGGTGTGCGGTCGTCTGCTTGAATTCTGTCATAACTATTCGGATCAAAAAGTAGTCTGGATTATAACGCGTTTCTGCATGTGATTCGATGTTTCTGCGCAAATTTCGAACGATTGGCCGATCTGCACCGTTTCTGCACATGAAAGTACGATTCGGTTAAGAAAATAAGTTGTAGTCAGAGATGTGCGGTCGTCTGCTTGAATTCTGTCATAACTATTCGGAGCAAAAAATAGTCTGGATTATAACGCGTTTCTGCATGTGATTCGATGTTTCTGCGCAAATTTCGAACGATTGGCCGATCTGCACCGTTTCTGCACATGAAAGTACGATTCGGTTAAGAAAATAAATTGTAGTCAGAGATGTGCGGTCGTCTGCTTGAATTCTGTCATAACTATTCGGAGCAAAAAATAGTCTGGATTATAACTCGTTGCTGCATGTGATTCGATGTTTCTGCGCAAATTTCGAACGATTGGCCGATCTGCACCGTTTCTGCACATGAAAGTACGATTCGGTTAAGAAAATAAATTGTAGTCGGAGATGTGCGGTCGTCTGCTTGAATTCTGTCCTAACTATTCGGAGCAAAAAATAGTCTGGATTATAACGCGTTTCTGCATGTGATTCGATGTTTCTGCGCAAATTTCGAACGATTGGCCGATCTGCACCGTTTCTGCACATGAAAGTACGATTCGGTTAAGAAAATAAATTGTAGTCAGAGACGCGCGGTCGTCTGCTTGAATTCTGTCATAACTATTCGGAGCAGAAAATAGTCTGGATTATAACGCGTTTCTGCATGTGATTCGATGTTTCTGCGCAAATTTCGAACGATTGGCCGATCTTCACCGTTTCTGCATATGAAAGTGCGATTCGGTTAAGAAAATAAACTGTAGTCAGAGGTGTGCGGTCGTCTCCTTGAATTCTGTCCTATCTATTCGGAGCAAAAAATAGTCTGGATTATAACGCGTTTCTGCATGTGATTCGATGTTTCTGCGCAAATTTCGAACGATTGGCCGATCTGCACCGTTTCTGCACATGAAAGAACGATTCGGTTAAGAAAATAAATTGTAGTCAGAGACGTGCGGTCGTCTGCTTGAATTCTGTCATAACTATTCGGAGCAGAAAATAGTCTGGATTATAACGCGTTTCTGCATGTGATTCGATGTTTCTGCGCAAATTTCGAACGATTGGCCGATCTGCACCGTTTCTGCACATGAAAGTACGATTCGGTTAAGAAAATAAATTGTAGTCAGAGACGTGCGGTCGTCTGCTTGAATTCTGTCATAACTATTCGGAGCAAAAAATAGTCTGGATTATAACGCGTTGCTGCATGTGATTCGATGTTTCTGCGCAAATTTCGAACGATTGGCCGATCTGCACCGTTTCTGCACATGAAAGTACGATTCGGTTAAGAAAATAAATTGTAGTCAGAGATGTGCGGTCGTCTGCTTGAATTCTGTCATAACTATTCGGAGCAAAAAATAGTCTGGATTATAACGCGTTGCTGCATGTGATTCGATGTTTCTGCGCAAATTTCGAACGATTGGCCGATCTGCACCGTTTCTGCACATGAAACTGCGATTCGGTTAAGTAAATAAATTGTAGTCAGAGATGTGCGGTCGTCTGCTTGAATTCTGTCATAACTATTCGGAGCAAAAAATAGTCTGGATTATAACGCGTTTCTGCATGTGATTCGATGTTTCTGCGCAAATTTCGAACGATTGGCCGATCTGCACCGTTTCTGCACATGAAAGTACGATTCGGTTAAGAAAATAAATTGTAGTCAGAGACGCGCGGTCGTCTGCTTGAATTCTGTCATAACTATTCGGAGCAGAAAATAGTCTGGATTATAACGCGTTTCTGCATGTGATTCGATGTTTCTGCGCAAATTTCGAACGATTGGCCGATCTTCACCGTTTCTGCATATGAAAGTGCGATTCGGTTAAGAAAATAAACTGTAGTCAGAGGTGTGCGGTCGTCTCCTTGAATTCTGTCCTATCTATTCGGAGCAAAAAATAGTCTGGATTATAACGCGTTTCTGCATGTGATTCGATGTTTCTGCGCAAATTTCGAACGATTGGCCGATCTGCACCGTTTCTGCACATGAAAGAACGATTCGGTTAAGAAAATAAATTGTAGTCAGAGACGTGCGGTCGTCTGCTTGAATTCTGTCATAACTATTCGGAGCAGAAAATAGTCTGGATTATAACGCGTTTCTGCATGTGATTCGATGTTTCTGCGCAAATTTCGAACGATTGGCCGATCTGCACCGTTTCTGCACATGAAAGTACGATTCGGTTAAGAAAATAAATTGTAGTCAGAGACGTGCGGTCGTCTGCTTGAATTCTGTCATAACTATTCGGAGCAAAAAATAGTCTGGATTATAACGCGTTGCTGCATGTGATTCGATGTTTCTGCGCAAATTTCGAACGATTGGCCGATCTGCACCGTTTCTGCACATGAAAGTACGATTCGGTTAAGAAAATAAATTGTAGTCAGAGATGTGCGGTCGTCTGCTTGAATTCTGTCATAACTATTCGGAGCAAAAAATAGTCTGGATTATAACGCGTTGCTGCATGTGATTCGATGTTTCTGCGCAAATTTCGAACGATTGGCCGATCTGCACCGTTTCTGCACATGAAACTGCGATTCGGTTAAGTAAATAAATTGTAGTCAGAGATGTGCGGTCGTCTGCTTGAATTCTGTCATAACTATTCGGAGCAAAAAATAGTCTGGATTATAACGCGTTTCTGCATGTGATTCGATGTTTCTGCGCAAATTTCGAACGATTGGCCGATCTGCACCGTTTCTGCACATGAAAGTACGATTCGGTTAAGAAAATAAATTGTAGTCAGAGATGTGCGGTCGTCTGCTTGAATTCTGTCATAACTATTCGGAGCAAAAAATAGTCTGGATTATAACGCGTTTCTGCATGTGATTCGATGTTTCTGCGCAAATTTCGAACGATTGGCCGATCTGCACCGTTTCTGCACATGAAAGTACGATTCGGTTAAGAAAATAAATTGTAGTCAGAGATGTGCGGTCGTCTGCTTGAATTCTGTCATAACTATTCGGAGCAAAAAATAGTCTGGATTATAACGCGTTTCTGCATGTGATTCGATGTTTCTGCGCAAATTTCGAACGATTGGCCGATCTTCACCGTTTCTGCACATGAAAGTACGATTCGGTTAAGAAAATAAATTGTAGTCAGAGACGTGCGGTCGTCTGCTTGAATTCTGTCATACCTATTCGGAGCAGAAAATAGTCTGGATTATAACGCGTTTCTGAATGTGATTCGATGTTTCTGCGCAAATTTCGAACGATTGGCCGATCTGCACCGTTTGTGCACATGAAAGTACGATTCGGTTAAGAAAATAAATTGTAGTCAGAGATGTGCGGTCGTCTGCTTGAATTCTGTCATAACTATTCGGAGCAAAAAATAGTCTGGATTATAACTCGTTGCTGCATGTGATTCGATGTTTCTGCGCAAATTTCGAACGATTGGCCGATCTGCACCGTTTCTGCACATAAAAGTGCGATTCGGTTAAGTAAATAAATTGTAGTCAGAGATGTGCGGTCGTCTGCTTGAATTCTGTCATAACTATTCGGAGCAAAAAATAGTCTGGATTATAACGCGTTTCTGCATGTGATTCGATGTTTCTGCGCAAATTTCGAACGATTGGCCGATCTGTACCGTTTCTGCACATGAAAGTACGATTCGGTTAAGAAAATAAATTGTAGTCAGAGACGTGCGGTCGTCTGCTTGAATTCTGTCATAACTATTCGGAGCAAAAAATAGTCTGGATTATAACGCGTTTCTGCATGTGATTCGATGTTTCTGCGCAAATTTCGAACGATTGGCCGATCTGCACCGTTTCTGCACATGAAAGTACGATTCGGTTAAGAAAATAAATTGTAGTCGGAGATGTGCGGTCGTCTGCTTGAATTCTGTCCTAACTATTCGCAGCAAAAAATAGTCTGGATTATAACGCGTTTCTGCATGTGATTCGATGTTTCTGCGCAAATTTCGAACGATTGGCCGATCTGCACCGTTTCTGCACATGAAAGTACGATTCGGTTAAGAAAATAAATTGTAGTCAGAGACGTGCGGTCGTCTGCTTGAATTCTGTCATAACTATTCGGAGCAAAAAATAGTCTGGATTATAACGCGTTGCTGCATGTGATTCGATGTTTCTGCGCAAATTTCGAACGACTGGCCGATCTGCACCGTTTCTGCACATGAAAGTGCGATTCGGTTAAGTAAATAAATTGTAGTCAGAGATGTGCGGTCGTCTGCTTGAATTCTGTCATAACTATTCGGAGCAAAAAATAGTCTGGATTATAACGCGTTTCTGAATGTGATTCGATGTTTCTGCGCAAATTTCGAACGATTGGCCGATCTGCACCGTTTGTGCACATGAAAGTACGATTCGGTTAAGAAAATAAATTGTAGTCAGAGATGTGCGGTCGTCTGCTTGAATTCTGTCATAACTATTCGGAGCAAAAAATAGTCTGGATTATAACTCGTTGCTGCATGTGATTCGATGTTTCTGCGCAAATTTCGAACGATTGGCCGATCTGCACCGTTTCTGCACATAAAAGTGCGATTCGGTTAAGTAAATAAATTGTAGTCAGAGATGTGCGGTCGTCTGCTTGAATTCTGTCATAACTATTCGGAGCAAAAAATAGTCTGGATTATAACGCGTTTCTGCATGTGATTCGATGTTTCTGAACAAATTTCGAACGATTGGCCGATCTGTACCGTTTCTGCACATGAAAGTACGATTCGGTTAAGAAAATAAATTGTAGTCAGAGACGTGCGGTCGTCTGCTTGAATTCTGTCATAACTATTCGGAGCAAAAAATAGTCTGGATTATAACGCGTTTCTGCATGTGATTCGATGTTTCTGCGCAAATTTCGAACGATTGGCCGATCTGCACCGTTTCTGCACATGAAAGTACGATTCGGTTAAGAAAATAAATTGTAGTCGGAGATGTGCGGTCGTCTGCTTGAATTCTGTCCTAACTATTCGGAGCAAAAAATAGTCTGGATTATAACGCGTTTCTGCATGTGATTCGATGTTTCTGCGCAAATTTCGAACGATTGGCCGATCTGCACCGTTTCTGCACATGAAAGTACGATTCGGTTAAGAAAATAAATTGTAGTCAGAGACGCGCGGTCGTCTGCTTGAATTCTGTCATAACTATTCGGAGCAGAAAATAGTCTGGATTATAACGCGTTTCTGCATGTGATTCGATGTTTCTGCGCAAATTTCGAACGATTGGCCGATCTTCACCGTTTCTGCACATGAAAGTGCGATTCGGTTAAGAAAAAAACTGTAGTCAGAGGTGTGCGGTCGTCTCCTTGAATTCTGTCCTAACTATTCGGAGCAAAAAATAGTCTGGATTATAATGCGTTTCTGCATGTGATTCGATGTTTCTGCGCAACTTTCGAACGATTGGCCGATCTGCACCGTTTCTGCACATGAAAGAACGATTCGGTTAAGAAAATAAATTGTAGTCAGAGACGTGCGGTCGTCTGCTTGAATTCTGTCATAACTATTCGGAGCAGAAAATAGTCTGGATTATAACGCGTTTCTGCATGTGATTCGATGTTTCTGCGCAAATTTCGAACGATTGGCCGATCTGCACCGTTTCTGCACATGAAAGTACGATTCGGTTAAGAAAATAAATTGTAGTCAGAGATGTGCGGTCGTCTGCTTGAATTCTGTCATAACTATTCGGAGCAAAAAATAGTCTGGATTATAACGCGTTGCTGCATGTGATTCGATGTTTCTGCGCAAATTTCGAACGATTGGCCGATCTTCACCGTTTCTGCACATGAAAGTACGATTCGGTTAAGAGTATAAATTGTAGTCAGAGATGTGCGGTCGTCTGCTTGAATTCTGTCATAACTATTCAGAGCACAAAATAGTCTGGATTATAACGCGTTTCTGCATGTGATTCGATGTTTCTGTGCAAATTTCGAACGATTGGCCGATCTGCACCGTTTCTGCACATGAAAGTACGATTCGGTTAAGAAAATAAATTGTAGTCAGAGACGTGCGGTCGTCTGCTTGAATTCTGTCATAACTATTCGGAGCAAAAAATAGTCTGGATTATAACGCGTTGCTGCATGTGATTCGATGTTTCTGCGCAAATTTCGAACGACTGGCCGATCTGCACCGTTTCTGCACATGAAAGTGCGATTCGGTTAAGTAAATAAATTGTAGTCAGAGATGTGCGGTCGTCAGCTTGAATTCTGTCATAACTATTCGGAGCAAAAAATAGTCTGGATTATAACGCGTTTCTGCATGTGATTCGATGTTTCTGCGCAAATTTCGAACGATTGGCCGATCTGCACCGTTTGTGCACATGAAAGTACGATTCGGTTAAGAAAATAAATTGTAGTCAGAGATGTGCGGTCGTCTGCTTGAATTCTGTCATAACTATTCGGAGAAAAAAATAGTCTGGATTATAACTCGTTGCTGCATGTGATTCGATGTTTCTGCGCAAATTTCGAACGATTGGCCGATCTGCACCGTTTCTGCACATAAAAGTGCGATTCGGTTAAGTAAATAAATTGTAGTCAGAGATGTGCGGTCGTCTGCTTGAATTCTGTCATAACTATTCGGAGCAAAAAATAGTCTGGATTATAACGCGTTTCTGCATGTGATTCGATGTTTCTGCGCAAATTTCGAACGATTGGCCGATCTGTACCGTTTCTGCACATGAAAGTACGATTCGGTTAAGAAAATAAATTGTAGTCAGAGACGTGCGGTCGTCTGCTTGAATTCTGTCATAACTATTCGGAGCAAAAAATAGTCTGGATTATAATGCGTTTCTGCATGTGATTCGATGTTTCTGCGCAAATTTCGAACGATTGGCCGATCCGCACCGTTTCTGCACATGAAAGTACGATTCGGTTAAGAAAATAAATTGTAGTCGGAGATGTGCTGTCGTCTGCTTGAATTCTGTCTTAACTATTCGGAGCAAAAAATAGTCTAGATTATAACGCGTTTCTGCATGTGATTCGTTGTTTCTGCGCAAATTTCGAACGATTGGCCGATCTGCACCGTTTCTGCACATGAAAGTGCGATTCGGTTAAGTAAATAAATTGTAGTCAGAGATGTGCGGTCGTCTGCTTGAATTCTGTCATAACTATTCGGAGCAAAAAATAGTCTGGATTATAACGCGTTTCTGCATGTGATTCGATGTTTCTGCGCAAATTTCGAACGATTGGCCGATCTGCACCGTTTCTGCACATGAAAGTACGATTCGGTTAAGAAAATAAATTGTAGTCAGAGGTGTGCGGTCGTCTGCTTGAATTCTGTCATAACTATTCGGATCAAAAAGTAGTCTGGATTATAACGCGTTTCTGCATGTGATTCGATGTTTCTGCGCAAATTTCGAACGATTGGCCGATCTTCACCGTTTCTGCACATGAAAGTACGATTCGGTTAAGAAAATAAATTGTAGTCAGAGACGTGCGGTCGTCTGCTTGAATTCTGTCATAACTATTCGGAGCAAAAAATAGTCTGGATTATAATGCGTTTCTGCATGTGATTCGATGTTTCTGCGCAAATTTCGAACGATTGGCCGATCTGCACCGTTTCTGCACATGAAAGTACGATTCGGTTAAGAAAATAAATTGTAGTCAGAGGTGTGCGGTCGTCTGCTTGAATTCTGTCATAACTATTCGGATCAAAAAGTAGTCTGGATTATAACGCGTTTCTGCATGTGATTCGATGTTTCTGCGCAAATTTCGAACGATTGGCCGATCTGCACCGTTTCTGCACATGAAAGTACGATTCGGTTAAGAAAATAAGTTGTAGTCAGAGATGTGCGGTCGTCTGCTTGAATTCTGTCATAACTATTCGGAGCAAAAAATAGTCTGGATTATAACGCGTTTCTGCATGTGATTCGATGTTTCTGCGCAAATTTCGAACGATTGGCCGATCTGCACCGTTTCTGCACATGAAAGTACGATTCGGTTAAGAAAATAAATTGTAGTCAGAGATGTGCGGTCGTCTGCTTGAATTCTGTCATAACTATTCGGAGCAAAAAATAGTCTGGATTATAACGCGTTTCTGCATGTGATTCGATGTTTCTGCGCAAATTTCGAACGATTGGCCGATCTTCACCGTTTCTGCACATGAAAGTACGATTCGGTTAAGAAAATAAATTGTAGTCAGAGACGTGCGGTCGTCTGCTTGAATTCTGTCATAACTATTCGGAGCAAAAAATAGTCTGGATTATAATGCGTTTCTGCATGTGATTCGATGTTTCTGCGCAAATTTCGAACGATTGGCCGATCTGCACCGTTTCTGCACATGAAAGTACGATTCGGTTAAGAAAATAAATTGTAGTCAGAGATGTGCGGTCGTCTGCTTGAATTCTGTCATAACTATTCGGAGCCAAAAATAGTCTGGATTATAACGCGTTTCTGCATGTGATTCGATGTTTCTGCGCAAATTTCGAACGATTGGCCGATCTGCACCGTTTGTGCACATGAAAGTACGATTCGGTTAAGAAAATAAATTGTAGTCAGAGATGTGCGGTCGTCTGCTTGAATTCTGTCATAACTATTCGGAGCAAAAAATAGTCTGGATTATAACTCGTTGCTGCATGTGATTCGATGTTTCTGCGCAAATTTCGAACGATTAGCCGATCTGCACCGTTTCTGCACATAAAAGTGCGATTCGGTTAAGTAAATAAATTGTAGTCAGAGATGTGCGGTCGTCTGCTTGAATTCTGTCATAACTATTCAGAGCAAAAAATAGTCTGGATTATAACGCGTTTCTGCATGTGATTCGATGTTTCTGCGCAAATTTCGAACGATTGGCCGATCTGCACCGTTTCTGCACATGAAAGTACGATTCGGTTAAGAAAATAAATTGTAGTCAGAGACGCGCGGTCGTCTGCTTGAATTCTGTCATAACTATTCGGAGCAAAAAATAGTCTGGATTATAACGCGTTGCTGCATGTGATTCGATGTTTCTGCGCAAATTTCGAACGATCGGCCGATCTGCACCGTTTCTGCACATAAAAGTGCGATTCGGTTAAGTAAATAAATTGTAGTCAGAGATGTGCGGTCGTCTGCTTGAATTCTGTCATAACTATTCGGAGCAAAAAATCGTCTGGATTATAACGCGTTTCTGCATGTGATTCGATGTTTCTGCGCAAATTTCGAACGATTGGCCGATCTGTACCGTTTCTGCACATGAAAGTACGATTCGGTTAAGAAAATAAATTGTAGTCAGAGACGTGCGGTCGTCTGCTTGAATTCTGTCATAACTATTCGGAGCAAAAAATAGTCTGGATTATAACGCGTTTCTGCATGTGATTCGATGTTTCTGCGCAAATTTCGAACGATTGGCCGATCTGCACCGTTTCTGCACATGAAAGTACGATTCGGTTAAGAAAATAAATTGTAGTCGGAGATGTGCGGTCGTCTGCTTGAATTCTGTCCTAACTATTCGCAGCAAAAAATAGTCTGGATTATAACGCGTTTCTGCATGTGATTCGATGTTTCTGCGCAAATTTCGAACGATTGGCCGATCTGCACCGTTTCTGCACATGAAAGTACGATTCGGTTAAGAAAATAAATTGTAGTCAGAGACGTGCGGTCGTCTGCTTGAATTCTGTCATAACTATTCGGAGCAAAAAATAGTCTGGATTATAACGCGTTGCTGCATGTGATTCGATGTTTCTGCGCAAATTTCGAACGACTGGCCGATCTGCACCGTTTCTGCACATGAAAGTGCGATTCGGTTAAGTAAATAAATTGTAGTCAGAGATGTGCGGTCGTCTGCTTGAATTCTGTCATAACTATTCGGAGCAAAAAATAGTCTGGATTATAACGCGTTTCTGAATGTGATTCGATGTTTCTGTGCAAATTTCGAACGATTGGCCGATCTGCACCGTTTGTGCACATGAAAGTACGATTCGGTTAAGAAAATAAATTGTAGTCAGAGATGTGCGGTCGTCTGCTTGAATTCTGTCATAACTATTCGGAGCAAAAAATAGTCTGAATTATAACTCGTTGCTGCATGTGATTCGATGTTTCTGCGCAAATTTCGAACGATTGGCCGATCTGCACCGTTTCTGCACATAAAAGTGCGATTCGGTTAAGTAAATAAATTGTAGTCAGAGATGTGCGGTCGTCTGCTTGAATTCTGTCATAACTATTCGGAGCAAAAAATAGTCTGGATTATAACGCGTTTCTGCATGTGATTCGATGTTTCTGCGCAAATTTCGAACGATTGGCCGATCTGTACCGTTTCTGCACATGAAAGTACGATTCGGTTAAGAAAATAAATTGTAGTCAGAGACGTGCGGTCGTCTGCTTGAATTCTGTCATAACTATTCGGAGCAAAAAATAGTCTGGATTATAACGCGTTTCTGCATGTGATTCGATGTTTCTGCGCAAATTTCGAACGATTGGCCGATCTGCACCGTTTCTGCACGTGAAAGTACGATTCGGTTAAGAAAATAAATTGTAGTCAGAGACGTGCGGTCGTCTGCTTGAATTCTGTCATAACTATTCGGAGCAAAAAATAGTCTGGATTATAACGCGTTGCTGCATGTGATTCGATGTTTCTGCGCAAATTTCGAACGACTGGCCGATCTGCACCGTTTCTGCACATGAAAGTGCGATTCGGTTAAGTAAATAAATTGTAGTCAGAGATGTGCGGTCGTCTGCTTGAATTCTGTCATAACTATTCGGAGCAAAAAATAGTCTGGATTATAACGCGTTTCTGAATGTGATTCGATGTTTCTGCGCAAATTTCGAACGATTGGCCGATCTGCACCGTTTGTGCACATGAAAGTACGATTCGGTTAAGAAAATAAATTGTAGTCAGAGATGTGCGGTCGTCTGCTTGAATTCTGTCATAACTATTCGGAGCAAAAAATAGTCTGGATTATAACTCGTTGCTGCATGTGATTCGATGTTTCTGCGCAAATTTCGAACGATTGGCCGATCTGCACCGTTTCTGCACATAAAAGTGCGATTCGGTTAAGTAAATAAATTGTAGTCAGAGATGTGCGGTCGTCTGCTTGAATTCTGTCATAACTATTCGGAGCAAAAAATAGTCTGGATTATAACGCGTTTCTGCATGTGATTCGATGTTTCTGAACAAATTTCGAACGATTGGCCGATCTGTACCGTTTCTGCACATGAAAGTACGATTCGGTTAAGAAAATAAATTGTAGTCAGAGACGTGCGGTCGTCTGCTTGAATTCTGTCATAACTATTCGGAGCAAAAAATAGTCTGGATTATAACGCGTTTCTGCATGTGATTCGATGTTTCTGCGCAAATTTCGAACGATTGGCCGATCTGCACCGTTTCTGCACATGAAAGTACGATTCGGTTAAGAAAATAAATTGTAGTCGGAGATGTGCGGTCGTCTGCTTGAATTCTGTCCTAACTATTCGGAGCAAAAAATAGTCTGGATTATAACGCGTTTCTGCATGTGATTCGATGTTTCTGCGCAAATTTCGAACGATTGGCCGATCTGCACCGTTTCTGCACATGAAAGTACGATTCGGTTAAGAAAATAAATTGTAGTCAGAGACGCGCGGTCGTCTGCTTGAATTCTGTCATAACTATTCGGAGCAGAAAATAGTCTGGATTATAACGCGTTTCTGCATGTGATTCGATGTTTCTGCGCAAATTTCGAACGATTGGCCGATCTTCACCGTTTCTGCACATGAAAGTGCGATTCGGTTAAGAAAAAAACTGTAGTCAGAGGTGTGCGGTCGTCTCCTTGAATTCTGTCCTAACTATTCGGAGCAAAAAATAGTCTGGATTATAATGCGTTTCTGCATGTGATTCGATGTTTCTGCGCAACTTTCGAACGATTGGCCGATCTGCACCGTTTCTGCACATGAAAGAACGATTCGGTTAAGAAAATAAATTGTAGTCAGAGACGTGCGGTCGTCTGCTTGAATTCTGTCATAACTATTCGGAGCAGAAAATAGTCTGGATTATAACGCGTTTCTGCATGTGATTCGATGTTTCTGCGCAAATTTCGAACGATTGGCCGATCTGCACCGTTTCTGCACATGAAAGTACGATTCGGTTAAGAAAATAAATTGTAGTCAGAGATGTGCGGTCGTCTGCTTGAATTCTGTCATAACTATTCGGAGCAAAAAATAGTCTGGATTATAACGCGTTGCTGCATGTGATTCGATGTTTCTGCGCAAATTTCGAACGATTGGCCGATCTTCACCGTTTCTGCACATGAAAGTACGATTCGGTTAAGAGTATAAATTGTAGTCAGAGATGTGCGGTCGTCTGCTTGAATTCTGTCATAACTATTCAGAGCACAAAATAGTCTGGATTATAACGCGTTTCTGCATGTGATTCGATGTTTCTGCGCAAATTTCGAACGATTGGCCGATCTGCACCGTTTCTGCACATGAAAGTACGATTCGGTTAAGAAAATAAATTGTAGTCAGAGACGTGCGGTCGTCTGCTTGAATTCTGTCATAACTATTCGGAGCAAAAAATAGTCTGGATTATAACGCGTTGCTGCATGTGATTCGATGTTTCTGCGCAAATTTCGAACGACTGGCCGATCTGCACCGTTTCTGCACATGAAAGTGCGATTCGGTTAAGTAAATAAATTGTAGTCAGAGATGTGCGGTCGTCAGCTTGAATTCTGTCATAACTATTCGGAGCAAAAAATAGTCTGGATTATAACGCGTTTCTGCATGTGATTCGATGTTTCTGCGCAAATTTCGAACGATTGGCCGATCTGCACCGTTTGTGCACATGAAAGTACGATTCGGTTAAGAAAATAAATTGTAGTCAGAGATGTGCGGTCGTCTGCTTGAATTCTGTCATAACTATTCGGAGAAAAAAATAGTCTGGATTATAACTCGTTGCTGCATGTGATTCGATGTTTCTGCGCAAATTTCGAACGATTGGCCGATCTGCACCGTTTCTGCACATAAAAGTGCGATTCGGTTAAGTAAATAAATTGTAGTCAGAGATGTGCGGTCGTCTGCTTGAATTCTGTCATAACTATTCGGAGCAAAAAATAGTCTGGATTATAACGCGTTTCTGCATGTGATTCGATGTTTCTGCGCAAATTTCGAACGATTGGCCGATCTGTACCGTTTCTGCACATGAAAGTACGATTCGGTTAAGAAAATAAATTGTAGTCAGAGACGTGCGGTCGTCTGCTTGAATTCTGTCATAACTATTCGGAGCAAAAAATAGTCTGGATTATAATGCGTTTCTGCATGTGATTCGATGTTTCTGCGCAAATTTCGAACGATTGGCCGATCCGCACCGTTTCTGCACATGAAAGTACGATTCGGTTAAGAAAATAAATTGTAGTCGGAGATGTGCTGTCGTCTGCTTGAATTCTGTCTTAACTATTCGGAGCAAAAAATAGTCTAGATTATAACGCGTTTCTGCATGTGATTCGTTGTTTCTGCGCAAATTTCGAACGATTGGCCGATCTGCACCGTTTCTGCACATGAAAGTGCGATTCGGTTAAGTAAATAAATTGTAGTCAGAGATGTGCGGTCGTCTGCTTGAATTCTGTCATAACTATTCGGAGCAAAAAATAGTCTGGATTATAACGCGTTTCTGCATGTGATTCGATGTTTCTGCGCAAATTTCGAACGATTGGCCGATCTGCACCGTTTCTGCACATGAAAGTACGATTCGGTTAAGAAAATAAATTGTAGTCAGAGGTGTGCGGTCGTCTGCTTGAATTCTGTCATAACTATTCGGATCAAAAAGTAGTCTGGATTATAACGCGTTTCTGCATGTGATTCGATGTTTCTGCGCAAATTTCGAACGATTGGCCGATCTGCACCGTTTCTGCACATGAAAGTACGATTCGGTTAAGAAAATAAGTTGTAGTCAGAGATGTGCGGTCGTCTGCTTGAATTCTGTCATAACTATTCGGAGCAAAAAATAGTCTGGATTATAACGCGTTTCTGCATGTGATTCGATGTTTCTGCGCAAATTTCGAACGATTGGCCGATCTGCACCGTTTCTGCACATGAAAGTACGATTCGGTTAAGAAAATAAATTGTAGTCAGAGATGTGCGGTCGTCTGCTTGAATTCTGTCATAACTATTCGGAGCAAAAAATAGTCTGGATTATAACGCGTTTCTGCATGTGATTCGATGTTTCTGCGCAAATTTCGAACGATTGGCCGATCTTCACCGTTTCTGCACATGAAAGTACGATTCGGTTAAGAAAATAAATTGTAGTCAGAGACGTGCGGTCGTCTGCTTGAATTCTGTCATAACTATTCGGAGCAAAAAATAGTCTGGATTATAATGCGTTTCTGCATGTGATTCGATGTTTCTGCGCAAATTTCGAACGATTGGCCGATCTGCACCGTTTCTGCACATGAAAGTACGATTCGGTTAAGAAAATAAATTGTAGTCAGAGGTGTGCGGTCGTCTGCTTGAATTCTGTCATAACTATTCGGATCAAAAAGTAGTCTGGATTATAACGCGTTTCTGCATGTGATTCGATGTTTCTGCGCAAATTTCGAACGATTGGCCGATCTGCACCGTTTCTGCACATGAAAGTACGATTCGGTTAAGAAAATAAGTTGTAGTCAGAGATGTGCGGTCGTCTGCTTGAATTCTGTCATAACTATTCGGAGCAAAAAATAGTCTGGATTATAACGCGTTTCTGCATGTGATTCGATGTTTCTGCGCAAATTTCGAACGATTGGCCGATCTGCACCGTTTCTGCACATGAAAGTACGATTCGGTTAAGAAAATAAATTGTAGTCAGAGATGTGCGGTCGTCTGCTTGAATTCTGTCATAACTATTCGGAGCAAAAAATAGTCTGGATTATAACGCGTTTCTGCATGTGATTCGATGTTTCTGCGCAAATTTCGAACGATTGGCCGATCTTCACCGTTTCTGCACATGAAAGTACGATTCGGTTAAGAAAATAAATTGTAGTCAGAGACGTGCGGTCGTCTGCTTGAATTCTGTCATAACTATTCGGAGCAAAAAATAGTCTGGATTATAATGCGTTTCTGCATGTGATTCGATGTTTCTGCGCAAATTTCGAACGATTGGCCGATCTGCACCGTTTCTGCACATGAAAGTACGATTCGGTTAAGAAAATAAATTGTAGTCAGAGATGTGCGGTCGTCTGCTTGAATTCTGTCATAACTATTCGGAGCCAAAAATAGTCTGGATTATAACGCGTTTCTGCATGTGATTCGATGTTTCTGCGCAAATTTCGAACGATTGGCCGATCTGCACCGTTTGTGCACATGAAAGTACGATTCGGTTAAGAAAATAAATTGTAGTCAGAGATGTGCGGTCGTCTGCTTGAATTCTGTCATAACTATTCGGAGCAAAAAATAGTCTGGATTATAACTCGTTGCTGCATGTGATTCGATGTTTCTGCGCAAATTTCGAACGATTAGCCGATCTGCACCGTTTCTGCACATAAAAGTGCGATTCGGTTAAGTAAATAAATTGTAGTCAGAGATGTGCGGTCGTCTGCTTGAATTCTGTCATAACTATTCAGAGCAAAAAATAGTCTGGATTATAACGCGTTTCTGCATGTGATTCGATGTTTCTGCGCAAATTTCGAACGATTGGCCGATCTGCACCGTTTCTGCACATGAAAGTACGATTCGGTTAAGAAAATAAATTGTAGTCAGAGACGCGCGGTCGTCTGCTTGAATTCTGTCATAACTATTCGGAGCAAAAAATAGTCTGGATTATAACGCGTTGCTGCATGTGATTCGATGTTTCTGCGCAAATTTCGAACGATCGGCCGATCTGCACCGTTTCTGCACATAAAAGTGCGATTCGGTTAAGTAAATAAATTGTAGTCAGAGATGTGCGGTCGTCTGCTTGAATTCTGTCATAACTATTCGGAGCAAAAAATAGTCTGGATTATAACGCGTTTCTGCATGTGATTCGATGTTTCTGCGCAAATTTCGAACGATTGGCCGATCTGTACCGTTTCTGCACATGAAAGTACGATTCGGTTAAGAAAATAAATTGTAGTCAGAGACGTGCGGTCGTCTGCTTGAATTCTGTCATAACTATCCGGAGCAAAAAATAGTCTGGATTATAACGCGTTTCTGCATGTGATTCGATGTTTCTGCGCAAATTTCGAACGATTGGCCGATCTGCACCGTTTCTGCACATGAAAGTACGATTCGGTTAAGAAAATAAATTGTAGTCGGAGATGTGCGGTCGTCTGCTTGAATTCTGTCCTAACTATTCGCAGCAAAAAATAGTCTGGATTATAACGCGTTTCTGCATGTGATTCGATGTTTCTGCGCAAATTTCGAACGATTGGCCGATCTGCACCGTTTCTGCACATGAAAGTACGATTCGGTTAAGAAAATAAATTGTAGTCAGAGACGTGCGGTCGTCTGCTTGAATTCTGTCATAACTATTCGGAGCAAAAAATAGTCTGGATTATAACGCGTTGCTGCATGTGATTCGATGTTTCTGCGCAAATTTCGAACGACTGGCCGATCTGCACCGTTTCTGCACATGAAAGTGCGATTCGGTTAAGTAAATAAATTGTAGTCAGAGATGTGCGGTCGTCTGCTTGAATTCTGTCATAACTATTCGGAGCCAAAAATAGTCTGGATTATAACGCGTTTCTGAATGTGATTCGATGTTTCTGTGCAAATTTCGAACGATTGGCCGATCTGCACCGTTTGTGCACATGAAAGTACGATTCGGTTAAGAAAATAAATTGTAGTCAGAGATGTGCGGTCGTCTGCTTGAATTCTGTCATAACTATTCGGAGCAAAAAATAGTCTGAATTATAACTCGTTGCTGCATGTGATTCGATGTTTCTGCGCAAATTTCGAACGATTGGCCGATCTGCACCGTTTCTGCACATAAAAGTGCGATTCGGTTAAGTAAATAAATTGTAGTCAGAGATGTGCGGTCGTCTGCTTGAATTCTGTCATAACTATTCGGAGCAAAAAATAGTCTGGATTATAACGCGTTTCTGCATGTGATTCGATGTTTCTGCGCAAATTTCGAACGATTGGCCGATCTGTACCGTTTCTGCACATGAAAGTACGATTCGGTTAAGAAAATAAATTGTAGTCAGAGACGTGCGGTCGTCTGCTTGAATTCTGTCATAACTATTCGGAGCAAAAAATAGTCTGGATTATAACGCGTTTCTGCATGTGATTCGATGTTTCTGCGCAAATTTCGAACGATTGGCCGATCTGCACCGTTTCTGCACATGAAAGTACGATTCGGTTAAGAAAATAAATTGTAGTCGGAGATGTGCGGTCGTCTGCTTGAATTCTGTCCTAACTATTCGGAGCAAAAAATAGTCTGGATTATAACGCGTTTCTGCATGTGATTCGATGTTTCTGCGCAAATTTCGAACGATTGGCCGATCTGCACCGTTTCTGCACATGAAAGTACGATTCGGTTAAGAAAATAAATTGTAGTCAGAGACGCGCGGTCGTCTGCTTGAATTCTGTCATAACTATTCGGAGCAGAAAATAGTCTGGATTATAACGCGTTTCTGCATGTGATTCGATGTTTCTGCGCAAATTTCGAACGATTGGCCGATCTTCACCGTTTCTGCACATGAAAGTGCGATTCGGTTAAGAAAAAAACTGTAGTCAGAGGTGTGCGGTCGTCTCCTTGAATTCTGTCCTAACTATTCGGAGCAAAAAATAGTCTGGATTATAATGCGTTTCTGCATGTGATTCGATGTTTCTGCGCAACTTTCGAACGATTGGCCGATCTGCACCGTTTCTGCACATGAAAGAACGATTCGGTTAAGAAAATAAATTGTAGTCAGAGACGTGCGGTCGTCTGCTTGAATTCTGTCATAACTATTCGGAGCAGAAAATAGTCTGGATTATAACGCGTTTCTGCATGTGATTCGATGTTTCTGCGCAAATTTCGAACGATTGGCCGATCTGCACCGTTTCTGCACATGAAAGTACGATTCGGTTAAGAAAATAAATTGTAGTCAGAGATGTGCGGTCGTCTGCTTGAATTCTGTCATAACTATTCGGAGCAAAAAATAGTCTGGATTATAACGCGTTGCTGCATGTGATTCGATGTTTCTGCGCAAATTTCGAACGATTGGCCGATCTTCACCGTTTCTGCACATGAAAGTACGATTCGGTTAAGAGTATAAATTGTAGTCAGAGATGTGCGGTCGTCTGCTTGAATTCTGTCATAACTATTCAGAGCACAAAATAGTCTGGATTATAACGCGTTTCTGCATGTGATTCGATGTTTCTGCGCAAATTTCGAACGATTGGCCGATCTGCACCGTTTCTGCACATGAAAGTACGATTCGGTTAAGAAAATAAATTGTAGTCAGAGACGTGCGGTCGTCTGCTTGAATTCTGTCATAACTATTCGGAGCAAAAAATAGTCTGGATTATAACGCGTTGCTGCATGTGATTCGATGTTTCTGCGCAAATTTCGAACGACTGGCCGATCTGCACCGTTTCTGCACATGAAAGTGCGATTCGGTTAAGTAAATAAATTGTAGTCAGAGATGTGCGGTCGTCAGCTTGAATTCTGTCATAACTATTCGGAGCAAAAAATAGTCTGGATTATAACGCGTTTCTGCATGTGATTCGATGTTTCTGCGCAAATTTCGAACGATTGGCCGATCTGCACCGTTTGTGCACATGAAAGTACGATTCGGTTAAGAAAATAAATTGTAGTCAGAGATGTGCGGTCGTCTGCTTGAATTCTGTCATAACTATTCGGAGCAAAAAATAGTCTGGATTATAATGCGTTTCTGCATGTGATTCGATGTTTCTGCGCAAATTTCGAACGATTGGCCGATCCGCACCGTTTCTGCACATGAAAGTACGATTCGGTTAAGAAAATAAATTGTAGTCGGAGATGTGCTGTCGTCTGCTTGAATTCTGTCTTAACTATTCGGAGCAAAAAATAGTCTAGATTATAACGCGTTTCTGCATGTGATTCGTTGTTTCTGCGCAAATTTCGAACGATTGGCCGATCTGCACCGTTTCTGCACATGAAAGTGCGATTCGGTTAAGTAAATAAATTGTAGTCAGAGATGTGCGGTCGTCTGCTTGAATTCTGTCATAACTATTCGGAGCAAAAAATAGTCTGGATTATAACGCGTTTCTGCATGTGATTCGATGTTTCTGCGCAAATTTCGAACGATTGGCCGATCTGCACCGTTTCTGCACATGAAAGTACGATTCGGTTAAGAAAATAAATTGTAGTCAGAGGTGTGCGGTCGTCTGCTTGAATTCTGTCATAACTATTCGGATCAAAAAGTAGTCTGGATTATAACGCGTTTCTGCATGTGATTCGATGTTTCTGCGCAAATTTCGAACGATTGGCCGATCTGCACCGTTTCTGCACATGAAAGTACGATTCGGTTAAGAAAATAAGTTGTAGTCAGAGATGTGCGGTCGTCTGCTTGAATTCTGTCATAACTATTCGGAGCAAAAAATAGTCTGGATTATAACGCGTTTCTGCATGTGATACGATGTTTCTGCGCAAATTTCGAACGATTGGCCGATCTGCACCGTTTCTGCACATGAAAGTACGATTCGGTTAAGAAAATAAATTGTAGTCAGAGATGTGCGGTCGTCTGCTTGAATTCTGTCATAACTATTCGGAGCAAAAAATAGTCTGGATTATAACGCGTTTCTGCATGTGATTCGATGTTTCTGCGCAAATTTCGAACGATTGGCCGATCTTCACCGTTTCTGCACATGAAAGTACGATTCGGTTAAGAAAATAAATTGTAGTCAGAGACGTGCGGTCGTCTGCTTGAATTCTGTCATAACTATTCGGAGCAAAAAATAGTCTGGATTATAATGCGTTTCTGCATGTGATTCGATGTTTCTGCGCAAATTTCGAACGATTGGCCGATCTGCACCGTTTCTGCACATGAAAGTACGATTCGGTTAAGAAAATAAATTGTAGTCAGAGGTGTGCGGTCGTCTGCTTGAATTCTGTCATAACTATTCGGATCAAAAAGTGGTCTGGATTATAACGCGTTTCTGCATGTGATTCGATGTTTCTGCGCAAATTTCGAACGATTGGCCGATCTGCACCGTTTCTGCACATGAAAGTACGATTCGGTTAAGAAAATAAATTGTAGTCAGAGATGTGCGGTCGTCTGCTTGAATTCTGTCATAACTATTCGGAGCAAAAAATAGTCTGGATTATAACGCGTTTCTGCATGTGATTCGATGTTTCTGCGCAAATTTCGAACGATTGGCCGATCTTCACCGTTTCTGCACATGAAAGTACGATTCGGTTAAGAAAATAAATTGTAGTCAGAGACGTGCGGTCGTCTGCTTGAATTCTGTCATAACTATTCGGAGCAAAAAATAGTCTGGATTATAATGCGTTTCTGCATGTGATTCGATGTTTCTGCGCAAATTTCGAACGATTGGCCGATCTGCACCGTTTCTGCACATGAAAGTACGATTCGGTTAAGAAAATAAATTGTAGTCAGAGATGTGCGGTCGTCTGCTTGAATTCTGTCATAACTATTCGGAGCCAAAAATAGTCTGGATTATAACGCGTTTCTGCATGTGATTCGATGTTTCTGCGCAAATTTCGAACGATTGGCCGATCTGCACCGTTTGTGCACATGAAAGTACGATTCGGTTAAGAAAATAAATTGTAGTCAGAGATGTGCGGTCGTCTGCTTGAATTCTGTCATAACTATTCGGAGCAAAAAATAGTCTGGATTATAACTCGTTGCTGCATGTGATTCGATGTTTCTGCGCAAATTTCGAACGATTAGCCGATCTGCACCGTTTCTGCACATAAAAGTGCGATTCGGTTAAGTAAATAAATTGTAGTCAGAGATGTGCGGTCGTCTGCTTGAATTCTGTCATAACTATTCAGAGCAAAAAATAGTCTGGATTATAACGCGTTTCTGCATGTGATTCGATGTTTCTGCGCAAATTTCGAACGATTGGCCGATCTGCACCGTTTCTGCACATGAAAGTACGATTCGGTTAAGAAAATAAATTGTAGTCAGAGACGTGCGGTCGTCTGCTTGAATTCTGTCATAACTATTCGGAGCAAAAAATAGTCTGGATTATAACGCGTTGCTGCATGTGATTCGATGTTTCTGCGCAAATTTCGAACGACTGGCCGATCTGCACCGTTTCTGCACATGAAAGTGCGATTCGGTTAAGTAAATAAATTGTAGTCAGAGATGTGCGGTCGTCTGCTTGAATTCTGTCATAACTATTCGGAGCAAAAAATAGTCTGGATTATAACGCGTTTCTGAATGTGATTCGATGTTTCTGCGCAAATTTCGAACGATTGGCCGATCTGCACCGTTTGTGCACATGAAAGTACGATTCGGTTAAGAAAATAAATTGTAGTCAGAGATGTGCGGTCGTCTGCTTGAATTCTGTCATAACTATTCGGAGCAAAAAATAGTCTGGATTATAACTCGTTGCTGCATGTGATTCGATGTTTCTGCGCAAATTTCGAACGATTGGCCGATCTGCACCGTTTCTGCACATAAAAGTGCGATTCGGTTAAGTAAATAAATTGTAGTCAGAGATGTGCGGTCGTCTGCTTGAATTCTGTCATAACTATTCGGAGCAAAAAATAGTCTGGATTATAACTCGTTGCTGCATGTGATACGATGTTTCTGCGCAAATTTCGAACGATTGGCCGATCTGCACCGTTTCTGCACATAAAAGTGCGATTCGGTTAAGTAAATAAATTGTAGTCAGAGATGTGCGGTCGTCTGCTTGAATTCTGTCATAACTATTCGGAGCAAAAAATAGTCTGGATTATAACGCGTTTCTGCATGTGATTCAATGTTTCTGCGCAAATTTCGAACGATTGGCCGATCTGCACCGTTTCTGCACATGAAAGTACGATTCGGTTAAGAAAATAAATTGTAGTCGGAGATGTGCGGTCGTCTGCTTGAATTCTGTCCTAACTATTCGGAGCAAAAAATAGTCTGGATTATAACGCGTTTCTGCATGTGATTCGATGTTTCTGCGCAAATTTCGAACGATTGGCCGATCTGCACCGTTTCTGCACATGAAAGTACGATTCGGTTAAGAAAATAAATTGTAGTCAGAGACGCGCGGTCGTCTGCTTGAATTCTGTCATAACTATTCGGAGCAGAAAATAGTCTGGATTATAACGCGTTTCTGCATGTGATTCGATGTTTCTGCGCAAATTTCGAACGATTGGCCGATCTTCACCGTTTCTGCACATGAAAGTGCGATTCGGTTAAGAAAATAAACTGTAGTCAGAGGTGTGCGGTCGTCTCCTTGAATTCTGTCCTAACTATTCGGAGCAGAAAATAGTCTGGATTATAACGCGTTTCTGCATGTGATTCGATGTTTCTGCGCAAATTTCGAACGATTGGCCGATCTGCACCGTTTCTGCACATGAAAGTACGATTCGGTTAAGAAAATAAATTGTAGTCAGAGATGTGCGGTCGTCTGCTTGAATTCTGTCATAACTATTCGGAGCATAAAATAGTCTGGATTATAACGCGTTGCTGCATGTGATTCGATGTTTCTGCGCAAATTTCGAACGATTGGCCGATCTTCACCGTTTCTGCACATGAAAGTACGATTCGGTTAAGAGTATAAATTGTAGTCAGAGATGTGCGGTCGTCTGCTTGAATTCTGTCATAACTATTCAGAGCAAAAAATAGTCTGGATTATAACGCGTTTCTGCATGTGATTCGATGTTTCTGCGCAAATTTCGAACGATTGGCCGATCTGCACCGTTTGTGCACATGAAAGTACGATTCGGTTAAGAAAATAAATTGTAGTCAGAGATGTGCGGTCGTCTGCTTGAATTCTGTCATAACTATTCGGAGCAAAAAATAGTCTGGATTATAACTCGTTGCTGCATGTGATTCGATGTTTCTGCGCAAATTTCGAACGATTGGCCGATCTGCACCGTTTCTGCACATAAAAGTGCGATTCGGTTAAGTAAATAAATTGTAGTCAGAGATGTGCGGTCGTCTGCTTGAATTCTGTCATAACTATTCGGAGCAAAAAATAGTCTGGATTATAACTCGTTGCTGCATGTGATACGATGTTTCTGCGCAAATTTCGAACGATTGGCCGATCTGCACCGTTTCTGCACATAAAAGTGCGATTCGGTTAAGTAAATAAATTGTAGTCAGAGATGTGCGGTCGTCTGCTTGAATTCTGTCATAACTATTCGGAGCAAAAAATAGTCTGGATTATAACGCGTTTCTGCATGTGATTCGATGTTTCTGCGCAAATTTCGAACGATTGGCCGATCTGCACCGTTTCTGCACATGAAAGTACGATTCGGTTAAGAAAATAAATTGTAGTCGGAGATGTGCGGTCGTCTGCTTGAATTCTGTCCTAACTATTCGGAGCAAAAAATAGTCTGGATTATAACGCGTTTCTGCATGTGATTCGATGTTTCTGCGCAAATTTCGAACGATTGGCGGATCTGCACCGTTTCTGCACATGAAAGTACGATTCGGTTAAGAAAATAAATTGTAGTCAGAGACGCGCGGTCGTCTGCTTGAATTCTGTCATAACTATTCGGAGCAGAAAATAGTCTGGATTATAACGCGTTTCTGCATGTGATTCGATGTTTCTGCGCAAATTTCGAACGATTGGCCGATCTTCACCGTTTCTGCACATGAAAGTGCGATTCGGTTAAGAAAATAAACTGTAGTCAGAGGTGTGCGGTCGTCTCCTTGAATTCTGTCCTAACTATTCGGAGCAGAAAATAGTCTGGATTATAACGCGTTTCTGCATGTGATTCGATGTTTCTGCGCAAATTTCGAACGATTGGCCGATCTGCACCGTTTCTGCACATGAAAGTACGATTCGGTTAAGAAAATAAATTGTAGTCAGAGATGTGCGGTCGTCTGCTTGAATTCTGTCATAACTATTCGGAGCAAAAAATAGTCTGGATTATAACGCGTTGCTGCATGTGATTCGATGTTTCTGCGCAAATTTCGAACGATTGGCCGATCTTCACCGTTTCTGCACATGAAAGTACGATTCGGTTAAGAGTATAAATTGTAGTCAGAGATGTGCGGTCGTCTGCTTGAATTCTGTCATAACTATTCAGAGCAAAAAATAGTCTGGATTATAACGCGTTTCTGCATGTGATTCGATGTTTCTGCGCAAATTTCGAACGATTGGCCGATCTGCACCGTTTCTGCACATGAAAGTACGATTCGGTTAAGAAAATAAATTGTAGTCAGAGACGTGCGGTCGTCTGCTTGAATTCTGTCATAACTATTCGGAGCAAAAAATAGTCTGGATTATAACGCGTTGCTGCATGTGATTCGATGTTTCTGCGCAAATTTCGAACGACTGGCCGATCTGCACCGTTTCTGCACATGAAAGTGCGATTCGGTTAAGTAAATAAATTGTAGTCAGAGATGTGCGGTCGTCAGCTTGAATTCTGTCATAACTATTCGGAGCAAAAAATAGTCTGGATTATAACGCGTTTCTGCATGTGATTCGATGTTTCTGCGCAAATTTCGAACGATTGGCCGATCTGCACCGTTTGTGCACATGAAAGTACGATTCGGTTAAGAAAATAAATTGTAGTCAGAGATGTGCGGTCGTCTGCTTGAATTCTGTCATAACTATTCGGAGAAAAAAATAGTCTGGATTATAACTCGTTGCTGCATGTGATTCGATGTTTCTGCGCAAATTTCGAACGATTGGCCGATCTGCACCGTTTCTGCACATAAAAGTGCGATTCGGTTAAGTAAATAAATTGTAGTCAGAGATGTGCGGTCGTCTGCTTGAATTCTGTCATAACTATTCGGAGCAAAAAATAGTCTGGATTATAACGCGTTTCTGCATGTGATTCGATGTTTCTGCGCAAATTTCGAACGATTGGCCGATCTGCACCGTTTCTGCACATGAAAGAACGATTCGGTTAAGAAAATAAATTGTAGTCAGAGACGTGCGGTCGTCTGCTTGAATTCTGTCATAACTATTCGGAGCAGAAAATAGTCTGGATTATAACGCGTTTCTGCATGTGATTCGATGTTTCTGCGCAAATTTCGAACGATTGGCCGATCTGCACCGTTTCTGCACATGAAAGTACGATTCGGTTAAGAAAATAAATTGTAGTCAGAGATGTGCGGTCGTCTGCTTGAATTCTGTCATAACTATTCGGAGCAAAAAATAGTCTGGATTATAACGCGTTGCTGCATGTGATTCGATGTTTCTGCGCAAATTTCGAACGATTGGCCGATCTGCACCGTTTCTGCACATGAAAGTACGATTCGTTTAAGAAAATAAATTGTAGTCAGAGATGTGCGGTCGTCTGCTTGAATTCTGTCATAACTATTCGGAGCAAAAAATAGTCTGGATTATAACGCGTTGCTGCATGTGATTCGATGTTTCTGCGCAAATTTCGAACGACTGGCCGATCTGCACCGTTTCTGCACATGAAAGTGCGATTCGGTTAAGTAAATAAATTGTAGTCAGAGATGTGCGGTCGTCAGCTTGAATTCTGTCATAACTATTCGGAGCAAAAAATAGTCTGGATTATAACGCGTTTCTGCATGTGATTCGATGTTTCTGCGCAAATTTCGAACGATTGGCCGATCTGCACCGTTTGTGCACATGAAAGTACGATTCGGTTAAGAAAATAAATTGTAGTCAGAGATGTGCGGTCGTCTGCTTGAATTCTGTCATAACTATTCGGAGAAAAAAATAGTCTGGATTATAACTCGTTGCTGCATGTGATTCGATGTTTCTGCGCAAATTTCGAACGATTGGCCGATCTGCACCGTTTCTGCACATAAAAGTGCGATTCGGTTAAGTAAATAAATTGTAGTCAGAGATGTGCGGTCGTCTGCTTGAATTCTGTCATAACTATTCGGAGCAAAAAATAGTCTGGATTATAACGCGTTTCTGCATGTGATTCGATGTTTCTGCGCAAATTTCGAACGATTGGCCGATCTGTACCGTTTCTGCACATGAAAGTACGATTCGGTTAAGAAAATAAATTGTAGTCAGAGACGTGCGGTCGTCTGCTTGAATTCTGTCATAACTATTCGGAGCAAAAAATAGTCTGGATTATAATGCGTTTCTGCATGTGATTCGATGTTTCTGCGCAAATTTCGAACGATTGGCCGATCTGCACCGTTTCTGCACATGAAAGTACGATTCGGTTAAGAAAATAAATTGTAGTCGGAGATGTGCTGTCGTCTGCTTGAATTCTGTCTTAACTATTCGGAGCAAAAAATAGTCTAGATTATAACGCGTTTCTGCATGTGATTCGTTGTTTCTGCGCAAATTTCGAACGATTGGCCGATCTGCACCGTTTCTGCACATGAAAGTGCGATTCGGTTAAGTAAATAAATTGTAGTCAGAGATGTGCGGTCGTCTGCTTGAATTCTGTCATAACTATTCGGAGCAAAAAATAGTCTGGATTATAACGCGTTTCTGCATGTGATTCGATGTTTCTGCGCAAATTTCGAACGATTGGCCGATCTGCACCGTTTCTGCACATGAAAGTACGATTCGGTTAAGAAAATAAATTGTAGTCAGAGGTGTGCGGTCGTCTGCTTGAATTCTGTCATAACTATTCGGATCAAAAAGTAGTCTGGATTATAACGCGTTTCTGCATGTGATTCGATGTTTCTGCGCAAATTTCGAACGATTGGCCGATCTGCACCGTTTCTGCACATGAAAGTACGATTCGGTTAAGAAAATAAATTGTAGTCAGAGATGTGCGGTCGTCTGCTTGAATTCTGTCATAACTATTCGGAGCAAAAAATAGTCTGGATTATAACGCGTTTCTGCATGTGATTCGATGTTTCTGCGCAAATTTCGAACGATTGGCCGATCTGCACCGTTTCGCAACATGAAAGTACGATTCGGTTAAGAAAATAAATTGTAGTCAGAGATCTGCGGTCGTCTGCTTGAATTCTGTCATAACTATTCGGAGCAGAAAATAGTCTGGATTATAACGCGTTTCTGCATGTGATTCGATGTTTCTGCGCAAATTTCGAACGATTGGCCGATCTTCACCGTTTCTGCACATGAAAGTGCGATTCGGTTAAGAAAATAAACTGTAGTCAGAGGTGTGCGGTCGTCTCCTTGAATTCTGTCCTAACTATTCGGAGCAAAAAATAGTCTGGATTATAATGCGTTTCTGCATGTGATTCGATGTTTCTGCGCAAATTTCGAACGATTGGCCGATCTGCACCGTTTCTGCACATGAAAGAACGATTCGGTTAAGAAAATAAATTGTAGTCAGAGACGTGCGGTCGTCTGCTTGAATTCTGTCATAACTATTCGGAGCAGAAAATAGTCTGGATTATAACGCGTTTCTGCATGTGATTCGATGTTCCTGCGCAAATTTCGAACGATTGGCCGATCTGCACCGTTTCTGCACATGAAAGTACGATTCGGTTAAGAAAATAAATTGTAGTCAGAGATGTGCGGTCGTCTGCTTGAATTCTGTCATAACTATTCGGAGCAAAAAATAGTCTGGATTATAACGCGTTGCTGCATGTGATTCGATGTTTCTGCGCAAATTTCGAACGATTGGCCGATCTGCACCGTTTCTGCACATGAAAGTACGATTCGTTTAAGAAAATAAATTGTAGTCAGAGATGTGCGGTCGTCTGCTTGAATTCTGTCATAACTATTCGGAGCAAAAAATAGTCTGGATTATAACGCGTTGCTGCATGTGATTCGATGTTTCTGCGCTAATTTCGAACGACTGGCCGATCTGCACCGTTTCTGCACATGATAGTGCGATTCGGTTAAGTAAATAAATTGTAGTCAGAGATGTGCGGTCGTCTGCTTGAATTCTGTCATAACTATTCGGAGAAAAAAATAGTCTGGATTATAACTCGTTGCTGCATGTGATTCGATGTTTCTGCGCAAATTTCGAACGATTGGCCGATCTGCACCGTTTCTGCACATGAAAGTACGATTCGGTTAAGAAAATAAATTGTAGTCAGAGATCTGCGGTCGTCTGCTTGAATTGTGTCATAACTATTCGGAGCAGAAAATAGTCTGGATTATAACGCGTTTCTGCATGTGATTCGATGTTTCTGCGCAAATTTCGAACGATTGGCCGATCTTCACCGTTTCTGCACATGAAAGTGCGATTCGGTTAAGAAAATAAACTGTAGTCAGAGGTGTGCGGTCGTCTCCTTGAATTCTGTCCTAACTATTCGGAGCAAAAAATAGTCTGGATTATAATGCGTTTCTGCATGTGATTCGATGTTTCTGCGCAAATTTCGAACGATTGGCCGATCTGCACCGTTTCTGCACATGAAAGAACGATTCGGTTAAGAAAATAAATTGTAGTCAGAGACGTGCGGTCGTCTGCTTGAATTCTGTCATAACTATTCGGAGCGGAAAATAGTCTGGATTATAACGCGTTTCTGCATGTGATTCGATGTTTCTGCGCAAATTTCGAACGATTGGCCGATCTGCACCGTTTCTGCACATGAAAGTACGATTCGGTTAAGAAAATAAATTGTAGTCAGAGATGTGCGGTCGTCTGCTTGAATTCTGTCATAACTATTCGGAGCAAAAAATAGTCTGGATTATAACGCGTTGCTGCATGTGATTCGATGTTTCTGCGCAAATTTCGAACGATTGGCCGATCTGCACCGTTTCTGCACATGAAAGTACGATTCGTTTAAGAAAATAAATTGTAGTCAGAGATGTGCGGTCGTCTGCTTGAATTCTGTCATAACTATTCGGAGCAAAAAATAGTCTGGATTATAACGCGTTGCTGCATGTGATTCGATGTTTCTGCGCAAATTTCGAACGACTGGCCGATCTGCACCGTTTCTGCACATGAAAGTGCGATTCGGTTAAGTAAATAAATTGTAGTCAGAGATGTGCGGTCGTCAGCTTGAATTCTGTCATAACTATTCGGAGCAAAAAATAGTCTGGATTATAACGCGTTTCTGCATGTGATTCGATGTTTCTGCGCAAATTTCGAACGATTGGCCGATCTGCACCGTTTCTGCACATGAAAGTACGATTCGGTTAAGAAAATAAATTGTAGTCAGAGATGTGCGGTCGTCTGCTTGAATTCTGTCATAACTATTCGGAGAAAAAAATAGTCTGGATTATAACTCGTTGCTGCATGTGATTCGATGTTTCTGCGCAAATTTCGAACGATTGGCCGATCTGCACCGTTTCTGCACATAAAAGTGCGATTCGGTTAAGTAAATAAATTGTAGTCAGAGATGTGCGGTCGTCTGCTTGAATTCTGTCATAACTATTCGGAGCAAAAAATAGTCTGGATTATAACGCGTTTCTGCATGTGATTCGATGTTTCTGCGCAAATTTCGAACGATTGGCCGATCTGTACCGTTTCTGCACATGAAAGTACGATTCGGTTAAGAAAATAAATTGTAGTCAGAGATGTGCGGTCGTCTGCTTGAATTCTGTCATAACTATTCGGAGCAAAAAATAGTCTGGATTATAACGCGTTGCTGCATGTGATTCGATGTTTCTGCGCAAATTTCGAACGATTGGCCGATCTGCACCGTTTCTGCACATGAAAGTACGATTCGTTTAAGAAAATAAATTGTAGTCAGAGATGTGCGGTCGTCTGCTTGAATTCTGTCATAACTATTCGGAGCAAAAAATAGTCTGGATTATAACGCGTTGCTGCATGTGATTCGATGTTTCTGCGCAAATTTCGAACGACTGGCCGATCTGCACCGTTTCTGCACATGAAAGTACGATTCGGTTAAGAAAATAAATTGTAGTCAGAGATGTGCGGTCGTCTGCTTGAATTCTGTCATAACTATTCGGAGCAAAAAATAGTCTGGATTATAACGCGTTGCTGCATGTGATTCGATGTTTCTGCGCAAATTTCGAACGATTGGCCGATCTGCACCGTTTCTGCACATGAAAGTGCGATTCGGTTAAGAAAATAAATTGTAGTCGGAGATGTGCGGTCGTCTGCTTGAATTCTGTCATAACTATTCGGAGCAAAAAATAGTCTGGATTATAACGCGTTGCTGCATGTGATTCGATGTTTCTGCGCAAATTTCGAACGATTGGCCGATCTGCACCGTTTCTGCACATGAAAGTGCGATTCGGTTAAGTAAATAAATTGTAGTCAGAGATGTGCGGTCGTCTGCTTGAATTCTGTCATAACTATTCGGAGCATAAAATAGTCTGGATTATAATGCGTTTCTGCATGTGATTCGATGTTTCTGCGCAAATTTCGAACGATTGGCCGATCTGCACCGTTTCTGCACATGAAAGTACGATTCGGTTAAGAAAATAAATTGTAGTCAGAGATGTGCGGTCGTCTGCTTGAATTCTGTCATAACTATCCGGAGCAAAAAATAGTCTGGATTATAACGCGTTGCTGCATGTGATTCGATGTTTCTGCGCAAATTTCGAACGATTGGCCGATCTGCACCGTTTCTGCACATGAAAGTACGATTCGGTTAAGAAAATAAATTGTAGTCAGAGGTGTGCGGTCGTCTCCTTGAATTCTGCCATAACTATTCGGAGCAAAAAATAGTCTGGATTATAATGCGTTTCTGCATGTGATTCGATGTTTCTGCGCAAATTTCGAACGATTGGCCGACCTGCACCGTTTCTGCACATGAAAGTGCGATTCGGTTAAGTAAATAAATTGTAGTCAGAGATGTGCGGTCGTCTGCTTGAATTCTGTCATAACTATTCGGAGCAAAAAATAGTCTGGATTATAACGCGTTTCTGCATGTGATTCGATGTTTCTGCGCAAATTTCGAACGATTGGCCGATCTGCACCGTTTCTGCACATGAAAGTACGATTCGGTTAAGAAAATAAATTGTAGTCAGAGGTGTGCGGTCGTCTCCTTGAATTCTGTCATAACTATTCGGAGCAAAAAATAGTCTGGATTATAATGCGTTTCTGCATGTGATTCGATGTTTCTGCGCAAATTTCGAACGATTGGCCGATCTGCACCGTTTCTGCACATGAAAGTACGATTCGGTTAAGAAAATAAATTGTAGTCAGAGGTGTGCGGTCGTCTGCTTGAATTCTGTCATAACTATTCGGAGCAGAAAATAGTCTGGATTATAACGCGTTTCTGCATGTGATTCGATGTTTCTGCGCAAATTTCGAACGATTGGCCGATCTGCACCGTTTCTGCACATGAAAGTACGATTCGGTTAAGAAAATAAATTGTAGTCAGAGACGTGCGGTCGTCTGCTTGAATTCTGTCATACCTATTCGGAGCAAAAATTAGTCTGGATTATAATGCGTTTCTGCATGTGATTCGATGTTTCTGCGCAAATTTCGAACGATTGGCCGATCTGCACCGTTTCTGCACATGAAAGTACGATTCGGTTAAGAAAATAAATTGTAGTCAGAGATGTGCGGTCGTCTGCTTGAATTCTGTCATAACTATTCGGAGCAAAAAATAGTCTGGATTATAACGCGTTTCTGCATGTGATTCGATGTTTCTGCGCAAATTTCGAACGATTGGCCGATCTGCACCGTTTCTGCACATGAAAGTACGATTCGGTTAAGAAAATAAATTGTAGTCAGAGACGTGCGGTCGTCTGCTTGAATTCTGTCATAACTATTCGGAGCAAAAATTAGTCTGGATTATAATGCGTTTCTGCATGTGATTCGATGTTTCTGCGCAAATTTCGAACGATTGGCCGACCTGCACCGTTTCTGCACATGAAAGTGCGATTCGGTTAAGTAAATAAATTGTAGTCAGAGATGTGCGGTCGTCTGCTTGAATTCTGTCATAACTATTCGGAGCAAAAAATAGTCTGGATTATAACGCGTTTCTGCATGTGATTCGATTTTTCTGCGCAAATTTCGAACGATTGGCCGATCTGCACCGTTTCTGCACATGAAAGTACGATTCGGTTAAGAAAATAAATTGTAGTCAGAGGTGTGCGGTCGTCTCCTTGAATTCTGTCATAACTATTCGGAGCAAAAAATAGTCTGGATTATAATGCGTTTCTGCATGTGATTCGATGTTTCTGCGCAAATTTCGAACGATTGGCCGATCTGCACCGTTTCTGCACATGAAAGTACGATTCGGTTAAGAAAATAAATTGTAGTCAGAGGTGTGCGGTCGTCTGCTTGAATTCTGTCATAACTATTCGGAGCAGAAAATAGTCTGGATTATAACGCGTTTCTGCATGTGATTCGATGTTTCTGCGCAAATTTCGAACGATTGGCCGACCTGCACCGTTTCTGCACATGAAAGTGCGATTCGGTTAAGTAAATAAATTGTAGTCAGAGATGTGCGGTCGTCTGCTTGAATTCTGTCATAACTATTCGGAGCATAAAATAGTCTGGATTATAATGCGTTTCTGCATGTGATTCGATGCTTCTGCGCAAATTTCGAACGATTGGCCGATCTTCACCGTTTCTGCACATGAAAGTACGATTCGGTTAAGAAAATAAATTGTAGTCAGAGATGTGCGGTCGTCTGCTTGAATTCTGTCATAACTATTCGGAGCAAAAAATAGTCTGGATTATAACGCGTTGCTGCATGTGATTCGATGTTTCTGCGCAAATTTCGAACGATTGGCCGATCTGCACCGTTTCTGCACATGAAAGTGCGATTCGGTTAAGTAAATAAATTGTAGTCAGAGATGTGCGGTCGTCTGCTTGAATTCTGTCATAACTATTCGGAGCATAAAATAGTCTGGATTATAATGCGTTTCTGCATGTGATTCGATGTTTCTGCGCAAATTTCGAACGATTGGCCGATCTGCACCGTTTCTGCACATGAAAGTACGATTCGGTTAAGAAAATAAATTGTAGTCAGAGATGTGCGGTCGTCTGCTTGAATTCTGTCATAACTATCCGGAGCAAAAAATAGTCTGGATTATAACGCGTTGCTGCATGTGATTCGATGTTTCTGCGCAAATTTCGAACGATTGGCCGATCTGCACCGTTTCTGCACATGAAAGTACGATTCGGTTAAGAAAATAAATTGTAGTCAGAGGTGTGCGGTCGTCTCCTTGAATTCTGCCATAACTATTCGGAGCAAAAAATAGTCTGGATTATAATGCGTTTCTGCATGTGATTCGATGTTTCTGCGCAAATTTCGAACGATTGGCCGACCTGCACCGTTTCTGCACATGAAAGTGCGATTCGGTTAAGTAAATAAATTGTAGTCAGAGATGTGCGGTCGTCTGCTTGAATTCTGTCATAACTATTCGGAGCAAAAAATAGTCTGGATTATAACGCGTTTCTGCATGTGATTCGATGTTTCTGCGCAAATTTCGAACGATTGGCCGATCTGCACCGTTTCTGCACATGAAAGTACGATTCGGTTAAGAAAATAAATTGTAGTCAGAGGTGTGCGGTCGTCTCCTTGAATTCTGTCATAACTATTCGGAGCAAAAAATAGTCTGGATTATAATGCGTTTCTGCATGTGATTCGATGTTTCTGCGCAAATTTCGAACGATTGGCCGATCTGCACCGTTTCTGCACATGAAAGTACGATTCGGTTAAGAAAATAAATTGTAGTCAGAGGTGTGCGGTCGTCTGCTTGAATTCTGTCATAACTATTCGGAGCAGAAAATAGTCTGGATTATAACGCGTTTCTGCATGTGATTCGATGTTTCTGCGCAAATTTCGAACGATTGGCCGATCTGCACCGTTTCTGCACATGAAAGTACGATTCGGTTAAGAAAATAAATTGTAGTCAGAGACGTGCGGTCGTCTGCTTGAATTCTGTCATACCTATTCGGAGCAAAAATTAGTCTGGATTATAATGCGTTTCTGCATGTGATTCGATGTTTCTGCGCAAATTTCGAACGATTGGCCGATCTGCACCGTTTCTGCACATGAAAGTACGATTCGGTTAAGAAAATAAATTGTAGTCAGAGATGTGCGGTCGTCTGCTTGAATTCTGTCATAACTATTCGGAGCAAAAAATAGTCTGGATTATAACGCGTTTCTGCATGTGATTCGATGTTTCTGCGCAAATTTCGAACGATTGGCCGATCTGCACCGTTTCTGCACATGAAACTACGATTCGGTTAAGAAAATAAATTGTAGTCAGAGACGTGCGGTCGTCTGCTTGAATTCTGTCATAACTATTCGGAGCAAAAATTAGTCTGGATTATAATGCGTTTCTGCATGTGATTCGATGTTTCTGCGCAAATTTCGAACGATTGGCCGACCTGCACCGTTTCTGCACATGAAAGTGCGATTCGGTTAAGTAAATAAATTGTAGTCAGAGATGTGCGGTCGTCTGCTTGAATTCTGTCATAACTATTCGGAGCAAAAAATAGTCTGGATTATAACGCGTTTCTGCATGTGATTCGATTTTTCTGCGCAAATTTCGAACGATTGGCCGATCTGCACCGTTTCTGCACATGAAAGTACGATTCGGTTAAGAAAATAAATTGTAGTCAGAGGTGTGCGGTCGTCTCCTTGAATTCTGTCATAACTATTCGGAGCAAAAAATAGTCTGGATTATAATGCGTTTCTGCATGTGATTCGATGTTTCTGCGCAAATTTCGAACGATTGGCCGATCTGCACCGTTTCTGCACATGAAAGTACGATTCGGTTAAGAAAATAAATTGTAGTCAGAGGTGTGCGGTCGTCTGCTTGAATTCTGTCATAACTATTCGGAGCAGAAAATAGTCTGGATTATAACGCGTTTCTGCATGTGATTCGATGTTTCTGCGCAAATTTCGAACGATTGGCCGACCTGCACCGTTTCTGCACATGAAAGTGCGATTCGGTTAAGTAAATAAATTGTAGTCAGAGATGTGCGGTCGTCTGCTTGAATTCTGTCATAACTATTCGGAGCATAAAATAGTCTGGATTATAATGCGTTTCTGCATGTGATTCGATGCTTCTGCGCAAATTTCGAACGATTGGCCGATCTTCACCGTTTCTGCACATGAAAGTACGATTCGGTTAAGAAAATAAATTGTAGTCAGAGATGTGCGGTCGTCTGCTTGAATTCTGTCATAACTATTCGGAGCAAAAAATAGTCTGGATTATAACGCGTTGCTGCATGTGATTCGATGTTTCTGCGCAAATTTCGAACGATTGGCCGATCTGCACCGTTTCTGCACATGAAAGTGCGATTCGGTTAAGTAAATAAATTGTAGTCAGAGATGTGCGGTCGTCTGCTTGAATTCTGTCATAACTATTCGGAGCATAAAATAGTCTGGATTATAATGCGTTTCTGCATGTGATTCGATGTTTCTGCGCAAATTTCGAACGATTGGCCGATCTGCACCGTTTCTGCACATGAAAGTACGATTCGGTTAAGAAAATAAATTGTAGTCAGAGATGTGCGGTCGTCTGCTTGAATTCTGTCATAACTATCCGGAGCAAAAAATAGTCTGGATTATAACGCGTTGCTGCATGTGATTCGATGTTTCTGCGCAAATTTCGAACGATTGGCCGATCTGCACCGTTTCTGCACATGAAAGTACGATTCGGTTAAGAAAATAAATTGTAGTCAGAGGTGTGCGGTCGTCTCCTTGAATTCTGCCATAACTATTCGGAGCAAAAAATAGTCTGGATTATAATGCGTTTCTGCATGTGATTCGATGTTTCTGCGCAAATTTCGAACGATTGGCCGACCTGCACCGTTTCTGCACATGAAAGTGCGATTCGGTTAAGTAAATAAATTGTAGTCAGAGATGTGCGGTCGTCTGCTTGAATTCTGTCATAACTATTCGGAGCAAAAAATAGTCTGGATTATAACGCGTTTCTGCATGTGATTCGATGTTTCTGCGCAAATTTCGAACGATTGGCCGATCTGCACCGTTTCTGCACATGAAAGTACGATTCGGTTAAGAAAATAAATTGTAGTCAGAGGTGTGCGGTCGTCTCCTTGAATTCTGTCATAACTATTCGGAGCAAAAAATAGTCTGGATTATAATGCGTTTCTGCATGTGATTCGATGTTTCTGCGCAAATTTCGAACGATTGGCCGATCTGCACCGTTTCTGCACATGAAAGTACGATTCGGTTAAGAAAATAAATTGTAGTCAGAGGTGTGCGGTCGTCTGCTTGAATTCTGTCATAACTATTCGGAGCAGAAAATAGTCTGGATTATAACGCGTTTCTGCATGTGATTCGATGTTTCTGCGCAAATTTCGAACGATTGGCCGATCTGCACCGTTTCTGCACATGAAAGTACGATTCGGTTAAGAAAATAAATTGTAGTCAGAGACGTGCGGTCGTCTGCTTGAATTCTGTCATACCTATTCGGAGCAAAAATTAGTCTGGATTATAATGCGTTTCTGCATGTGATTCGATGTTTCTGCGCAAATTTCGAACGATTGGCCGATCTGCACCGTTTCTGCACATGAAAGTACGATTCGGTTAAGAAAATAAATTGTAGTCAGAGATGTGCGGTCGTCTGCTTGAATTCTGTCATAACTATTCGGAGCAAAAAATAGTCTGGATTATAACGCGTTTCTGCATGTGATTCGATGTTTCTGCGCAAATTTCGAACGATTGGCCGATCTGCACCGTTTCTGCACATGAAACTACGATTCGGTTAAGAAAATAAATTGTAGTCAGAGACGTGCGGTCGTCTGCTTGAATTCTGTCATAACTATTCGGAGCAAAAATTAGTCTGGATTATAATGCGTTTCTGCATGTGATTCGATGTTTCTGCGCAAATTTCGAACGATTGGCCGACCTGCACCGTTTCTGCACATGAAAGTGCGATTCGGTTAAGTAAATAAATTGTAGTCAGAGATGTGCGGTCGTCTGCTTGAATTCTGTCATAACTATTCGGAGCAAAAAATAGTCTGGATTATAACGCGTTTCTGCATGTGATTCGATGTTTCTGCGCAAATTTCGAACGATTGGCCGATCTGCACCGTTTCTGCACATGAAAGTACGATTCGGTTAAGAAAATAAATTGTAGTCAGAGATGTGCGGTCGTCTGCTTGAATTCTGTCATAACTATTCGGAGCAAAAAATAGTCTGGATTATAACGCGTTTCTGCATGTGATTCGATGTTTCTGCGCAAATTTCGAACGATTGGCGGATCTGCACCGTTTCTGCACATGAAAGTACGATTCGGTTAAGAAAATAAATTGTAGTCAGAGACGCGCGGTCGTCTGCTTGAATTCTGTCATAACTATTCGGAGCAGAAAATAGTCTGGATTATAACGCGTTTCTGCATGTGATTCGATGTTTCTGCGCAAATTTCGAACGATTGGCCGATCTTCACCGTTTCTGCACATGAAAGTGCGATTCGGTTAAGAAAATAAACTGTAGTCAGAGGTGTGCGGTCGTCTCCTTGAATTCTGTCCTAACTATTCGGAGCAGAAAATAGTCTGGATTATAACGCGTTTCTGCATGTGATTCGATGTTTCTGCGCAAATTTCGAACGATTGGCCGATCTGCACCGTTTCTGCACATGAAAGTACGATTCGGTTAAGAAAATAAATTGTAGTCAGAGATGTGCGGTCGTCTGCTTGAATTCTGTCATAACTATTCGGAGCAAAAAATAGTCTGGATTATAACGCGTTGCTGCATGTGATTCGATGTTTCTGCGCAAATTTCGAACGATTGGCCGATCTTCACCGTTTCTGCACATGAAAGTACGATTCGGTTAAGAGTATAAATTGTAGTCAGAGATGTGCGGTCGTCTGCTTGAATTCTGTCATAACTATTCAGAGCAAAAAATAGTCTGGATTATAACGCGTTTCTGCATGTGATTCGATGTTTCTGCGCAAATTTCGAACGATTGGCCGATCTGCACCGTTTCTGCACATGAAAGTACGATTCGGTTAAGAAAATAAATTGTAGTCAGAGACGTGCGGTCGTCTGCTTGAATTCTGTCATAACTATTCGGAGCAAAAAATAGTCTGGATTATAACGCGTTGCTGCATGTGATTCGATGTTTCTGCGCAAATTTCGAACGACTGGCCGATCTGCACCGTTTCTGCACATGAAAGTGCGATTCGGTTAAGTAAATAAATTGTAGTCAGAGATGTGCGGTCGTCAGCTTGAATTCTGTCATAACTATTCGGAGCAAAAAATAGTCTGGATTATAACGCGTTTCTGCATGTGATTCGATGTTTCTGCGCAAATTTCGAACGATTGGCCGATCTGCACCGTTTGTGCACATGAAAGTACGATTCGGTTAAGAAAATAAATTGTAGTCAGAGATGTGCGGTCGTCTGCTTGAATTCTGTCATAACTATTCGGAGAAAAAAATAGTCTGGATTATAACTCGTTGCTGCATGTGATTCGATGTTTCTGCGCAAATTTCGAACGATTGGCCGATCTGCACCGTTTCTGCACATAAAAGTGCGATTCGGTTAAGTAAATAAATTGTAGTCAGAGATGTGCGGTCGTCTGCTTGAATTCTGTCATAACTATTCGGAGCAAAAAATAGTCTGGATTATAACGCGTTTCTGCATGTGATTCGATGTTTCTGCGCAAATTTCGAACGATTGGCCGATCTGCACCGTTTCTGCACATGAAAGAACGATTCGGTTAAGAAAATAAATTGTAGTCAGAGACGTGCGGTCGTCTGCTTGAATTCTGTCATAACTATTCGGAGCAGAAAATAGTCTGGATTATAACGCGTTTCTGCATGTGATTCGATGTTTCTGCGCAAATTTCGAACGATTGGCCGATCTGCACCGTTTCTGCACATGAAAGTACGATTCGGTTAAGAAAATAAATTGTAGTCAGAGATGTGCGGTCGTCTGCTTGAATTCTGTCATAACTATTCGGAGCAAAAAATAGTCTGGATTATAACGCGTTGCTGCATGTGATTCGATGTTTCTGCGCAAATTTCGAACGATTGGCCGATCTGCACCGTTTCTGCACATGAAAGTACGATTCGTTTAAGAAAATAAATTGTAGTCAGAGATGTGCGGTCGTCTGCTTGAATTCTGTCATAACTATTCGGAGCAAAAAATAGTCTGGATTATAACGCGTTGCTGCATGTGATTCGATGTTTCTGCGCAAATTTCGAACGACTGGCCGATCTGCACCGTTTCTGCACATGAAAGTGCGATTCGGTTAAGTAAATAAATTGTAGTCAGAGATGTGCGGTCGTCAGCTTGAATTCTGTCATAACTATTCGGAGCAAAAAATAGTCTGGATTATAACGCGTTTCTGCATGTGATTCGATGTTTCTGCGCAAATTTCGAACGATTGGCCGATCTGCACCGTTTGTGCACATGAAAGTACGATTCGGTTAAGAAAATAAATTGTAGTCAGAGATGTGCGGTCGTCTGCTTGAATTCTGTCATAACTATTCGGAGAAAAAAATAGTCTGGATTATAACTCGTTGCTGCATGTGATTCGATGTTTCTGCGCAAATTTCGAACGATTGGCCGATCTGCACCGTTTCTGCACATAAAAGTGCGATTCGGTTAAGTAAATAAATTGTAGTCAGAGATGTGCGGTCGTCTGCTTGAATTCTGTCATAACTATTCGGAGCAAAAAATAGTCTGGATTATAACGCGTTTCTGCATGTGATTCGATGTTTCTGCGCAAATTTCGAACGATTGGCCGATCTGTACCGTTTCTGCACATGAAAGTACGATTCGGTTAAGAAAATAAATTGTAGTCAGAGACGTGCGGTCGTCTGCTTGAATTCTGTCATAACTATTCGGAGCAAAAAATAGTCTGGATTATAATGCGTTTCTGCATGTGATTCGATGTTTCTGCGCAAATTTCGAACGATTGGCCGATCTGCACCGTTTCTGCACATGAAAGTACGATTCGGTTAAGAAAATAAATTGTAGTCGGAGATGTGCTGTCGTCTGCTTGAATTCTGTCTTAACTATTCGGAGCAAAAAATAGTCTAGATTATAACGCGTTTCTGCATGTGATTCGTTGTTTCTGCGCAAATTTCGAACGATTGGCCGATCTGCACCGTTTCTGCACATGAAAGTGCGATTCGGTTAAGTAAATAAATTGTAGTCAGAGATGTGCGGTCGTCTGCTTGAATTCTGTCATAACTATTCGGAGCAAAAAATAGTCTGGATTATAACGCGTTTCTGCATGTGATTCGATGTTTCTGCGCAAATTTCGAACGATTGGCCGATCTGCACCGTTTCTGCACATGAAAGTACGATTCGGTTAAGAAAATAAATTGTAGTCAGAGGTGTGCGGTCGTCTGCTTGAATTCTGTCATAACTATTCGGATCAAAAAGTAGTCTGGATTATAACGCGTTTCTGCATGTGATTCGATGTTTCTGCGCAAATTTCGAACGATTGGCCGATCTGCACCGTTTCTGCACATGAAAGTACGATTCGGTTAAGAAAATAAATTGTAGTCAGAGATGTGCGGTCGTCTGCTTGAATTCTGTCATAACTATTCGGAGCAAAAAATAGTCTGGATTATAACGCGTTTCTGCATGTGATTCGATGTTTCTGCGCAAATTTCGAACGATTGGCCGATCTGCACCGTTTCGCAACATGAAAGTACGATTCGGTTAAGAAAATAAATTGTAGTCAGAGATCTGCGGTCGTCTGCTTGAATTCTGTCATAACTATTCGGAGCAGAAAATAGTCTGGATTATAACGCGTTTCTGCATGTGATTCGATGTTTCTGCGCAAATTTCGAACGATTGGCCGATCTTCACCGTTTCTGCACATGAAAGTGCGATTCGGTTAAGAAAATAAACTGTAGTCAGAGGTGTGCGGTCGTCTCCTTGAATTCTGTCCTAACTATTCGGAGCAAAAAATAGTCTGGATTATAATGCGTTTCTGCATGTGATTCGATGTTTCTGCGCAAATTTCGAACGATTGGCCGATCTGCACCGTTTCTGCACATGAAAGAACGATTCGGTTAAGAAAATAAATTGTAGTCAGAGACGTGCGGTCGTCTGCTTGAATTCTGTCATAACTATTCGGAGCAGAAAATAGTCTGGATTATAACGCGTTTCTGCATGTGATTCGATGTTCCTGCGCAAATTTCGAACGATTGGCCGATCTGCACCGTTTCTGCACATGAAAGTACGATTCGGTTAAGAAAATAAATTGTAGTCAGAGATGTGCGGTCGTCTGCTTGAATTCTGTCATAACTATTCGGAGCAAAAAATAGTCTGGATTATAACGCGTTGCTGCATGTGATTCGATGTTTCTGCGCAAATTTCGAACGATTGGCCGATCTGCACCGTTTCTGCACATGAAAGTACGATTCGTTTAAGAAAATAAATTGTAGTCAGAGATGTGCGGTCGTCTGCTTGAATTCTGTCATAACTATTCGGAGCAAAAAATAGTCTGGATTATAACGCGTTGCTGCATGTGATTCGATGTTTCTGCGCTAATTTCGAACGACTGGCCGATCTGCACCGTTTCTGCACATGAAAGTGCGATTCGGTTAAGTAAATAAATTGTAGTCAGAGATGTGCGGTCGTCTGCTTGAATTCTGTCATAACTATTCGGAGAAAAAAATAGTCTGGATTATAACTCGTTGCTGCATGTGATTCGATGTTTCTGCGCAAATTTCGAACGATTGGCCGATCTGCACCGTTTCTGCACATGAAAGTACGATTCGGTTAAGAAAATAAATTGTAGTCAGAGATCTGCGGTCGTCTGCTTGAATTGTGTCATAACTATTCGGAGCAGAAAATAGTCTGGATTATAACGCGTTTCTGCATGTGATTCGATGTTTCTGCGCAAATTTCGAACGATTGGCCGATCTTCACCGTTTCTGCACATGAAAGTGCGATTCGGTTAAGAAAATAAACTGTAGTCAGAGGTGTGCGGTCGTCTCCTTGAATTCTGTCCTAACTATTCGGAGCAAAAAATAGTCTGGATTATAATGCGTTTCTGCATGTGATTCGATGTTTCTGCGCAAATTTCGAACGATTGGCCGATCTGCACCGTTTCTGCACATGAAAGAACGATTCGGTTAAGAAAATAAATTGTAGTCAGAGACGTGCGGTCGTCTGCTTGAATTCTGTCATAACTATTCGGAGCGGAAAATAGTCTGGATTATAACGCGTTTCTGCATGTGATTCGATGTTTCTGCGCAAATTTCGAACGATTGGCCGATCTGCACCGTTTCTGCACATGAAAGTACGATTCGGTTAAGAAAATAAATTGTAGTCAGAGATGTGCGGTCGTCTGCTTGAATTCTGTCATAACTATTCGGAGCAAAAAATAGTCTGGATTATAACGCGTTGCTGCATGTGATTCGATGTTTCTGCGCAAATTTCGAACGATTGGCCGATCTGCACCGTTTCTGCACATGAAAGTACGATTCGTTTAAGAAAATAAATTGTAGTCAGAGATGTGCGGTCGTCTGCTTGAATTCTGTCATAACTATTCGGAGCAAAAAATAGTCTGGATTATAACGCGTTGCTGCATGTGATTCGATGTTTCTGCGCAAATTTCGAACGACTGGCCGATCTGCACCGTTTCTGCACATGAAAGTGCGATTCGGTTAAGTAAATAAATTGTAGTCAGAGATGTGCGGTCGTCAGCTTGAATTCTGTCATAACTATTCGGAGCAAAAAATAGTCTGGATTATAACGCGTTTCTGCATGTGATTCGATGTTTCTGCGCAAATTTCGAACGATTGGCCGATCTGCACCGTTTCTGCACATGAAAGTACGATTCGGTTAAGAAAATAAATTGTAGTCAGAGATGTGCGGTCGTCTGCTTGAATTCTGTCATAACTATTCGGAGAAAAAAATAGTCTGGATTATAACTCGTTGCTGCATGTGATTCGATGTTTCTGCGCAAATTTCGAACGATTGGCCGATCTGCACCGTTTCTGCACATAAAAGTGCGATTCGGTTAAGTAAATAAATTGTAGTCAGAGATGTGCGGTCGTCTGCTTGAATTCTGTCATAACTATTCGGAGCAAAAAATAGTCTGGATTATAACGCGTTTCTGCATGTGATTCGATGTTTCTGCGCAAATTTCGAACGATTGGCCGATCTGTACCGTTTCTGCACATGAAAGTACGATTCGGTTAAGAAAATAAATTGTAGTCAGAGATGTGCGGTCGTCTGCTTGAATTCTGTCATAACTATTCGGAGCAAAAAATAGTCTGGATTATAACGCGTTGCTGCATGTGATTCGATGTTTCTGCGCAAATTTCGAACGATTGGCCGATCTGCACCGTTTCTGCACATGAAAGTACGATTCGTTTAAGAAAATAAATTGTAGTCAGAGATGTGCGGTCGTCTGCTTGAATTCTGTCATAACTATTCGGAGCAAAAAATAGTCTGGATTATAACGCGTTGCTGCATGTGATTCGATGTTTCTGCGCAAATTTCGAACGACTGGCCGATCTGCACCGTTTCTGCACATGAAAGTACGATTCGGTTAAGAAAATAAATTGTAGTCAGAGATGTGCGGTCGTCTGCTTGAATTCTGTCATAACTATTCGGAGCAAAAAATAGTCTGGATTATAACGCGTTGCTGCATGTGATTCGATGTTTCTGCGCAAATTTCGAACGATTGGCCGATCTGCACCGTTTCTGCACATGAAAGTGCGATTCGGTTAAGAAAATAAATTGTAGTCGGAGATGTGCGGTCGTCTGCTTGAATTCTGTCATAACTATTCGGAGCAAAAAATAGTCTGGATTATAACGCGTTGCTGCATGTGATTCGATGTTTCTGCGCAAATTTCGAACGATTGGCCGATCTGCACCGTTTCTGCACATGAAAGTGCGATTCGGTTAAGTAAATAAATTGTAGTCAGAGATGTGCGGTCGTCTGCTTGAATTCTGTCATAACTATTCGGAGCATAAAATAGTCTGGATTATAATGCGTTTCTGCATGTGATTCGATGTTTCTGCGCAAATTTCGAACGATTGGCCGATCTGCACCGTTTCTGCACATGAAAGTACGATTCGGTTAAGAAAATAAATTGTAGTCAGAGATGTGCGGTCGTCTGCTTGAATTCTGTCATAACTATCCGGAGCAAAAAATAGTCTGGATTATAACGCGTTGCTGCATGTGATTCGATGTTTCTGCGCAAATTTCGAACGATTGGCCGATCTGCACCGTTTCTGCACATGAAAGTACGATTCGGTTAAGAAAATAAATTGTAGTCAGAGGTGTGCGGTCGTCTCCTTGAATTCTGCCATAACTATTCGGAGCAAAAAATAGTCTGGATTATAATGCGTTTCTGCATGTGATTCGATGTTTCTGCGCAAATTTCGAACGATTGGCCGACCTGCACCGTTTCTGCACATGAAAGTGCGATTCGGTTAAGTAAATAAATTGTAGTCAGAGATGTGCGGTCGTCTGCTTGAATTCTGTCATAACTATTCGGAGCAAAAAATAGTCTGGATTATAACGCGTTTCTGCATGTGATTCGATGTTTCTGCGCAAATTTCGAACGATTGGCCGATCTGCACCGTTTCTGCACATGAAAGTACGATTCGGTTAAGAAAATAAATTGTAGTCAGAGGTGTGCGGTCGTCTCCTTGAATTCTGTCATAACTATTCGGAGCAAAAAATAGTCTGGATTATAATGCGTTTCTGCATGTGATTCGATGTTTCTGCGCAAATTTCGAACGATTGGCCGATCTGCACCGTTTCTGCACATGAAAGTACGATTCGGTTAAGAAAATAAATTGTAGTCAGAGGTGTGCGGTCGTCTGCTTGAATTCTGTCATAACTATTCGGAGCAGAAAATAGTCTGGATTATAACGCGTTTCTGCATGTGATTCGATGTTTCTGCGCAAATTTCGAACGATTGGCCGATCTGCACCGTTTCTGCACATGAAAGTACGATTCGGTTAAGAAAATAAATTGTAGTCAGAGACGTGCGGTCGTCTGCTTGAATTCTGTCATACCTATTCGGAGCAAAAATTAGTCTGGATTATAATGCGTTTCTGCATGTGATTCGATGTTTCTGCGCAAATTTCGAACGATTGGCCGATCTGCACCGTTTCTGCACATGAAAGTACGATTCGGTTAAGAAAATAAATTGTAGTCAGAGATGTGCGGTCGTCTGCTTGAATTCTGTCATAACTATTCGGAGCAAAAAATAGTCTGGATTATAACGCGTTTCTGCATGTGATTCGATGTTTCTGCGCAAATTTCGAACGATTGGCCGATCTGCACCGTTTCTGCACATGAAAGTACGATTCGGTTAAGAAAATAAATTGTAGTCAGAGACGTGCGGTCGTCTGCTTGAATTCTGTCATAACTATTCGGAGCAAAAATTAGTCTGGATTATAATGCGTTTCTGCATGTGATTCGATGTTTCTGCGCAAATTTCGAACGATTGGCCGACCTGCACCGTTTCTGCACATGAAAGTGCGATTCGGTTAAGTAAATAAATTGTAGTCAGAGATGTGCGGTCGTCTGCTTGAATTCTGTCATAACTATTCGGAGCAAAAAATAGTCTGGATTATAACGCGTTTCTGCATGTGATTCGATTTTTCTGCGCAAATTTCGAACGATTGGCCGATCTGCACCGTTTCTGCACATGAAAGTACGATTCGGTTAAGAAAATAAATTGTAGTCAGAGGTGTGCGGTCGTCTCCTTGAATTCTGTCATAACTATTCGGAGCAAAAAATAGTCTGGATTATAATGCGTTTCTGCATGTGATTCGATGTTTCTGCGCAAATTTCGAACGATTGGCCGATCTGCACCGTTTCTGCACATGAAAGTACGATTCGGTTAAGAAAATAAATTGTAGTCAGAGGTGTGCGGTCGTCTGCTTGAATTCTGTCATAACTATTCGGAGCAGAAAATAGTCTGGATTATAACGCGTTTCTGCATGTGATTCGATGTTTCTGCGCAAATTTCGAACGATTGGCCGACCTGCACCGTTTCTGCACATGAAAGTGCGATTCGGTTAAGTAAATAAATTGTAGTCAGAGATGTGCGGTCGTCTGCTTGAATTCTGTCATAACTATTCGGAGCATAAAATAGTCTGGATTATAATGCGTTTCTGCATGTGATTCGATGCTTCTGCGCAAATTTCGAACGATTGGCCGATCTTCACCGTTTCTGCACATGAAAGTACGATTCGGTTAAGAAAATAAATTGTAGTCAGAGATGTGCGGTCGTCTGCTTGAATTCTGTCATAACTATTCGGAGCAAAAAATAGTCTGGATTATAATGCGTTTCTGCATGTGATTCGATGTTTCTGCGCAAATTTCGAACGATTGGCCGATCTGCACCGTTTCTGCACATGAAAGTACGATTCGGTTAAGAAAATAAATTGTAGTCAGAGATGTGCGGTCGTCTGCTTGAATTCTGTCATAACTATCCGGAGCAAAAAATAGTCTGGATTATAACGCGTTGCTGCATGTGATTCGATGTTTCTGCGCAAATTTCGAACGATTGGCCGATCTGCACCGTTTCTGCACATGAAAGTACGATTCGGTTAAGAAAATAAATTGTAGTCAGAGGTGTGCGGTCGTCTCCTTGAATTCTGCCATAACTATTCGGAGCAAAAAATAGTCTGGATTATAATGCGTTTCTGCATGTGATTCGATGTTTCTGCGCAAATTTCGAACGATTGGCCGACCTGCACCGTTTCTGCACATGAAAGTGCGATTCGGTTAAGTAAATAAATTGTAGTCAGAGATGTGCGGTCGTCTGCTTGAATTCTGTCATAACTATTCGGAGCAAAAAATAGTCTGGATTATAACGCGTTTCTGCATGTGATTCGATGTTTCTGCGCAAATTTCGAACGATTGGCCGATCTGCACCGTTTCTGCACATGAAAGTACGATTCGGTTAAGAAAATAAATTGTAGTCAGAGGTGTGCGGTCGTCTCCTTGAATTCTGTCATAACTATTCGGAGCAAAAAATAGTCTGGATTATAATGCGTTTCTGCATGTGATTCGATGTTTCTGCGCAAATTTCGAACGATTGGCCGATCTGCACCGTTTCTGCACATGAAAGTACGATTCGGTTAAGAAAATAAATTGTAGTCAGAGGTGTGCGGTCGTCTGCTTGAATTCTGTCATAACTATTCGGAGCAGAAAATAGTCTGGATTATAACGCGTTTCTGCATGTGATTCGATGTTTCTGCGCAAATTTCGAACGATTGGCCGATCTGCACCGTTTCTGCACATGAAAGTACGATTCGGTTAAGAAAATAAATTGTAGTCAGAGACGTGCGGTCGTCTGCTTGAATTCTGTCATACCTATTCGGAGCAAAAATTAGTCTGGATTATAATGCGTTTCTGCATGTGATTCGATGTTTCTGCGCAAATTTCGAACGATTGGCCGATCTGCACCGTTTCTGCACATGAAAGTACGATTCGGTTAAGAAAATAAATTGTAGTCAGAGATGTGCGGTCGTCTGCTTGAATTCTGTCATAACTATTCGGAGCAAAAAATAGTCTGGATTATAACGCGTTTCTGCATGTGATTCGATGTTTCTGCGCAAATTTCGAACGATTGGCCGATCTGCACCGTTTCTGCACATGAAACTACGATTCGGTTAAGAAAATAAATTGTAGTCAGAGACGTGCGGTCGTCTGCTTGAATTCTGTCATAACTATTCGGAGCAAAAATTAGTCTGGATTATAATGCGTTTCTGCATGTGATTCGATGTTTCTGCGCAAATTTCGAACGATTGGCCGACCTGCACCGTTTCTGCACATGAAAGTGCGATTCGGTTAAGTAAATAAATTGTAGTCAGAGATGTGCGGTCGTCTGCTTGAATTCTGTCATAACTATTCGGAGCAAAAAATAGTCTGGATTATAACGCGTTTCTGCATGTGATTCGATGTTTCTGCGCAAATTTCGAACGATTGGCCGATCTGCACCGTTTCTGCACATGAAAGTACGATTCGGTTAAGAAAATAAATTGTAGTCAGAGATGTGCGGTCGTCTGCTTGAATTCTGTCATAACTATTCGGAGCAAAAAATAGTCTGGATTATAACGCGTTTCTGCATGTGATTCGATGTTTCTGCGCAAATTTCGAACGATTGGCCGATCTGCACCGTTTCTGCACATGAAAGTACGATTCGGTTAAGAAAATAAATTGTAGTCAGAGGTGTGCGGTCGTCTGCTTGAATTCTGTCATAACTATTCGGAGCAGAAAATAGTCTGGATTATAACGCGTTTCTGCATGTGATTCGATGTTTCTGCGCAAATTTCGAACGATTGGCCGATCTGCACCGTTTCTGCACATGAAAGTACGATTCGGTTAAGAAAATAAATTGTAGTCAGAGATGTGCGGTCGTCTGCTTGAATTCTGTCATAACTATTCGGAGCATAAAATAGTCTGGATTATAACGCGTTTCTGCATGTGATTCGATGTTTCTGCGCAAATTTCGAACGATTGGCCGATCTTCACCGTTTCTGCACATGAAAGTACGATTCGGTTAAGAAAATAAATTGTAGTCAGAGATGTGCGGTCATCTGCTTGAATTCTGTCATAACTATTCGGAGCAAAAAATAGTCTGGATTATAATGCGTTTCTGCATGTGATTCGATGTTTCTGCGCAAATTTCGAACGATTGGCCGACCTGCACCGTTTCTGCACATGAAAGTACGATTCGGTTAAGAAAATAAATTGTAGTCAGAGATGTGCGGTCGTCTGCTTGAATTCTGTCATAACTATTCGGAGCATAAAATAGTCTGGATTATAACACGTTTCTGCATGTGATTCGATGTTTCTGCGCAAATTTCGAACGAATGGCCGATCTTCACCGTTTCTGCACATGAAAGTACGATTCGTTTAAGAAAATAAATTGTAGTCAGAGATGTGCGGTCGTCTGCTTGAATTCTGTCATAACTATTCGGAGCAAAAAATAGTCTGGATTATAACGCGTTGCTGCATGTGATTCGATGTTTCTGCGCAAATTTCGAACGATTGGCCGATCTGCACCGTTTCTGCACATGAAAGTACGATTCGGTTAAGAAAATAAATTGTAGTCAGAGGTGTGCGGTCGTCTCCTTGAATTCTGCCATAACTATTCGGAGCAAAAAATAGTCTGGATTATAATGCGTTTCTGCATGTGATTCGATGTTTCTGCGCAAATTTCGAACGATTAGCCGACCTGCACCGTTTCTGCACATGAAAGTACGATTCGGTTAAGTAAATAAATTGTAGTCAGAGATGTGCGGTCGTCTGCTTGAATTCTGTCATAACTATCCGGAGCAAAAAATAGTCTGGATTATAACGCGTTTCTGCATGTGATTCGATGTTTCTGCGCAAATTTCGAACGATTGGCCGATCTGCACCGTTTCTGCACATGAAAGTACGATTCGGTTAAGAAAATAAATTGTAGTCAGAGGTGTGCGGTCGTCTCCTTGAATTCTGTCATAACTATTCGGAGCAAAAAATAGTCTGGATTATAATGCGTTTCTGCATGTGATTCGATGTTTCTGCGCAAATTTCGAACGATTGGCCGATCTGCACCGTTTCTGCACATGAAAGTGCGATTCGGTTAAGTAAATAAATTGTAGTCAGAGATGTGCGGTCGTCTGCTTGAATTCTGTCATAACTATTCGGAGCATAAAATAGTCTGGATTATAACGCGTTTCTGCATGTGATTCGATGTTTCTGCGCAAATTTCGAACGATTGGCCGATCTTCACCGTTTCTGCACATGAAAGTACGATTCGGTTAAGAAAATAAATTGTAGTCAGAGATGTGCGGTCATCTGCTTGAATTCTGTCATAACTATTCGGAGCAAAAAATAGTCTGGATTATAATGCGTTTCTGCATGTGATTCGATGTTTCTGCGCAAATTTCGAACGATTGGCCGACCTGCACCGTTTCTGCACATGAAAGTACGATTCGGTTAAGAAAATAAATTGTAGTCAGAGATGTGCGGTCGTCTGCTTGAATTCTGTCATATAACTATTCGGAGCAAAAAATAGTCTGGATTATAATGCGTTTCTGCATGTGATTCGATGTTTCTGCGCAAATTTCGAACGATTGGCCGATCTGCACCGTTTCTGCACATGAAAGTACGATTCGGTTAAGAAAATAAGTTGTAGTCAGAGATATGCGGTCGTCTGCTTGAATTCTGTCATAACTATTCGGAGCAAAAAATAGTCTGGATTATAACGCGTTGCTGCATGTGATTCGATGTTTCTGCGCAAATTTCGAACGATTGGCCGATCTGCACCGTTTCTGCACATGAAAGTACGATTCGGTTAAGAAAATAAATTGTAGTCAGAGGTGTGCGGTCGTCTCCTTGAATTCTGCCATAACTATTCGGAGCAAAAAATAGTCTGGATTATAATGCGTTTCTGCATGTGATTCGATGTTTCTGCGCAAATTTCGAACGATTGGCCGACCTGCACCGTTTCTGCACATGAAAGTACGATTCGGTTAAGAAAATAAATTGTAGTCAGAGATGTGCGGTCGTCTGCTTGAATTCTGTCATAACTATTCGGAGCAAAAAATAGTCTGGATTATAACGCGTTTCTTCATGTGATTCGATGTTTCTGCGCAAATCTCGAACGATTGGCCGATCTGTACCGTTTCTGCACATGAAAGTACGATTCGGTTAAGAAAATAAATTGTAGTCAGAGATGTGCGGTCGTCTGCTTGAATTCTGTCATAACTATTCGGAGCAAAAAATAGTCTGGATTATACCGCGTTGCTGCATATGATTCGATGTTTCTGCGCAAATTTCGAACGATTGGCCGATCTTCACCGTTTCTGCACATGAAAGTACGATTCGGTTAAGAAAATAAATTGTAGTCAGAGATGTGCGGTCGTCTGCTTGAATTCTGTCATAACTATTCGGAGCAAAAAATAGTCTGGATTATAATGCGTTTCTGCATGTGATTCGATGTTTCTGCGCAAATTTCGAACGATTGGCCGACCTGCACCGTTTCTGCACATGAAAGTACGATTCGGTTAAGAAAATAAATTGTAGTCAGAGATGTGCGGTCGTCTGCTTGAATTCTGTCATAACTATTCGGAGCAAAAAATAGTCTGGATTATAATGCGTTTCTGCATGTGATTCGATGTTTCTGCGCAAATTTCGAACGAATGGCCGATCTTCACCGTTTCTGCACATGAAAGTACGATTCGTTTAAGAAAATAAATTGTAGTCAGAGATGTGCGGTCGTCTGCTTGAATTCTGTCATAACTATTCGGAGCAAAAAATAGTCTGGATTATAACGCGTTGCTGCATGTGATTCGATGTTTCTGCGCAAATTTCGAACGATTGGCCGATCTGCACCGTTTCTGCACATGAAAGTACGATTCGGTTAAGAAAATAAATTGTAGTCAGAGGTGTGCGGTCGTCTCCTTGAATTCTGCCATAACTATTCGGAGCAAAAAATAGTCTGGATTATAATGCGTTTCTGCATGTGATTCGATGTTTCTGCGCAAATTTCGAACGATTAGCCGACCTGCACCGTTTCTGCACATGAAAGTACGATTCGGTTAAGTAAATAAATTGTAGTCAGAGATGTGCGGTCGTCTGCTTGAATTCTGTCATAACTATCCGGAGCAAAAAATAGTCTGGATTATAACGCGTTTCTGCATGTGATTCGATGTTTCTGCGCAAATTTCGAACGATTGGCCGATCTGCACCGTTTCTGCACATGAAAGTACGATTCGGTTAAGAAAATAAATTGTAGTCAGAGGTGTGCGGTCGTCTCCTTGAATTCTGTCATAACTATTCGGAGCAAAAAATAGTCTGGATTATAATGCGTTTCTGCATGTGATTCGATGTTTCTGCGCAAATTTCGAACGATTGGCCGATCTGCACCGTTTCTGCACATGAAAGTGCGATTCGGTTAAGTAAATAAATTGTAGTCAGAGATGTGCGGTCGTCTGCTTGAATTCTGTCATAACTATTCGGAGCATAAAATAGTCTGGATTATAACGCGTTTCTGCATGTGATTCGATGTTTCTGCGCAAATTTCGAACGATTGGCCGATCTGCACCGTTTCTGCACATGAAAGTACGATTCGGTTAAGAAAATAAGTTGTAGTCAGAGATATGCGGTCGTCTGCTTGAATTCTGTCATAACTATTCGGAGCAAAAAATAGTCTGGATTATAACGCGTTGCTGCATGTGATTCGATGTTTCTGCGCAAATTTCGAACGATTGGCCGATCTGCACCGTTTCTGCACATGAAAGTACGATTCGGTTAAGAAAATAAATTGTAGTCAGAGGTGTGCGGTCGTCTCCTTGAATTCTGCCATAACTATTCGGAGCAAAAAATAGTCTGGATTATAATGCGTTTCTGCATGTGATTCGATGTTTCTGCGCAAATTTCGAACGATTGGCCGACCTGCACCGTTTCTGCACATAAAAGTACGATTCGGTTAAGAAAATAAATTGTAGTCAGAGGTGTGCGGTCGTCTCCTTGAATTCTGTCATAACTATTCGGAGCAAAAAATAGTCTGGATTATAATGCGTTTCTGCATGTGATTCGATGTTTCTGCGCAAATTTCGAACGATTGGCCGATCTGCACCGTTTCTGCACATGAAAGTACGATTCGGTTAAGAAAATAAATTGTAGTCGGAGATGTGCGGTCGTCTGCTTGAATTCTGTCATAACTATTCGGAGCAAAAAATAGTCTGGATTATACCGCGTTGCTGCATGTGATTCGATGTTTCTGCGCAAATTTCGAACGATTGGCCGATCTTCACCGTTTCTGCACATGAAAGTACGATTCGCTTAAGAAAATAAATTGTAGTCAGAGACGTGCGGTCGTCTGCTTGAATTCTGTCATAACTATTCGGAGCAGAAAATAGTCTGGATTATAACGCGTTTCTGCATGTGATTCGATGTTTCTGCGCAAATTTCGAACGATTGGCCGATCTGCACCGTTTCTGCACATGAAAGTACGATTCGGTTAAGAAAATAAATTGTAGTCAGAGATGTGCGGTTGTCTGCTTGAATTCTGTCATAACTATTCGGAGCAGAAAATAGTCTGGATTATAACGCGTTTCTGCATGTGATTCGATGTTTCTGCGCAAATTTCAAACGATTGGCCGATCTGCACCGTTTCTGCACATGAAAGTACGATTCGGTTAAGAAAATAAATTGTAGTCAGAGATGTGCGGTCGTCTGCTTGAATTCTGTCATAACTATTCGGAGCAAAAAATAGTCTGGATTATACCGCGTTGCTGCATATGATTCGATGTTTCTGCGCAAATTTCGAACGATTGGCCGATCTTCACCGTTTCTGCACATGAAAGTACGATTCGGTTAAGAAAATAAATTGTAGTCAGAGATGTGCGGTCGTCTGCTTGAATTCTGTCATAACTATTCGGAGCAAAAAATAGTCTGGATTATAATGCGTTTCTGCATGTGATTCGATGTTTCTGCGCAAATTTCGAACGATTGGCCGACCTGCACCGTTTCTGCACATGAAAGTACGATTCGGTTAAGAAAATAAATTGTAGTCAGAGATGTGCGGTCGTCTGCTTGAATTCTGTCATAACTATTCGGAGCAAAAAATAGTCTGGATTATAATGCGTTTCTGCATGTGATTCGATGTTTCTGCGCAAATTTCGAACGATTGGCCGATCTGCACCGTTTCTGCACATGAAAGTACGATTCGGTTAAGAAAATAAATTGTAGTCAGAGGTGTGCGGTCGTCTCCTTGAATTCTGTCATAACTATTCGGAGCAAAAAATAGTCTGGATTATAATGCGTTTCTGCATGTGATTCGATGTTTCTGCGCAAATTTCGAACGATTGGCCGATCTGCACCGTTTCTGCACATGAAAGTGCGATTCGGTTAAGTAAATAAATTGTAGTCAGAGATGTGCGGTCGTCTGCTTGAATTCTGTCATAACTATTCGGAGCATAAAATTGTCTGGATTATAACGCGTTTCTGCATGTGATTCGATGTTTCTGCGCAAATTTCGAACGATTGGCCGATCTTCACCGTTTCTGCACATGAAAGTACGATTCGGTTAAGAAAATAAATTGTAGTCAGAGATGTGCGGTCGTCTGCTTGAATTCTGTCATAACTATTCGGAGCAAAAAATAGTCTGGATTATAATGCGTTTCTGCATGTGATTCGATGTTTCTGCGCAAATTTCGAACGATTGGCCGACCTGCACCGTTTCTGCACATGAAAGTACGATTCGGTTAAGAAAATAAATTGTAGTCAGAGATGTGCGGTCGTCTGCTTGAATTCTGTCATAACTATTCGGAGCAAAAAATAGTCTGGATTATAATGCGTTTCTGCATGTGATTCGATGTTTCTGCGCAAATTTCGAACGATTGGCCGATCTGCACCGTTTCTGCACATGAAAGTACGATTCGGTTAAGAAAATAAATTGTAGTCAGAGATGTGCGGTCGTCTGCTTGAATTCTGTCATAACTATTCGGAGCAAAAAATAGTCTGGATTATAACGCGTTGCTGCATGTGATTCGATGTTTCTGCGCAAATTTCGAACGATTGGCCGATCTGCACCGTTTCTGCACATGAAAGTACGATTCGGTTAAGAAAATAAATTGTAGTCAGAGGTGTGCGGTCGTCTCCTTGAATTCTGCCATAACTATTCGGAGCAAAAAATAGTCTGGATGATAATGCGTTTCTGCATGTGATTCGATGTTTCTGCGCAAATTTCGAACGATTGGCCGACCTGCACCGTTTCTGCACATGAAAGTACGATTCGGTTAAGAAAATAAATTGTAGTCAGAGGTGTGCGGTCGTCTCCTTGAATTCTGTCATAACTATTCGGAGCAAAAAATAGTCTGGATTATAACGCGTTGCTGCATGTGATTCGATGTTTCTGCGCAAATTTCGAACGATTGGCCGATCTGCACCGTTTCTGCACATGAAAGTACGATTCGGTTAAGAAAATAAATTGTAGTCAGAGGTGTGCGGTCGTCTGCTTGAATTCTGTCATAACTCTTCGGGTCAAAAAGTAGTCTGGATTATAACGCGTTTCTGCATGTGATTCGATGTTTCTGCGCAAATTTCGAACGATTGGCCGATCTGCACCGTTTCTGCACATGAAAGTACGATTCGGTTAAGAAAATAAATTGTAGTCGGAGATGTGCGGTCGTCTACTTGAATTCTGTCATAACTATTCGGAGCAAAAAATAGTCTGGATTATACCGCGTTGCTGCATGTGATTCGATGTTTCTGCGCAAATTTCGAACGATTGGCCGATCTTCACCGTTTCTGCACATGAAAGTACGATTCGCTTAAGAAAATAAATTGTAGTCAGAGACGTGCGGTCGTCTGCTTGAATTCTGTCATAACTATTCGGAGCAGAAAATAGTCTGGATTATAACGCGTTTCTGCATGTGATTCGATGTTTCTGCGCAAATTTCGAACGATTGGCCGATCTGCACCGTTTCTGCACATGAAAGTACGATTCGGTTAAGAAAATAAATTGTAGTCAGAGATGTGCGGTTGTCTGCTTGAATTCTGTCATAACTATTCGGAGCAGAAAATAGTCTGGATTATAACGCGTTTCTGCATGTGATTCGATGTTTCTGCGCAAATTTCGAACGATTGGCCGATCTGCACCGTTTCTGCACATGAAAGTACGATTCGGTTAAGAAAATAAATTGTAGTCAGAGATGTGCGGTCGTCTGCTTGAATTCTGTCATAACTATTCGGAGCAAAAAATAGTCTGGATTATAACGCGTTTCTTCATGTGATCCGATGTTTCTGCGCAAATTTCGAACGATTGGCCGATCTGTACCGTTTCTGCACATGAAAGTACGATTCGGTTAAGAAAATAAATTGTAGTCAGAGATGTGCGGTCGTCTGCTTGAATTCTGTCATAACTATTCGGAGCAAAAAATAGTCTGGATTATACCGCGTTGCTGCATGTGATTCGATGTTTCTGCGCAAATTTCGAACGATTGGCCGATCTTCGCCGTTTCTGCACATGAAAGTACGATTCGGTTAAGAAAATAAATTGTAGTCAGAGACGTGCGGTCGTCTGCTTGAATTCTGTCATAACTATTCGGAGCAGAAAATAGTCTGGATTATAACGCGTTTCTGCATGTGATTCGATGTTTTTGCGCAAATTTCGAACGATTGGCCGATCTGCACCGTTTCTGCACATGAAAGTACGATTCGGTTAAGAAAATAAATTGTAGTCAGAGATGTACGGTCGTCTGCTTGAATTCTGTCATAACTATTCGGAGCAAAAAATAGTCTGGATTATAATGCGTTTCTGCATGTGATTCGATGTTTCTGCGCAAATTTCGAACGATTGGCCGATCTGCACCGTTTCTGCACATGAAAGTACGATTCGGTTAAGAAAATAAATTGTAGTCGGAGATGTGCGGTCGTCTGCTTGAATTCTGTCATAACTATTCGGAGCAAAAAATAGTCTGGATTATACCGCGTTGCTGCATGTGATTCGATGTTTCTGCGCAAATTTCGAACGATTGGCCGATCTTCACCGTTTCTGCACATGAAAGTACGATTCGCTTAAGAAAATAAATTGTAGTCAGAGACGTGCGGTCGTCTGCTTGAATTCTGTCATAACTATTCGGAGCAGAAAATAGTCTGGATTATAACGCGTTTCTGCATGTGATTCGATGTTTCTGCGCAAATTTCGAACGATTGGCCGATCTGCACCGTTTCTGCACATGAAAGTACGATTCGGTTAAGAAAATAAATTGTAGTCAGAGATGTGCGGTTGTCTGCTTGAATTCTGTCATAACTATTCGGAGCAGAAAATAGTCTGGATTATAACGCGTTTCTGCATGTGATTCGATGTTTCTGCGCAAATTTCGAACGATTGGCCGATCTGCACCGTTTCTGCACATGAAAGTACGATTCGGTTAAGAAAATAAATTGTAGTCAGAGATGTGCGGTCGTCTGCTTGAATTCTGTCATAACTATTCGGAGCAAAAAATAGTCTGGATTATAACGCGTTTCTTCATGTGATTCGATGTTTCTGCGCAAATCTCGAACGATTGGCCGATCTGTACCGTTTCTGCACATGAAAGTACGATTCGGTTAAGAAAATAAATTGTAGTCAGAGATGTGCGGTCGTCTGCTTGAATTCTGTCATAACTATTCGGAGCAAAAAATAGTCTGGATTATACCGCGTTGCTGCATATGATTCGATGTTTCTGCGCAAATTTCGAACGATTGGCCGATCTTCACCGTTTCTGCACATGAAAGTACGATTCGGTTAAGAAAATAAATTGTAGTCAGAGATGTGCGGTCGTCTGCTTGAATTCTGTCATAACTATTCGGAGCAAAAAATAGTCTGGATTATAATGCGTTTCTGCATGTGATTCGATGTTTCTGCGCAAATTTCGAACGATTGGCCGACCTGCACCGTTTCTGCACATGAAAGTACGATTCGGTTAAGAAAATAAATTGTAGTCAGAGATGTGCGGTCGTCTGCTTGAATTCTGTCATAACTATTCGGAGCAAAAAATAGTCTGGATTATAATGCGTTTCTGCATGTGATTCGATGTTTCTGCGCAAATTTCGAACGATTGGCCGATCTGCACCGTTTCTGCACATGAAAGTACGATTCGGTTAAGAAAATAAATTGTAGTCAGAGATGTGCGGTCGTCTGCTTGAATTCTGTCATAACTATTCGGAGCAAAAAATAGTCTGGATTATAACGCGTTGCTGCATGTGATTCGATGTTTCTGCGCAAATTTCGAACGATTGGCCGATCTGCACCGTTTCTGCACATGAAAGTACGATTCGGTTAAGAAAATAAATTGTAGTCAGAGGTGTGCGGTCGTCTCCTTGAATTCTGCCATAACTATTCGGAGCAAAAAATAGTCTGGATGATAATGCGTTTCTGCATGTGATTCGATGTTTCTGCGCAAATTTCGAACGATTGGCCGACCTGCACCGTTTCTGCACATGAAAGTACGATTCGGTTAAGAAAATAAATTGTAGTCAGAGGTGTGCGGTCGTCTCCTTGAATTCTGTCATAACTATTCGGAGCAAAAAATAGTCTGGATTATAATGCGTTTCTGCATGTGATTCGATGTTTCTGCGCAAATTTCGAACGATTGGCCGATCTGCACCGTTTCTGCACATGAAAGTACGATTCGGTTAAGAAAATAAATTGTAGTCGGAGATGTGCGGTCGTCTACTTGAATTCTGTCATAACTATTCGGAGCAAAAAATAGTCTGGATTATACCGCGTTGCTGCATGTGATTCGATGTTTCTGCGCAAATTTCGAACGATTGGCCGATCTTCACCGTTTCTGCACATGAAAGTACGATTCGCTTAAGAAAATAAATTGTAGTCAGAGACGTGCGGTCGTCTGCTTGAATTCTGTCATAACTATTCGGAGCAGAAAATAGTCTGGATTATAACGCGTTTCTGCATGTGATTCGATGTTTCTGCGCAAATTTCGAACGATTGGCCGATCTGCACCGTTTCTGCACATGAAAGTACGATTCGGTTAAGAAAATAAATTGTAGTCAGAGATGTGCGGTTGTCTGCTTGAATTCTGTCATAACTATTCGGAGCAGAAAATAGTCTGGATTATAACGCGTTTCTGCATGTGATTCGATGTTTCTGCGCAAATTTCGAACGATTGGCCGATCTGCACCGTTTCTGCACATGAAAGTACGATTCGGTTAAGAAAATAAATTGTAGTCAGAGATGTGCGGTCGTCTGCTTGAATTCTGTCATAACTATTCGGAGCAAAAAATAGTCTGGATTATAACGCGTTTCTTCATGTGATCCGATGTTTCTGCGCAAATTTCGAACGATTGGCCGATCTGTACCGTTTCTGCACATGAAAGTACGATTCGGTTAAGAAAATAAATTGTAGTCAGAGATGTGCGGTCGTCTGCTTGAATTCTGTCATAACTATTCGGAGCAAAAAATAGTCTGGATTATACCGCGTTGCTGCATGTGATTCGATGTTTCTGCGCAAATTTCGAACGATTGGCCGATCTTCGCCGTTTCTGCACATGAAAGTACGATTCGGTTAAGAAAATAAATTGTAGTCAGAGACGTGCGGTCGTCTGCTTGAATTCTGTCATAACTATTCGGAGCAGAAAATAGTCTGGATTATAACGCGTTTCTGCATGTGATTCGATGTTTTTGCGCAAATTTCGAACGATTGGCCGATCTGCACCGTTTCTGCACATGAAAGTACGATTCGGTTAAGAAAATAAATTGTAGTCAGAGATGTACGGTCGTCTGCTTGAATTCTGTCATAACTATTCGGAGCAAAAAATAGTCTGGATTATAATGCGTTTCTGCATGTGATTCGATGTTTCTGCGCAAATTTCGAACGATTGGCCGATCTGCACCGTTTCTGCACATGAAAGTGCGATTCGGTTAAGTAAATAAATTGTAGTCAGAGATGTGCGGTCGTCTGCTTGAATTCTGTCATAACTATTCGGAGCAAAAAATAGTCTGGATTATAATGCGTTTCTGCATGTGATTCGATGTTTCTGCGCAAATTTCGAACGATTGGCCGACCTGCACCGTTTCTGCACATGAAAGTACGATTCGGTTAAGAAAATAAATTGTAGTCAGAGGTGTGCGGTCGTCTCCTTGAATTCTGTCATAACTATTCGGAGCAAAAAATAGTCTGGATTATAATGCGTTTCTGCATGTGATTCGATGTTTCTGCGCAAATTTCGAACGATTGGCCGATCTGCACCGTTTCTGCACATGAAAGTACGATTCGGTTAAGAAAATAAATTGTAGTCGGAGATGTGCGGTCGTCTGCTTGAATTCTGTCATAACTATTCGGAGCAAAAAATAGTCTGGATTATACCGCGTTGCTGCATGTGATTCGATGTTTCTGCGCAAATTTCGAACGATTGGCCTATCTTCGCCGTTTCTGCACATGAAAGTACGATTCGGTTAAGAAAATAAATTGTAGTCAGTAACGTGCGGTCGTCTGCTTGAATTCTGTCATAACTATTCGGAGCAGAAAATAGTCTGGATTATAACGCGTTTCTGCATGTGATTCGATGTTTTTGCGCAAATTTCGAACGATTGGCCGATCTGCACCGTTTCTGCACATGAAAGTACGATTCGGTTA